>CM062086.1:2040169-2372044 GCA_031163375.1 Conogethes punctiferalis
TTACATTTCATACTTTCACCAGGCCATGTCAATATGATGCCCTATGACAAAAAGGTTAGTACCTACAGTATAACACAACTGAAAATCTATTGCTGTTAACTAATTATAATGCCTGTACTGGAAATTACCATTATTTGTAAGTCAAAAAAGTATTAGAGCCAATTAAGCCACGAGAGGCGTTCAGCATTTACCGTCAAACTGCCAATGTTCAATGACGTGTGTTCGTGTCAGCTTTTTCTCCAACTTTTCTGCGAAATAATGTAATGAACCAACTGGTAACCGATACGGCTCTTCAAATATGGAACAATAGAGCAATTAGCGTTAAAAGTTCATTTGAAGGCGTAACGTCGTGTTTTAACACTTCTTTCTAAACTAGTTCTACTTAAAAGTCCAATATCGATCGATTGTTGACTTTTCTTTGTTTTAATTAATTAATCCTTTGTGTAATGATAACTTGGTGTAACATTAACGATTTTCTGATACTGTTTATTTGTCACTGAATCAGAGATGCTTTGTGGTTTTTTATATTACTCGTATATCAAATAACATTATGAGTAGAGAGTAATTAGATAGTAAAACGGGTCATTTCCCACAAGTCCCACTATTTTGCTTACTCATGAATAGTTAGTTACATGTCTTAGAATGGCGAAGCCAGGGCGGGTTGCTAGTTTATTATAATATCTCACTTCAACCATTTTGAATTTGGACTTACCTACAGAACTATTTTTCTCAAAATTAATTAAAATCTCTTCTGTAAGTGTCATATTTTAGCTTTTAGTACTCCATATTTGATTTTTTGGGCCATTTTCGTGAATTTTAGCTCTACAAGCATATGCATTTGAATAGCATCTCAAATCTAAAGGGTCAAGCAACATTGTAAGCACTTTAGCACCGCATCACATATGCATTAAGTATCAATAATACTCACATTAACATACAGCTATCTCATTTCGCGTGCTCGCGTCACATTACTCAAAATAATGACATTGGATTTCAATAATAAGCTCTTACGCTGATGCTCTGTACGAAGAGACAGTTCTCTCATACATCATTCGTAGATTGCTTTATGTTTCATGTAAAATGCATGTTTTCGGCTCAATTGATTTATAAGGATCATTATAACATATTTTTGTACCATTTTTCATTTGATCGCCGGCGACATAGATGGAAATTATTTGTTTTACAAATTCATCAAGTGAACAAACATGACCATTGATGTGATGAACAACTATTTAATCATTTGTTTATGTTTTACCATTCTTTAGTTGCATTAATGACCGTACTTCTTTGATGCATCATCTGTCAATTTCAGTTTTTAATGATCTAATGTGGCTATAAATTACGATTCATTTATTGCGTCTACCTTTATGGTCGGGAGAGTTTAATTATGAGGAAAATTAACTGCAATTGTAAGCGTCGCCGTCATTAACACCATTAATAATGTAAAGAGTTGTGAGATTTTTTTGATTATGACTGTGTTAAATTATACTTGTAGTTGCAGTAGATGCGCTTTTACAATTACTTTTATTCCGAACGGTCGAGTCTAAGGAAATCGAAAATGGCATTTCAGTTTTCTATTTAGGTCGACTCTTCTATGAAATAGATCAAAAAGACACGTTATTAGAAGACTAACGGCCGTATTCACAAACGTTACTATACGACGCGCGGACGCACAGTACCCAAAATCCTATACTTTTTGGGTACCTATGCGTGCCCGCGACGCATAGTAACGTTTGTGAATACGGCCGTAAGTGATGTCTGTCAAGACAAGATTGTAATACAGGATTATTTAAAATTCAGACACTAGTCTCTCACAATGCCGGGTGTCTGAGCTTGGTTCAGTAATGTCAAAACTATAGAGTCTTAGGCGTCTAGTCTTTATATTGTAAGAGAAATAAATGAGTTTTGTTATTCTTGCTCCATAGATTTTGTAAAGCCATTACAATCTATGATGTCACATTCAAAATTAAGTCTAGGAAAATAGAAATAACTTTACGAATCAATTTGTTATTTTGTTGCAAATACACGTCTATAGGTCAACCGCTCAAGTCAAGTCAAGTGGGAAGCGGCATGACCTGATGCTAGCATCCATTCAGTAAGTAGTTTTTGTGTGAAAGTGTTACAAAACTAGCAAACATTTATCCGTTTATCCAAAGAAACTTTCGCATTTATAACATTTAAATAAATAAGTAAATAAATATCCCAAGACATGCCACGCTGGGCCACACATCGCCATCTAGCCCCAAACTAAGCCGAAGCTTGTACTATGGGTACTAGACAACTGATAAACTTACTTAGATACTTATTTTTTTGTAAATAAATACATACCTATTATACATAGAAAACACCCAGACCAATACAAACAGACATGTTCATGCACAAAAATGTTTGTACTGTGCAGGGATCGAACCCACAACTCTTGGCTCAGAAGGCAGAGGGCACTACCAAATGAGCCATCGAGCTTGTCAAAATTTGTATGACTCTTAACAGAATTGAGCAGTTCGTAAAGGCATGGCTCAAAAACCACAAAGAACAACTATCAAAATGAGCAATAGACAATAGGAACCGATCGCTTAGTTTATTCGTCGGCAGAGCACTCGCAGGCTGCTAGGCACACGTCAGCGCGCGCAGCTATCGGCTTAATAAATCGCCAAACCACAATGCCGGTGTCGGATTACTAAAAATCCGTGTGCACGAGTACAATACGCTTGCCGATTCGCGGTAGAACGTGTTAATAATGCGTTCGGTGGTTCGGCGCTAGTCATGAGCGGAAGCGGATGAACATTCTATCAATCTACACTTCTACACTATCTGTATTATTTTTTTTATAGTGGCTCGACAAAATGTCTTCCCTACGCCTGATGGAAAGCGAAAGAGAAGCTCAAGTCGCTGTGACAAAGGGCAAGTAACTGGTCAGTTACCTGTCAGTTGCCACCGCTATGCCGGCCCAACCTTAACCCCCCACGAGCTCCGGAAGCCCTACTCTCCGGCAGAAACACAACCCAGAGGTCATTTGACTGCGGTGTTCTAAAGGGTGGAGGATATCTACACTAATATTATAAAGAGGAAAGATTTTTAGATTTCTAAATGGCGAGGTCCAAAGGCTGCGGAAATTAATAAGCTTGCTAGCTATGTGTATGACGAGAGCAGTATTTGCAATGCAAGAGCAAAAAGATGTCGCGTTAGACCACAAATTAATTGAACTGGTGAAGGGGGCAGTGATATGATGAATGATGCTGATGGGATGACATCTGAATTTGACGTCGAATTAGAATGCCCAAAATGGTGTATTAGGCCGAGGGGCCTACCCCAAGAGACATGGGAAATAACGCAAGAATTTTCGCTAAGTTACCCATCTTTATGATAAGCTATGACC
This sequence comes from Conogethes punctiferalis, assembly GCA_031163375.1. Classification (NCBI taxonomy): domain Eukaryota; kingdom Metazoa; phylum Arthropoda; class Insecta; order Lepidoptera; family Crambidae; genus Conogethes; species Conogethes punctiferalis. The sequence continues at coordinate 2,043,546 of CM062086.1, forward strand.
TGCGATCGCCAACCCGCCTGCCCAGCGTGGCGATTATGTAAAGCCTGGAGTGTTTGCCCAAAGTGACGAAAACTGGGGAGGCCTATTTCTAATGATGATGACCCGTCTTTAAAAGGATCTGCTTATCCGCTCCGCTCGTGCCTTACACGCCAGTAACGCGATACTAGTCTCGCTTTAGGTACATCCAGCCCTAATTTTACGGCTCATTAGGCTATGCCCTTGTTCTTTTTGCACAGGCCCACTGTCTCGTGAGGCCGGCGATTTCGGTACCTCCATTGCGGTGATACGTAGCGTAAACGGGGTATCGGTTACGCATTTATGGTATCGGGTGTACCGTTTAAAGTTATTTAATACGCTTCGCTTTCAATATTAGTTTGTAACGGTCTTCCTAGTAATTTTGTATTTGAGAAGGAAGAGGATACGGATTCTGAAAATTACTCACCCACTGACTTATATTTGGTTTGCAGTTTTTTTGCCGCGTTTTGTAATCGATGAACGTATCATTTGAAGCGTCTCGATATTGGTGTAACATTTCCGAGAACATGAAGTCGTAATCAGATTTCTTCGTAAATAATTAATTGGTTTTGTTCTATATGATCTTACATATTTGTAACCCAATACATAGTACAAATTAACACACGATGAAAATAAGTTAGTACCCACTGCAGTTATCGAAAATGTAAATTGCATGTATAAATGGGTAAGTTTCTTTATATGTATATGTTTAAGATAATAATGTTTGATACTTTTTTACGCCAAAAAATACTAAACGAATTTTAATAAAACTTTACGTTGTTACCATACATACTCTTATTACTCTTACTTTCCAGTTGCGCCAAATGAATCAGGTTACTTAATTCATGTAAAATTACTTTTTAGATGTTCAATATACGAATGTATTACTAAGACTTGAAATACTAAATCCTTATACCTCCGTGTAATCAGGACTTTTACCAAATACGGTTCAGTGATTAAACGTCAAGACAGCGGCCTTTTTTCGCCCCATACCGATTCTATCTGCCGCAAAAAGGTAGCTCTATCAAACATCCGACCACTTTCGATGGAGACAAAGCGAAACCGAGCGATACCTTTCTTGGTCACAACTCCCTGATAATCGTTCTGGACGGGGCGGGATTGAGGAGAGAATTAAGGGAGATCACATTTCTAAATGCATATTTCTTAGTTATTGTAGTAAACGATTCCCGAATAGTGGGTATTCTCAAAAATGCTCTAAAGCTTCTGATACAGTGGTACACAGTACAACATTTCTGTGCATGAACAAAATGAACATTTCGTATTTGTATGGGGATTTGCTATATATAAAAAGATTTCATCTGTAATACTTTCCTTATTAATTTAAACAATTGAAATACAGTTTTCCCTAGGAAGCCGCCACGGTGTCGCCGCTATTAATTCTAAGGAGTATCACAAGGAAGTATGATATAACTACAACTTTCTTAGTTTGTCGTGCAAGTAAACATTGATACATTTCTTATGACCAATATTTCTGTGATAAAACCGAAGCTCATAATATATAAACGGGAGTACCCCAAGGAATCTGCCACTAATGTAGCCGCTATTATTGTCTAGAGAGTATTACAAGGAGGTATGATATATCTGCAACTTTTTTTAGTTTGTAAAAGTGAATATTAATACATTTATTATGGCCTACATAGTATAAAGTCCTGCGACAACCCGGCCCTGTCCCTGGCGGCTCATTTTGTTGTAGTTTCTCAAGAAGAAAGGATTTGTACTCCTTGGAAACTATGGATGTCATACTTCTCTTCTTCATTAAATTAATTTATAAAAGAGGTTACCACAAGGAAGTATGATATGCCTAGAACTTTTTCTAGTTTGTACAAATGAACTGATACATTTCTGGTGGCCTGCATAGTATAAAGTTTTGACTGGCTCGGTGGCTCAATTAGTAGTGACCTGTGCCCTCTGAGCCAAGGGTCGTGGGTTCGATTCCCACCCGGGACAAACATTCGTGTGATGAACACTTGTGTTTGTCCCGTGTCTGGGTGGTTATATTTGTGTTTAAAAGTATTTATTTGCGGTACCTTCGTTGCTCTGATACTCATAACACAAGTGCTTAAGCTACTTACTTTGGGATCGGAGCAATGTATGATGTTGTCTACTATTTATAAAGTCCTGCGACAGCCCGGCCCTGTCCCCGGCGGCTCATTTTGCTGTCACCGCGCGCTGGCACCTCGTTAACATTGCTACGCACAATTACGCCGCGCGCGCACCGTTACTCCGTCTTTAATAAAAACCATAAGCTGGTGTTAGTGGCGATTATACTAAATTCTCGAGATGAGGATGTGGGAAAAAATTGGACGCGAAAATAGATTATGCGATTTATTCTGCACAAGCTTGGATACAAATGGATATGGTGATCGCGTTTTGTTATATTTTATAGATAAATTATGTTTTACCGTTTAGGGACTGTCCACAAAATTATGTGACACGAACTTCATGACTTTTCAACCCCTCCCTCCTTGTCACAGCTGGTCCCTTTTGTGGGACTCCTTTCTTCCTTGTATGACATACTTCATAGACCCCCTCCCCCCTCCTTAAATGTGACGTAATTTACGGATAACCCCTTAGATTAAACAGTATTTGCTTTGGATACGTAATCTATACCTTAACTTTGTTTGGTCAGATTTCGCTCCAATTAAGATGGGAAATGCAGCAGAGCTTGCTTTTGATGTCGTCCAAGCCGTGTCCGGCAACGGCGACTCCTAAATGTTCAGTCTGGATAGTTGTGGTAGGCTCTTATATGAGCTTGCTTTTACAATGAAGCTATCAAAATGAAGCAGTCTAATCTCAACAGCAGTTGCGTTTCGGGGTCAGTGTAGACCCAAAGCCACACTACATGCCTGCATGGCGGTGGCAACTAACAAATAACTAAATAAATAAACAACCCATGACATGCCACGCTGGACCACACATCGCTATCTAGCCCCAAAATAAGCCGAAGCTTGTACTATGCGTACTAGACAACTGATAAACTGCTTTCTATTTGTTTCTTCTTCTCCTTTTTTTGTGTGTTGTCTATTGTGTCTATATGTTATTGCTGTGTTGTGATGTCCAATAGTAATAAATATTTCTTATTTCTAAAACACCCAGAACAATACAAACAGACATGTTTATGAACATAAATGTTAGAACTGTGCAGGAATCGAACCCACGACCCTTGGCTCAGAGGGCAGAGGTCACTGCCAAATGAGCCATCGGGCCAGTCAAACTGATTGGATGCTTGTCTGTTGCCACAGCGTCTTGGGCTTCTCGTTTGCCTTCCATCAGGCGACGGAAGGATATTATGTTGTCCTACTAATAAAAGAACCTAAAATATATTTTATTTTACAAAAACATTATCTATTTATTACTAGATATATTTCGCATTCACTTTTATTTCATAAAATATAAATCTATTATTAGCTTTGTGTTAACGTTAATGCCTCATAAAAGCACAGCAGATAAAAGTTCACGGGGTTTTAAACAGATTAATGGAAACACGATCCCATTGAGTAGCGGGAGCGGAATCAAAATCGCGTGAACTGTTAAAAGCCGTAACTAGTTCGTGCTCTCTACGTATCGGACAGTTATCGATATCGGCAAGTTTAAAATTGAAAAAGTAGGTATCAATACTGGATCTTGATTTGTATACTTAATAAAAAAATCTTTACAAATTTTTAATCTAAAACATGTAGATATTTCTTCTACGTCTTGTCCTACATAGATTAAAAAAACTCTTTCAAATAATTCTTATTACAGCACTGGTTCTTAACAATAGGAACTTAGTTGTGTATGTGCACTGTCTAGAATAAATTTCACCAAGTCACACCCTCGTACTTAGACTTCTATTATTTTTGCTTTCGAAATTGGAGGGTCTGTCAATAAGATACAATCTTGGATACAATTAACAGGGATGAATTAACTACACGTATACGTACAACATACATAATTACAATTAAAGAGGCCTATGCACAACTCATTGCAATCTTGGCTGGCTCGGTGGCTCAATTGGTAGTGACTCCTGCCTTCTAAACCAAGGGTCGTGGGTTCGATTCCCACCCGGGACAAACATTCGTGTGATGAACACTTGTGTTTGTTGTTATTTATTTGTGGTACCTTCGTTGTTATGATACCCATAACACAAGGGCTTACGCTACTTACTTTGGGATCGGAGCAATGTATGTGATGTTATCTGATATTTATTTATTTTTTATTTATATTATTTTTTTTTCGTTACATGAGAGAAATAGATATAGAACCCATACTCATCCACACCCACACATCCACAGCTGTACATAGGGGAAAATTTATATCCGATATCAAACTATCGATATCGATGTTCACCATTAGAACAGCACACCACTACGCATTGTCTACGCACGTCGAAATATGGCGTTTAAACGAAATGGCGGGCCGGCCACACAATATTTTGACGTCGCTATGCATTATTAACGGGCGGGCGGCGGGCGGTGCTCACTCGTGTTACGCAGACTTCGTATAGCACGCCGTTTTCGTAGAGCATATTTTGTGGTGTATCAATGAATAGATACCTACATCCCTTTCGGTTTTAATCGTGGCGTTCCATTTATTAGGAAAAGAAAAAAAAATTTTTTTCGTTGATACGTCAGCTGGATTTTTTTTATAGTGGCTCGACATAATGGCTTCCCTACGCCTGACGGAAAGCGAAAGAGAAGCCCAAGTCGCTGTGACAACGGGCAAGTAACTGGTCAGTTACCTGTCAGTTGCCACCGCAATGCCGGCCCAACCCTAACCCCCCACGACCTCCGGAAACCCTACTCACCGGCAGAAACACGACCCAGAGGTCATTTGACTGCGGTATTCTATAGGGTGGAGGTCCTTCCCCGGACGGGCGGCTCAATTCGAGCGAAGATTCGCTATGCTCTACCTCTCTTGAATGGAATTGTTCCACTTCAATCATCTGAGCTTTAGCACTTAGGTGATTTAAGCCCGCTAAAAGTTACTTGAATCACCTGCGATGGTCGAGATCATTTCCAAATTTTGTAGAGTCGATAAATCGGAGCGGTATTTTCTCTAGCTTATTTCTAACCAATTCGTATTTAATAGTGTGCGTTTCACGATTGTCATAATTAAGTTCTTTAAATTGATTTCATAACGGACGTAGGAATGCAGACTTACTTCGAGGTCTGTATAAACTTCATTAAATAAAACCGGCATGTCTTCTTTGCCTAGAAATACAATTCTATTGAGGATACCTTTGAGACTAATCTTCCCGTAAGGAGGCTTCATTGGACACATCACAAAGGTTTATTTAATTGATTCTATAGCACAAAATCAAACCAAATTTATACACTAAACTCTAAAGAGAAAGCAATAAAATAAATCGTGCATGCTTCCAATTCACCTCTCTCAAGATTCCATTTACCTAATGTTTTAAACTTACCAAGAGTACCACAGATCTCTACATACTTAACTACATTCAATAATCACGGCAGCGCTCTACAAATGGTCGAATCATCGTTGGTACGGACCACAATTTGTAACAATCTACTGTCAAATGTAGCATTTCGTAATCTCCGCCTCCTACTATTAGGGTTCTCTTGGGGAATAGGTAAAACGAAAGCGTTATGTGTATGGTTTACCATTATCGAATGATTACTAGGTAAGTAAATCCGAAAACCACAAGTACAAAAAATAAGAATTCAAAATAATCAATGAAACGACACGCGGCAGTCTCAAAGCGTAAGCTAGAGCGAGTCGAAAAGGACGGACGAACCATTAGAAGGAACGAAAGAAAACCAGCGCCTTTATTGCTTATTTAAATAAATAAATATCAGACAACATCACATACATTGCTCCGACCCCAAAATAAGTAGCTTAAGCACTTGTGTTATGGGTATCAGAACAACGAAGGTACCACAAATAAATACTTAAATACAAATATAAACACCAGAAACGGAGCAAACACAAGTGTCCATCACACGAATGTTTGTCCCGGGTGGGAATCGAACCCACGACCCTTGGTTCAGAAGGCAAGAGTCACTACCAGTTGAGCCACCGAGCCAGTCGATTGAATATCACGGAACCGCCTACTATGCTCATACAGACACGCTTGACCGCCGTTTTTATTTACCCAACGCAATCTTCAATTAACACCAAGAGGGGACAACGCAACTCAATCGGGCATTAAGCATTATCTCTGATTATCTCGCTGTCAAACACGCGTCAGACGGGGGAATTAAAATAAATGACGCATCTCGCCTGTGTTGCCAGTTTAAAATATTAAAACACAATTTGTTAGAGGGCCGTCTCGATCTGTCAGGGTAAACAAGTGTGTTTGCGTTACGGCTCCCGTGCCCCGAGGTTTAATTAGTTTGGCTGGCGACAGTTTGGTGGTACATACGCGGGTTGTGTGCAGTATACCTACTAGATGAGAATACGCTCCTTTTAGAAATCTGGGACCTTTTGCAATGGGTATTTGACGCCAAATTAGAGTAGAATTTCTATGCATCTTCTTAGATGTTAGAACGAAATATAAGTGTGTGATGATTTTAATTATAAATCATCATCATCAGCCTGTGCCCGTGGTGCATCCTGCCGAATAACAAACGAGGCGCTGGCAACCAACGGCGGTATAACCATCACAATTGAAGGGCTACGCCCTGCGATCGCCAACCCGCCTGCCCAGCGTGGCGATTAGGGGTAAATCCTCCAGATGTATGCCCTAAGTGGCGAACAACTGGAGAGGCCTATGTCAGTGGACTGCCATAGGCAGACATGATGATGATATCTGAATGATGATTTGACTTTGAATGAACTTGTTTGCGTTTTACGTTGCCCTTCTCTTTCATAGTCTTTGGGATACGTGCAGCGTAAGAAGAGCGCTTATAACTAAGTAAGCATGACATCTGGGGCCCTACTACAGAAAACGAAAACGATCGTTCGTTGAACGGATCGCGTATTTTTGCCCCATAAATCCCTCTCATTTGTCCCTCCCGTTTTCGAATATACGAACTAAAATTCGTCAATATCGATTTTCAACAATTTATTGATATACTAGCTGTGCTCGCGACTTCGTCCGCGTGGAATAGTTATTTTTTCCCCGTTTTTTTTTACATTTTCCATTATTTCTTCGCTCCTAATAGTTGCAGCGTGATGTTATATAGCCTAAAGCCTTCCTCGATAAATGGTCTATTCAACACAAAAAGAATTTTTCAATTCGGACCAGTAGTTCCTGAGATTAGCGCGTTCAAACAAACAAACAAACTCTTCAGCTTTATAATATTAGTTAAGATTAGAACACGGGAGGCACAAATGAGAAAGATTTATGGGGCAAAAATACGCGATCCGTTCAACGAACGATCGTTTTCGTTTTCTGTAGTAGGGCCTCTGTTCAACTGGCTATCCTACACTGCGTCGCGCGTATAGGGCGAGTCCAATTTGTGTGTAATTGTGCACCGCGTCCACTTGTTACGGGATAACTCTTCAGGATCGGCCGAATGACTGAACGGTCTGTTTGTATTGACATCAATTCGGATCCACTAATAACATTGGCTGCCGTGATGGCTGGGATTGTGCATTTGTTTGTTGTTTGAACGGCGTTTAACTGCTTACTGGATGAGGTGTTTATGTTTGTTTTTAATTTTAAGTTGTATGGTTAGAAAAGGAGATTGGGATTATTTTCTTTATTTGTTGGATGTACATTGAAACCTTCTTCTACCTAATATTAAAATAGCTTCATCATCATCATCATCAGCCTATTGCGGTCCACTGCTGGACACAGGCCTCTCCAGTTTTTCACCACTTAGGACAAACATCTGGAGGATATACCCATAATCGCCACGCTGGGCAGGCGGGTTGGCGATCGCAGCGCGTAGCTTCTCGCTCCGGTGACGCTGCTGCCCGTCATCGGCCTGTGGCATTTAGCTACGCTTTCAATTCTGATGGTTATACCGCCACCAGTCGGTTGCCAGCGCCTCGTTTGTTGTTCGGCAGGATGCACCACGGGCAGGTGAGGTTGGCTTGGAGCGAAAAGATGATAGGTCGCTCCCTTACATTAAAATAGCTTATTCTTTAGTATAATCTATGACAGGATAAGTCTAAACTAACTAACGTAGTGCATGAAAGCTACTATGATGGTTTCTACTCCCCATTGGCATTATTTATTTATTGAATTACCAACATAAGATAAAGCATAACATAGTAAACTACAGTAAACACATAATAATAGTCTTAATTCTAACTGCTCTTACAATTATTACAGCATGTAGCATGCATCTCAAAAAAACAAAGTGCAAAGACGCTAGAAAGGAAAGAAAGAAAAACATATAGGTACCCTAACAGGGTCTATGTTCTATACTAGTTACAAGTTGTTTAAATTACCTATGTATGAATGAATATGGTTGCAAATCTTCTATACTTAAAATAAATCTGTAGGAGGTCAATTCTGTACATAAAATATATTTACAAAATAACTATCGGGGTGTGATCAGTGATCAATACTGATGTAGGTATGTTCGTTATAGAAACAAAAACTACTCAACGGATTTTAACGAAACTTGGTACAATTTATTCTTCATACTCCTGGGCAAGTTATATTACGTAGGTTAGTATTACGTACTTTTCATCACGCTACAATCAATAGGAGCAGAGCAGTGAAGGAAAGTGTTGGAAAAACGGGAAAAAATATTATCTGTATGTTTGATCGAACATCACGCAAAAACTACTGCATGGAATTGAATGCGTTTTCACCAGTGTATTGCTAGAGGTCTAACTGAAAATTCAGACACCATTTTATGGAAGTCTGTTATTTATCAAACTCGATATCCACAAGTGCGTAGCCGCTGGCACAGCTAATATATTAATATGAATACACATAATTCATAACAATATTTAAAAAAATTCTCTCGAACTAAAAAATCTGCATCCAAGTAAGGTACCTATTTAAAATGACCCATATAATATTACCATACAAAAAAACTTGTCAATGAAAGTCCCCGGTGGCGCGGCGGTTGGTACGCCGCGGGCTCGCCGGGATCGCTTCACGGCCCATTAGCTGTAACGTAACGCGATCCCGCGCGGGATCCGGGATGCGCGGGATTTGCACACTTGCCGCCGACGACGTTATGCACACCTGGCTGCGTATAGTGGCGAGCAGTTTTAGTGATAATGTTAACAAATAAATAAATAACCCAAGACATGCCACGCTGGGCCACACATCGCAATCTAGTCCCAAACTAAGCCGAAGCTCGTACTATGCGTGCTAGACAACTGATAAACTTACTTAGATACTTTTTTTGTAAATAAATACATAGTAGGTACACATAGCAAACACCCAGACCAACACAAACATGTTAATGAACACAAATGTTTGTACTGTGCGGGAATCGATCCCACGACCCTTTTCTCAGAATAAATAAAAGATTTTTTTTACAGGTAAAATAAAGCACTTGACCCCGACTCGATGTTAAAGGAAGTCTAGGGATGTAAGGGAGCGACCTATTATCTATTCGCTCCAAACCAAACTCTCCTGCCCGTGGTGCATCACAATAGTCATCACAATTGAAGGTGCAGTTAAATACCACAGGCCGATGACGTGCAGCAACGCCACTGGAGCGAGAAGCTACGCCCTGTGATTGCCACACCGCATGCCCAGTGTGGCGATTATGGGTATAAACTCCAGATTATTATTATCACTTTGAATACTTAGTACATAATTAACATTTAATAAGTACATGCATTATATTGTATGTGTAAGGGTCTTGGATGAGTAAATAAGTCGACAGGATAGCCAGCAGGAACACTTGTATTGATACATAGAAGACACGATACAGCAGGCTGAGTATAAATCAGTGTAGACGCCATGACACAGACACGTAGATAAATAGAATAGGGACGCGGCTAGTGTTGCGCTAGTAAATTAGTGACGTTCTCACAACAGTAGGTACTACTAAAAAGATACCTATTAGAGCACTGTTTCAGTGACCTGCAGTGCACTAACACAACGTCTGTATCAAGGTATCAGGTATCGGTTTCAGAGTCGCGCGGCGGGCACCCGTCATCTGGCCCCGGCGCCGGCCCACTGCCGGACTGGCCTACTCTGCCTGACTGAGTTACAACTGGGCCCTAATTGGCTTGGCCGCGTGTACACCGCCCTGCTTTAATATAACATTACCTAAGCTGGATAAATTACATTTTATATCTTATAGGGATGTAGAGAGGTAGAGCAGAGCGAATCTTCGCTCAAATTGAGCCGCCCGACCGGGGAAGGTCTTCCACCCTGTAGAATACCGCAGCCAAATAACTTTCGGGTCGCGTTTCTGCCGGTGAGTAGGTTTTCCGAGGCTCGTGGGGGATTAGGGTTGGGCCGGCAAAGCGGTGGCAACCGACAGATAACTGACCAGTTACTTGCCTGTTGTCACAGCGATTTGGGCTTCTCTTTTGCTTTCCAACAGGCGTAGGAAAGCCATCATGTCGTGCTACTATATTTTTTTTTATGCGAGAGGCAGATTTCCAGCACAAGACACACATAAATATAAACTTTGAATGCCTACTTACATTTAATGCAAGCATTATATTGTAGATACTACTAAAATACCCATTAGGGCACTGTTTCAGTGACCTGCAGTGCACTAACACAACGTCTGTATCAAGGTATCAGATATCGGTTTCAGAGTCGCGAGAGAGAGCGGCGGGCACCCGTCACCTGACGTCGCCGGCCCACTGCCGGACTGGCCTACTCTGCCTGACTGAGTTACAACTGGGCCCTAATTGGCTTGACCGCATGTACACCGCCCTGCTTTAATATAACATTACCTAAGCTGGATAGATTACATTTTATATCTAATCGGGATTAAGAGAGGTAGAGCAGAGCGAATCTTCGCCCGAACTGAGCCGCCCGACCGGGGAAGGACCTCCACCAAAAATTATACTTAAATCATACTTGCCAAAATTAAATAAATAACCCAAGACATGCCACGCTGGGCCACACATCGCCATCTAGTCCCAAACTAAGCTGAAGCTTGACTGTGGGTACTAAACAACTGATAAACTTACATAAATACTTTTTTTTGTAAAATTTAGGAAGAACTATTTATGGAAGTCCGTTGCTTTTGGAACCCGATTTCCACGCGTGCGACGCCGCTGGCACAGCTAGTTTCTAATAGATTTCTAAATGCTACATTTTCCCTGCGAGAAAACTAACATTCAAAAGTAAGTTTGTATAAAAGTCTACAGCATAGTACATATATCTACTCGCATCTTTTATTGTCTATATTTTTTTATCGTCCTTAACAGCATTGTGTAAGCACGTAGCTTCAATAAGAACCACAAAACTACGCTCGGCCGAGTGCGATGAATCAGTGGCAAAAAGAAGCCTTTTGTGACTCGAGTGCGGGTTCGGATCCCGCTCAAAGGGTTGAGTGCTTAATGAAAGAAGCACAAAGATGCCCCGGACCATACATTTGTTGCAAACATCTTCAATAGTCACGCATTCATACACTTTTCATCGTTGCCTGATGACGAGAAACTTATCATTTTTTAGCGAAGCATACAAAGGAGTTGTATCGTCAAAATAAAAATATGATTCGGCGTCTATTGATAAATGTATAAGATGCTCTCGAGATATATTGTAGAAGGAAAATAAGGTTTCTTTATAAGGTCAAAACGTAAGTGGGATGAAGAGATCTTAAAATGTAGCAAAAGTAATGATTGATTCAAGAGTAAGCATACTTTTTGTTTATTTTTTCATAGTTCTAGTAAAATAAGTGATCATAGAAATAATAAATATAAACAAATAAGTAACAAAAAACATGCCACGCTGGGTCTGGGATTAACATACGATAGATAGATATATACCTTCTTTTGGAAACGATTTAGAGGTTTTTTACCGCTTACATATACAAAATGTCTGAATCTAAAGGTTTCTCTTAATTTTTTTCCTTGACCAACGATTTGGTAAATTTACCTTTTTTTCAGAAGTATCTGTTTCCGAGGACTTCAACCCACGACCTCCATGAAAGAGTATACCAATTCTCTCAACATCATTGCTAAACCATCCCTATATTGTATTCAGAACCACAATTATCCACCGACCGTTGGATGTTCGAATGTAAACTTTTTGCGCTTCAGTGTCCTTATAAATACAACAGCTCACTTTTTTCGAGCACAAACAAATGTTGCTATTACTTCAACATAAGTAAAGGAGTCTTTTTGTACCTTATCACCCCTCAGTCACTTAGCGGTGTAGCCTTCGATCAGGAATGTCTGACTAGATATACCTAACATCCATGCCTGAAAACGACCTGGATATAGTAGACAAAATCTTTCATGTACAAAGCACAAATATGTATTACAGAAAAACACATAATACATAGTTGTTGTATGCATTAAGTATGTGTTTTTTTAGTAGCAATTTAGGCTTTCTAATCGCTAGTAGCGATCTCTTCCAGACAACCTTCAAGTAGAGGAAATTGGAGAAATAAAATATCTCATAGGTAAGGGAGCGGCCTATCATCTTTTCGCTCCAAGCCAACCTCACCTGCCTGTGGTGCATCCTGCCGAATAACAAACGAGGCGCTGGCAACCGACTGGTGGCGGTATAACCATCACAATTGAAGGCGTAGCTAAATACTAAAGACCGGTGACGGGCAGCAGCGTCACCGGAGCAAGAAGCTACGCCCTGCGATCGCCAACCCGCCTGCCCAGCGTGACGATTATGGGTATATCCTCCAGATGTTTGCTCTAAGTGGCGGACAACTGGAGAGGGCTATGTCCAGCAGTGGACTGTAATAGGCTGATGATGATGATGATGAAATATCTCATCATCAACATCTTTATCTCTACTTATCATTATACAAATTAAGCGATTCAAGCACTTTATTATGACCTTAGTGAGGCAATGGTTAGGTTAGAGCGTTAAGTACGGACAATCCGAAGGTTCCGGGTTCAAGTCCCAGATTTTACCTACCTAAACTCTATCTAAAAAAGCTTCATACCGACTCCGGTCCAGGTTTTTCCAGGTTTTTGGCTTAGTGAGGAAGCACAGTTCAGCTGCAACTGTGGAACGCCACTGCAGACTGTAAAGTCATATTATGCTCTCCTGTCGAATGTGCCCCACGTGCACTTTTAGGGACCTACATGATGAGGAACCTACCTAAAGCGGTTTCCAAGTCACTAGTCCTGAATGGGCTCTATATAATTGCCATTGTTAAGAAAAAGAACAAGAAGCTCTATCTAGTACTTAACTCATGATCTACGGCCGAAACTATCCGCTCAAACAGTTTGAGATGGTAATACCAGAATTTAATTTAATTTAAAACATGAATAAATGTAAGGGCATTCAATTCAAATCATTTATGTTAATGTGAGAAATTTTACATGACAGTTTGTTTTATGGCGGAAATTAAAGGTTGTAAACACCTTGTAGAGTCGGAAGGAACTGATGATTATAATTAATCACAAATGTTATTGCCCATTAAAGGAAAGTTAATGTTCATTTTTGCATAATCATTATTTTAAAATTAAAATTCAACACTTGCAAACTTGAAGGAAAACTTGTTTAATACGAGTACTTAGGTGCCTATTTTGTCAAGACCATTATTTATAATTTACCTGTAAATAGCCAATTACAAGTGGTTGCTTAGAATTAAGAATGACAGAATATGTTTTATGTGGGGTGAAGGAAAAATGGTTGTTTCCAGATTTAGATTTTAGTGGGCCTTCGGGGTGAGGGCGACAGGCGCAATGGGCTCTATTGTGCCTGTCGACTTAACTTTTGGACCTCGCAACCGCTTACCATCAGGTGGAGTGAGGTCATCCTGAAAGCTCTTCTTATAAAAAAAAACAAAAAAGAATAGGAAAAATACATATGAATTGGCGTTTATCTGAAATACTATATAATACTTAGTTGATAAGGGAGCTAGGGCATAGCGAATCTTCGCTCGAATTGAGCCGCCCGTCCGGGGAAGGACCTCCACCCTATAGAATACCGCAGCCAAATGACCTCCGGATCGTGTTTCTGCCGGTGAGTAGGGATTCCGGAGCTTGTGGGGAGTTAGGGTGGGGCCGGCATGGCGGTGGCAACTGACAGTTAACTGAACAGTTACTTGCCAGTTGTCACGGCGACTTGGGCTTCTCTTTCGCTTTCCATCAGGCGCAGGGAAGCCATTATATCGAGCTACTATAAAAAAAAACCCGAAGCTAAGCGATGCCGGTTCGCTAGTATGAAATATAGATACGTGTGTAAGCTAACGTAAAAGCTTAAACGCTCTTTTATTTTACACCAACGACCGTCACAAAGTCACCCCCACCCCCACCCTAGGCCACCACAAACCTCGACTTGCAAGTCATTCCCAACATGTGCCGTCAAAATTGAGACCTGACTGGGCGCGTGCATTTATTTTTTAATTCATTTTTTTCGAGAGTCATTAGATGCCCGTGGCTCATAACGGTTGCGTTTTTTGTCTCTGTCGTCAGGTGGTCATACTTTCGTATCAATTTATGGTAGAGTAAAAACTTCGCGAGCGTAAAGTATGGGCAGGCACTTGTCAGCTATGGAAACGAATGTACAGCTTAATTATAACTTTTTAAGTAATGATCTCACTGGAGCAAGAAGCTACGCCCTGCGATCGCCAACCCGCCTGCCCAGCGTGGCGATTATAGGTATATCCTCCAGAAGTTTGCCCTGGGTGGCGAACAACTGGAGAGGCCTATATCCAGCAGTGGACTGCAATAGGCTGAAAATGATGATGATAATGATGAAGCGCAAATCGTCTCTCCGCCTGGCCTTAGAGAATCCTACACTACTTTTGCTGAAAACTAAACCCGGAAACCCAAAATCAATCAAAGCGTTAAACAACTGCAGAGATTTAAGTCCAATGGACTGCGATTAGATTAGAAAATGGACACCTGGAATATCCTGTAAGCCACATAAAGAAGGAAAGAACTCATCATCCTAGCCTTTTTCCCGATTGTCTCAGGGTCGGCTTCCCAAACTGAGAGATTTGGCGAGGGCTAAGCTTTTACACAGAGCGACTGCCATCGGACCTCCGCAACACTTAGGGTAAGCTATACCCATTCCCAGTTTAGGCGTCAGAGTTATCATCATCTCTGATATGATGTAACGACTGCTATCTGAGTTGGTAAAGATAGCACCCGGGACCAACAGCTTAACGTGCCTTCCGAAGCACGGAGGAAATCGGTGTCAAATTTTGGTCACCCATCATCGGATTGACCGCGCCAATGGTTGCACAACATTTGCGATCATTGTTAAACGAACAAGACCGCGGGGCCACCGAGCTCCTCCTCAAAGAAGGAAAGAACTAACAAAAATAAATAAGCCAGCCAGAAGTTAGAAGTGACAAGACCAGACCGCCAGACCTCTTGTCCGGTCATGTTTATCTGTCGTCCTATGGGATAATAAAGGGAAGGGACAGAGAATGCACCTGTATCTATGAATGTTATCATAAAAAGTGGTAAAATGACTTTTCATTTCTTCGAAAGCTCATTATTATCACATTAATATCATTTCAAAAAGTTTTGAATTGATTTCTGGATTCTCGTAAAATGTTCCATAAACATTCATCACATTGTCTGTTCTATAATGAAGGGAAAGTTATGGACCTAACTATGGAGCATTTATTTTACAAAACGTATCGGGTACATCCTCCAGATGTTTTCTCTAGGTGGCGAACAACTGGAGAGGCCTATGTCCAGCAGTGGACTGTAATAGGCCGATGATGATGATGATGATGATCGGTTTTCATATCATCAAAGCTGACAGTACAAAGCTTTGGCCTGACCTTGCAATCAAACCCAAGATCTTGCTTACCACTTTGAACATTCAGACAATAATAAGCATTAGCTTCCAATGAAGGTCAAATAGTGCGAAAAAACATCAACAACATCTTTAAAATCGATCAAATGTACCTACAACTCATTATTCCTATGACGTCTGAACAACTCAAGTCGAGCAAGAATTAACAAATTGATTAACATAACCATCGCAGTGACAATGAGAAATGTCAAACAAAAAGCAAAAACAATAGGATTACAGCACGAGAGCTGTCTCACGAGGCAGATCATGTCAGGTGGTTTGTGTTAGCTGACGACAGATTAGCTGGACGTGCCGTAAGGATTTGTGGTGTAAGGTAGGTTATAGCAGTGGTTAAAAGGTTAATCAGTGTTAAAAACTTAAACTAAATATCAGACAGCAACATTGACATGATCCCAACTGAGGAGCTTAAGCACGTGTTAGGGCAATCGGAATCAACAAAGTGACACAAATACAAAATATAACCTACCCAGACACAGAACAAATACACAAATGTAGATCATAAGTACGAATCTGGTGACCCTTTTTTCAGAAGGAGAAGAGAGCTCTTTCTGTACGGGAGACAGCGGCTTTAGTTTTTTTTTCCTTCTGTTTATCCTCTGACGTAATCAGAGTCCTTGACATTTGTTTTTTTTTGCATTTTATTATTTTTGGCTTTAGTGTTTAATCAGACATCAGACTGGCCACTTGCTCTTCCGCCACCAAGAAATAAAAAAAAGGTAGCGTCATACGAAATGACCCGAGCCAGCTTTATAATATAAAGGTTATCCTAAGAGACCCTATAATATAGGATATAGGATTATACCTGCCAGAACAGATACCAGTCAAGTAATAAAAAGTTGGTTTATTTCTTCTCATCATTTATCCTTTCTCTCAATTATATCGCTTATTATATAGTTATGTTTCTTTATAATGACAGGCTCGGTGGCTCATTTGGTAGTGACCTCTGCCCTCTGAGCCAAGAGTCGTGGGTTCGATTCCCGCACAGTACAAACATTTGTGTTCATGAACATGTCTGTATTGGTCTGGGTGTTTTCTATGTATAATAGTATTTATTTACAAAAAAAAATGTATCTAAGTAAGTTTATCAGTTGTCTAGTACCCCATAGTACAAGCTGTATGGCCCAGCGTGGCATGTCTTGGGTTATTTATTATTATTATAAAAAAATACTTTGTTCAGGTATCTAGGTAGGTATATCATACAAATTAAAAACCACAATCACTAGGGAGTGATTAATTAGACAGGGTGACTCTCAGGCGAGAGTAGCCCTGGAATCTTAGCTTTTTTTATTTTCCTTGATTTGATGAAATGCCTTATACTATTCGCAATAAAGACGGGCGCATTATCACACTAGTATATTACATCATCATTAGCTTCATCATCATCATCAGCCTATTACAGTCCACTGCTGGACATAGGCCTCTCCAGTTGTTCGCCACTTAGAGCAAACATCTGAAAGATATACCCCAATCGCCACGCTGGGCAGGCGGGTTGGCGATCGCAGGGCGTAGCTTCTTGCTCCGGTGACGCTGCTGCCCGTCACCGGTCTTTAGTATTTAGCTACACCTTCAATTGTGATGGTTATGCCGCCACCAGTCGGTTGCCAGCGCCTCGTTTGTTATTCGGCAGGATGCACCACGGGCAGGTGAGGGTGGCTTGGAGCGAAAAGATGATAGGCCGCTCCCTTACATCCCTTCCTTACATCATTAGCTTAATCGTGTGAAACTTAAAGCCTTGTTCATCTACGATTACATCAAAAACATTTTTAATTACACCCAAAAAGTACTCAACAGCAAAAATCAAGTTACAATTACGCCAAATACAATCAGATCGATTCCAACTGCCATCATCAATCAAATCTTGATCAAAAACTATTCTCAGTACAGCATTGAGTCGTCAAAAAGTTTCTCAAGACCGATCTCCTACGTGAGAGGCGCCCAAAGCGTCTCACAAAAACAATCTCACAATAGCATCACAAAAAACTTGTATATCGGTAACACAATCTATACACATTAAACGTACAATACAAACAATGCTATGTTGATTGAAACGTCAGGCAAATGACGGGCGATTGATTCCGATCGCCGCATTGTACCTATTAACGAGGTAATTACGCCACGCTGGGATATAACTATTTATTTTGTGTCCAAATTTATTATTGAGATGAGAAAAAAACATATCACGCACAATGAATTGTGCTTTTCGATGTAGACGGGGCCGATAGCCATTTCCATAGAGAGATGGTTCGGTTTTTTCGGATTAAAATTCTTTTGTTTTTAGGTTTGTTGTGCGGCGCGGCGGTTGTAGAGGCTGATATGATCTGGTAGTAAGAGGAGCAATAAAAATATTCTATCGTCGAAACGCAACTTAGTTTAAGATAGGGTTCAACGCTTTCTACATAAAAATTCAAGTAAGTACCTACCTAATATTATGACGACCTGACCTGGTATTTAAGAGAATTTGAATCGAGCCGCCCGTCCCGAAAATGAAATGTTATACCTAGCGCTGGCAGCAACGCGAACAGGGCAAGCGAATGTAGTTTCTCTTTAAGTGCCTAATGTTGTGAATCGCTTGCTACATACATTTATGATGCACTGAGAATACTTAGAAATGTAATACGAATTGAATTGTCGATATCCAGCCGTGCAGCCGTCAA
Organism: Conogethes punctiferalis; assembly: GCA_031163375.1. Lineage (NCBI taxonomy): Eukaryota > Metazoa > Arthropoda > Insecta > Lepidoptera > Crambidae > Conogethes > Conogethes punctiferalis. Next base: position 2,062,035 of record CM062086.1, read on the forward strand.
AGAGACGGAGCTGCGCAGGCGCCGCGCCTGTAAGTACAGTGTACGTATCTGCTCGGTACTGTACGCCGTACGGTATTAGACATCGAGCACCCCGCGACGATGGTTAGTAGTAGATGGATAGTAAGTAAGTATTCATTCACCCCGCGTAGCAAAATAATTTTTAAATTGTGGAAATAACATAACAGATGCTAGTTTTGACAATTAATCAAAAGATTACCTATTACATAGTCGGCGTTTATTTCTAGACACCCTATTATTGCATAATTATCAGCTCATGAAAGCAATATTTCCACTAGCAACGCAAAAGCATACCTACTCTGAAACTTTTTCTCGCAAAATTATGACGATAATCCGCTTAAACAACTCGTAAATTCATCAGTGTATTTATTGCGTTAAGCGGCATTAATCCTTCAAGATGTAACTTGTCCAGTGTTCAAGTTACAAATTGTTTATTTGCGTGTTATCTCTGTCATGTGATACTCCAATAAACCAATAAACGTTCTGACAATGGAATCGAAATACGCATTTTTGCAATCCAATGACATTTTTATCAGTCAGTTATATAGCTACAGTGTTACCGAGTTTGCATTCCTTCGGAGTAATCGCGTGTGAAACCACAAAAAAGTTGAAGTAAAATACATTTTTTTACTTCTTTTCATGTGAGCTCTGCTAATTTACTTTTTATTTGGCTTAGCAACGTTTTTGCTATTGGATTAATACTGAAAAAATAAAATTAGACACTAAACTGACATGATATTTAAGTGGTACACTCAGGTTGGGGACTACAAACAGTTACTCGTATATTGTAGGTACGTTGTATGTTATCAGATGTAAGTAAGATTTAATACATATAAGCACAATTAAAGATATGAATGTTTTAACCGACATCGTTATCCACATGCGTTCATAAACTGACGCAATTTTCTGCCCCGCACAACTAAACTGCGAAACGCTTTGTCGTCAGCGGTGTTTCCGAACCGATACTACCTTCAAATCTTCAAGAAAAGAGCGTACCTCTTTCTTAAAGGCCGGCAGCGCAGCTGTAACTCTTGATGTTGCAGATGTACATGGGCGGCGGTTATCACTTACCATCAGGTGAACCGCTCGCTCGTCTGCCCCCTATTCCATAAAAAAACTAAATTGCTGCTAAAGACCAGAGGATAATAAATATTTATTTTTAGAAATGGCGTAAAATTAGTTACCTTACACGGAATGTACACAGGTCGACCTAATAAAAGTATCTAAAAAATTTTGGTATTTTAACTACCATGATAAGATATACATATAGACCCTCAACCGATCTCCATCACATCTGGGCAACAACTCTCCTTATGGACAACGGTTCGGCGAAAATGAATCAATCAGCGAACCCGCTTGGAACATCCACCTGCTAATTGAGACGTCCCGCCCGCGTCATGCTGGGAACGCCCGCGTGCCGTGCTCAGCCCCATGTTCCGTCGCGTATCATGATCTTATCGGCCGATTGACTCCGTTGGCAATCACGCGCCGTTGTAATCTGACGGATCACGGACAACCTACGACTCTGGCCGTTGATATACTTTAGAGTGGAAAGTAATCGAGATGATTGAAAATATAATGTGAATGTTTGTTTGGGAAGGAACAAAATGCGTACCTATACGAGTATTATATAATTTTATAGTAACTCGACATAATGGCTTCCCTACGCCTGATGGAAAGCGAAAGAGAAGCACAAGACGCTGTGACAACTGCCAAGCAACTGGTCAGTTAGGTACCTGTCAGTTGCCACCGCCATGCCGGCCCAACCCTAGCCCCCCATGAGCTCCGGAAACCCTACTCACCACCAGAAATACGACCCGGAGGTCTTTTGGCTGCGGTATTCTATAGTGTGGAGGTCCTTCCCCGGATAGGCGCCTTAATTCGAGCGAAGATTCACTTTGCCCTACCTCTCATAAATATATCATATGTACTTGGCTAATCTCCTTACGCTGTGTCCGAAATTCGGTCAGAAAAGTATAGTTCTAAATAACGTAACTTGATGAATTTAAAATTACGTAACAGCGCAGCCATGCTTTTTTTTTCAAACTTTTTAAAGTGGTATCATGTTCAAGGCACGCTTGGTCCGGAAATGTTGCATCGTCATTGCTTCTATCATTTCACATTATCATATTGAGGATGAAGACGTCAGAGAATTTATAAATATTAATAAAAGGATTTTATAAAAACAAATACCACAAAAAGTTATGTAAACAATCTGTTCTATTTGAAATTGAAATACAACAATAAAGATATAATATGATGATAGTGCAACTAAATAAAAGACAAGAATTAGAACTAGAATAATAGCTAAAGAACAGTTTAGGTAACTGGACCGCATTTGGACGGATAGGACATCTTGAGGACAAGACAAAAAAATCACATCACTCTAATTTTTTCTATATTTCTCAACGGCACTGAGAATTGGACAGAGGCACTAATGAATTCATTCTAAGTAGCTGAATACCTATTGCTTATGAAGGTCATGCCTGTGGAAGAAATTTGAGTTCCTTGACCACATTGCCAGAAAGACCTGCGACACTCTGGATAAGCTGTGACAGGCTTGGGTGATAGACTAGCTATCCATGAGTATAGCGTAAACCGGCGTGAGATAGTCCGCGAGATAATAATTCTATGAGGCCACAACCCTTAGTTTTATTAAAGCTTGTACATATGCAACTATATAATGCAAAATAATATTAAATATGATAATTCCCCGCTTTTTGATTAAAATTTACGTGATAAGTCATAATTCACATCACATACTTATGCTAATTAAGACATTAGTATACCGCTCGGTTAGTTAACTGTACTTATTACTTATCTACCTAATACAGCTATTATCTGTACGATTATTACAATTCTAATGTATTGTTTCCTTTATAGAAGCTATTAAAAGATATTGCTTCCATTAACACCGCTGTTTTTAAACTTTTTGCAATAATACAGTTACTTTTAAGTGAAAAATTATTTGCCAATAAATATCACATTCATTGAACGGCCCCAAAGTAAAAAGCCAGGGGCGCTATTTTATGTCAAAATTTTTTGAAGTCGGTTTAATTTTTTTTTTGTCAAAATTATCGCATGTATGACATACATGCGATTTATTTATTTTATTTATTACATGAATTGTGTATGTTTCGTGTCTGGGTGTTTATATTTGTATTTAAGTATTTTTATGGTACCTTCGTTGTTCTGATACCCATAACACAAGTGCTTAAGCTACTTACTTTGGGATCGGAGCAATGTATGTGATGTTATCTGATATTTATTTATTTAATTATTGTCCTGAGTTTGAAGTAAGGGAGCTACCCATCATCTTATCATTCCAAACCACCCTCACCTACCCGCTATGCATCCTGCCGAGGAACAAACAAGGCTTTGGTAACCGACTGCCCAGAATGGCGATTACGGGGCAAAGCCTCAAGACGTTTGACCAAAGTGGCATACAACTGGAGCTGCTATATCCAGCAGTGGACTGTGATAGGCTGATGATGATGTGCCGAGTAGGCTGGGATCTAGGCATCAAACCGGCGACGTACTGATTTTCCCCTTTATTAATAGGAAAGAATGTTTCCAGGGTCAAAATAATTTACATTATATTTAGTCCGTGATCTAGATTATAAAAATACATTGGACACGTATTTTTCCTTTTTTCATTTAAACAAAAAATAACAAAGATACAAGGCATCAAAATGGGACGGAGTGGGGAACTTTGATGTCACTCAGTGGCGAAAAACTCTCACTCTGTGACGTCACGTGTAATTTTAACGGACTATATCTTTATAATTTTTGGTCTAATTTACAAATGAAAAAATACGTGTCTTTTATTTTTGAACAATCTAAAAGACGGACTAATTACATTTTTTACGGCAACAAGCCTATTGCCAAACTTCGTAGTTCTAGAATGGTCTTTTCAGTAAAGCTGTGTACCTAATCATACAAATGGTTTTCCTCCAATAAACATTGCACATTGATGATTAAGATACACGTCAAACGTCATGTTTTCCTTCAGCCATCGCCATATTTATTTACCGACGGCCCGTCCGGCGCCACGCTGCGCACACGCTGGTTGTAACGAATGCTCGCGAAAGATCTTATCGACCGCGGTCGAGTCGGATCGGAACTTGTCCGATGTTGTGGGGTGATGTCGATGTACAGCTTTCAGTGAAAAGTTAGAGACGTTGAAGCGATGACTCGGAACTCTTTGGTGACTAAATCCCAGGAATGGAACGTCAGAAAATTTGGTTCAGTTTTTTTTAAATAGGGGCAGATCTTAGTGCTTTTCCTGCCCTTATCGAAAGCGGTAGAAGGCCAAGTCGCTGAGGTTACGGACAGATAACCACATCAATCACTTGATATGACTATTTTTAGGACTCTGTCCTTTCCTTAGAGTCATCTCCTTTTTTGTTAATCTTTAGAATTTATTTTATATGTAGTAGGTAATAGGATAAAGCAACTTTCTGAATTTTGAGAAGTAAGCAAGCAGTTACCCGAATTGTTAATTTTATAATCGATGTTGGTGGTGGTTGACTAATTTTGACAATATTAATTACCTACTAATGGGTCTGAATATCTTGATCAGATGTTATGGAAAAGTCAGTTTTTACTTAATGATGTTTCACCACGGATCTTTTGTGAATTTCTAACTAGATTGGCGCACAAAATGTACTCACTTAAGTAAGAATACTTTCTTACTCTGATAAAACGATATTTATAAATAATACATGTTTCGGGTTTGAGAATATCGGCTACAGAGGTCAATCTCACAGATGACTCGCAGGAGATATCACAATGCAATCTCCTCTACAATTAAACAGAAGCTTTTCGCATCTTCGGCCAATAATTACGGAACCCTCGTGCCCTTCGTCCGTCCGTCTGTCTGTCCGGTGCTTGTTTTAGGGATAATTTGATCGGTGCCCGATACGTCACCTGTCAAACATGAGTGGCCGTAATGCTGTGCGTGATGGCGACTGTGGTGACCACACTGCCGTGGGAAGCTCAGGCTTCTACCAAGGCTATTTACTAAGACATCTGTGTGCCTAGCACGAACATTTTCGAAAAAGTATGCGTAACGTTACCGTAAACATTTGTATGAAACTTGGTACAGCGCCCCTATCGTGCGTAAGAAGTACTACGTTTACGTACGTTAACGTAGTGAAAATTATCGCTCTGTTTACGGTTACGTTACGCATACTTTTTAGAAAGTGTCCGTGCTAGGCACACTGGCTTCAAATGTTATCCATTTAGTCAGCGTTAATGTGAACTTACACCCTGTGGCCGGGCCACTCCTCAGTAACACTTACGCGCCCTGCCACAGGCTTATCTATACTTATAATAAATCTGTAGAGAGGTCAATTCTGTACATGAAATATATTTTCAAAATAACTATCAGGGGGTGATTAGTGATCGATACTGATGCCAAAAATGCAATCAGTAAAATTTTTGTCTGTCTGTCTGTCTGTCTGTCTGTCTGTCTGTCTGTCTGTCTGTCTGTATGTTCCTTATAGAAACAAAAACTACTGGACGGATTTTAACGAAACTTGGTACAATTATTCTTCATACTCCTGGGCAGGTTATAGGGTACTTTTCATCACGCTACTATCAATAGGAGCAGAGTAGTGAAGGGAAATGTTGGGAAAACGGGAGAAGTTACTCCATTTTTTAAGCTTCCGTCGCGTGTGCAGCCTTAATGGTTAAAGTTACATAGAAATTATGTATGACAGAAATATTTTACATAAAATTGACTAAAAAATATCCCGCTACAGCATATGTCTATCTTTTATGGTTGACTCACAATAACACGTGTAACTCCTGATAGCTTAGCAGTTCGGAGCATTCTGATTATATTTGTTAACTCTTACGTTTATAATACTCTCATTCATCCCTAATTTAAAAAAGTTATCATTATTACCTATTCAATAAAAAAAGAATCATAGAAATCGGTATAGAAACACCAAACTTATACATGAAATAAGCCATCGCGCCGTCGCACGTGAATACTGAATCATGCTATAAGGATTATTTTTGTGTAACGGTTGCCGCGGTCGACACGGGTCGCGACGGCGGTAGGGTATAAAAAGGCGGGAGGTCCGAGAGCTAGCTAGCTTCATTCAATATTTGGCTGTTGATGCGTTCAGAGCGATCGACCTTATTGACAGACAATAATTGATATTGAGAAACCGTGCTTATCAGCGCGACTTTTAGTTTTTAAATAGTTTATTTGAATTTTTTTTGTTGTTATATTGTAAAAATATTCGTTCAAATTAAAAATTATTAAGCGTAGGTACTTTTATTAATTAAAGTAGTTATAAGTATTTATTTTTAAGTGAAGTAGGTATAGGTAGATAGTTTTGCACAGGCGTTTCAGCTTCAAAAATATATTTACAAAAAAAGTATCAGGGGGTGATTAGTGATCGATACTGATGCCAAAAATGCAATCAGTAAAATTTTTATCTGACTGTCTGTCTGTCCGTCTGTCTTTCTGTCTGTCTGTATGTTCGTTATAGAAACAAAAATTACCTACTACGGGTTTTAACGAAACTTGGTACAATTATTCATCATACTCCTGTGCAGGTTATATGATACGTTTCATCACGCTACAATCAATAGGAGCAGAGCAGTGAAGGGAAGTGTTGGGAAAACGGGAGAATTTTTTATCTGAATGTTTGATTGAGCATCACGCAAAAAGTACTGCATGGAATTGAATGTGGTTTTCACCAATGTATTGCTAGAGGTCTAACTTAAGATTTGGGCATCATTTTATGGAAGTCCGTTAGTTTTGAAACCCGATATCCACGCGTGCGACGCCGCTGGCACAGCTAGTATAAGCTTAAAAGAAGGCACCAGCCGTTATTGATAGAGGTAGGGCATAGCGAATCTTCGCTCGAATTGAGCCACTCGTCCGGGGAAGGACTTCCACCCTATAGAATACCGCAGTCAAATGATCTCTGGGTCGTGTTTCTGCTGGTGAGGGTTTCCGGAGCTCGTGGGGGGCTAGGGTTGGGCCGGCATGGCGGTGGCAACTGACAGGTAACTGACCAGTTACTTGCCCGTTGTCACAGCGACTTGGGCTTCTCTTTCGCTTTCCATCAGGCGTAGGGAAGCCATTATGTCGAGCTACTATAAAAAAAAGGTAAACACTACTGCCGATTCCCTGATATTCCTTTAGTCTTTTACAACACCCAAAGGATGAGATTGGATACCTACCTATTAAACTACGAGGACTCGAACAGAAGGAAGCCATAGATATGATGACAATCATATCTTGATACCTTGCGTTGTCACGCGAGGCATTAATCCTTCGCTAATCAATAACGATAACTTTTTCATCATCTAATCCCAAAAAGGGTGCCATAGCACAGCCTATGACTCATGGTCATCCTACCCGTACAGGCGACCGGCGACGGTGACTCGGCGTTATGCGCAGGCGCCGCCGCGCCGCGTAATGGCGACCCGATGACAGCGCCGCGCGTGTGAAACGCACACCTCAAAGGAATGTTTTAATTTAAGCTCTATGGTTTATAGACAATCTCTTTGATTTCTAATGTCCTATATCTAAAGGTTTTTTGAAATAAAATTCCTCTCCTCTGCTCTTGTCAAGACAAGACGCCTTAGTGACCAACTTCCTGCGACAGTCTTTCCGAACAGCTACGACTTGGGAACCTTCAAGAAACGAGCGTATTCATATTTAAAAGGCCGGCAGCGACCCTAAACTCGTTTAGAGCTGCGGGTGTCCATGTGCGGTATCGACCGCTTACCATCAGGCATCACACTTGCTCGTCTGCCGCCTCTCGCATAAAAAAAAAGTGTAGAGTTGCGCCCTGCGGTATGGGGCGTAAGAATACTATCGAGGTATGCCTGCCTGTAGTAAAAGGCGACTGAAAGGGAGTTCGAGATTGTGGTGCGCTCGGGAGGGCTCCCATCAGCGGCCCCGAGGAAGATAACGACGCGTATCTTCGGACACACGTGGTCAGTGACGTGGTACCGGGAGGGCATCACTACGTCCTCCCGAGATGTGCCGCCAGTCTTTCAGGCGGCGAAGCGCCACTGAGCTGAGGACGAGTTGAGACGAATCCCGACGAGCATCCCGACCCTGCTCAGATGAGCGCTCGTAGCCGACCACCGTCAGGTATAGTGGGTGTTCTCCGTTTTAGGAGTGAGTCCCACATAACCCAGGTGTCCTGTATCTAGGGCCCTGGTGTATGGGTAAAGGCATTACTGACATAAAAATAAGGTCTAGTGTAGCTCCGAGGGGCAGACACGGCGCATACGGTGCTACCGTGTCGTGTCGTGCACGTTTTGACTGGCCTAATGTCCATTACGCTCTCTGCCTTCTGAGCCAAGGTTCGTGGGGTTCGATTCTCGCACAGTACACACACTTGTCCTTATTGGTCTGGGTATATATTTTACTATGTATAATATGTATTTATTTACACAAGAAGTATCGTCAGTAAGTTTATCAGTTGTATAGTACCCATAGTACAAGCTTCGGCTTAGTTTTTGGGGCTAGATGGCGATGTATAGCCCACCGTGGCATGTCTTTGGTTATTTATTTATAAAAAGTTTAGCTCCTGTGCACACCAAATAAGCTTAATTACTTTCCTTTTATAATAAACCTCTCTTAACAATAAAATTAACTTAAACCTCCAATAATCCTAAATTCATTGAATTACCAATAATCTTTATGGGTCCTTTTACCAGTCAAAGGGTATTCCTCTTAGTAACGTATGATTATACTTTCAACTACAAACTGCGTATTGTATTAGCCTTTAGCACGCAAATAACATAATTTCAAAGTGTTGGCGGAATTCTAAAAGATAATACGAGTATTATCTACTTATACCTATACTATAAATTAGGTTTCCTTAAGGGCTAAGTAGTAAATGATAGTATCCTGTGATGTTTTAAAGAAGCATACGCTTTTCCACATTGTTTAAAGGTATAATAGACCTATGATATGTTACATTTTATTGCTCTAATTATAATATTAACCCCAGTTATATGTTTATTGTGTCAAGAAATACTTTGTAAAGTTTGCTTTTGCGAATAACTTTTTTTATCTTATCTTTATCTTATCTAATTTGACATTGGCAGAAATGGATATAGCAAAAAGGCTAGTAGGTTATTATTATAAGTTTTTATATTCACTGCTGGACATACTCTTCCTCCAATGACATATTACCATACATTTCACCACTCTTGGCAGGTGGGTTGGTTACCGCAAGTAGGTTTTATTTGTATCCAGTTTGCCTGCTGCCCGTTGACCGATTCCTGACCTTTACTAAAATCCAAACAAGGAGAGTACTATTTTCATACTTTGTCTAAAGTAAACTTTCCAAAACCGAAGTTACACGTAACCAATACTGCACACAAACGGTAACCCGATAACCTTTTAGCCGCCGTGACGCTACAAACAGAGCAAGCTACTCGCGTGCTCATCTCCAATTCTCGGATTAAACTGTAAACCGCGGATTCCATCGGAGCCAACTGTCGATTTCACACGCGCTTTTTTTGGAAAAAAAGTCGGGTCAAGCGTGAGTCGGACTTGTGAACCGAGGGTTCCACAGTTATATTTAAGTAAGTATAGTTTAACGTGAGCGAATATAAAAAATTTCGTAGTTTTCTTCTGATTAAGGCCAGTTGGCCAAATCTATGTTTAAAGTTTAATAACGGCTCGGTGGCTCAATTGGTAGTGACCCCTGCCTTCTAAGCCAAGGGTCGTGGGTTCGATTCCCACCCGGGACAAACATTCGTGTGATGAATACTTGTGTTTGTTTCGTGTCTGGGTGTTTATAATTTGTATTTAAGTATTTATTTGTGGTACCTTCGTTGCTCTCATACCCATAACACAAGTGCTTAAGCTACTTACTTTGGGATTAGAGCAATGTATGTGGTGTTGCCTGATATTTATTATTTATTTATTTATTAATATTATTTATTTAATCTTCATTGCACAAAAGGGTACAAATGTCGGAATTATTAACGTGCGGCATTTTCTACCAGTCAACCATTGGGTGTGCCAGAAAATGGGTAAGTAAAGTAGTTACTTAATTTTGTATAACACCCACAATGTAAAAACACTTAAGTAAGCAATAGATGTTCATTAATTGATTGATGACTTTTATATGGGGTAATACGGCGACGAACAACTAAAATTGTACAAAGATAAAAATTGAGTTTGTACAATGCAATTTCTTAGATGGATTTAAATAAAAAAAGTGTTGACTAGAAAAACGAGGAAAGTGTCCTTGACATAAATAGCAGTCACGAGTAAGAAAGCGAAGTCATAAGGGGTCCATATTCTCCTTTCTAGTTACGGACCCCAAAAAAAACGGCGGGAGGAGGCAAAAAAGCTCTGGGGCCCTGATTACGGAGTTTATTATGAAATGACATTGAATTAATCGGAGGCCACCTTGCGGCGCTCATTAGCACAAATGGATTCACGGCTCGTACGAACAATAAAAATCGCATTTACACATAAAAAAATGAGTGTGATTAATGACATATACGTTAAGTTAGTAGTCGCACAGTGGGGGAGGCGGCAGTGATGCCGTTGATAATAATAATAATAATATAATATAAATCTTTATTTCTTCTCACCTCAATTTCACAAATACAGTCTTTAGAAAGTATACTAATTATATTACTTCGAGGGAGACTGGTTGATGTAGATGAATGATGGTTGAAGTTGATGTAGAGGGAATGAACAACTATCTGAGTTTAAGTCATTCATCATCATCAGCCTATTGCGGTCCACCGCTGGACATGTGCCTCTCCAGTTGTTCGCCACTTTGGTGCATCGTAGACGGCACACTTTTTATGCGATAGAGTCTGCGTCTGAGACATTTAAAAAGAGTGTCTAGGTCTGCCGACAGAATGATCGAAGATGTGCGTCGTGTGCGTTGAGTCTGTAAAATATCCGCGACAGATTTTAGCGCGGTGCGTTACTGCATTGCAAAAAAGTGCGTCACGGATAGTCTGTCGTCTGCGCTGCCCCTTCAGGCAAACATCTGGAGGATATACCCATAATCGCCACCCTGGACTGGCGGGTTGGCGATCGCCGATCTAATCTAAGTACCGGCAGTGACATTGTATGTTATTCAACATAGCTCATAGTTGTTTTAGCAATAAGTTTAAGTTATACTTATAGTTCAAATAAATCATTTTTATTTTTATTTAAAAGAACAAAAAAGAATTGAAGTCCTTTCCGACAGAACGAGAAATAATCAGGGGCCCTACTACAGAAAACGAAAACGATCGTTCGTTGAACGGATCGCGTATTTTTGCCCCATAAATCCCTCTCATTTGTCCCTCCCGTGTTCTAATATCAATTAAATTGTTGAAAATCGGCGTTGACGAATTTTAGTTCGTGTTCGAATATACGGGAGAGACAAATGAGAGGGATTTATGGGGCAAAAATACGCGATCCGTTCAACGAACGATCGTTTTCTGTAGTAAGGCCCCAGATACATACGACATACTGTCATCAGTTTATTTGTGATCGGCGAATGCACGGCAGCTTACGTGACACACTGCCCGCCAGTTCCGCACGCCATCTGTCCGCCGTGACATATAGCGGGCGGTCACCACTCGAAAAACCTGCTAATCTATTGCGAGATCATTGCGTGTACATAATAATGTCGATACTGATCGATTATTCATGTATGCAACACTGGGTTTCGCGGTAGAAAGTGGAGCGTCGGTATTGTATTGTACCCGATAATTCTTAGTCTAATCTGAGTGTCAGTTTGTGGTTGCACACCGTTTTGCATATGAAAATTAGGGAATAAATAGTCTTTTTTGCATATAAGCATTAATTAGATCGCGTTTTGATGCAAGCCGTAAGTTAAGCGTTTTCACGAGTCACAAGTGACTGTTTATTTCCTATAATAAACTTGTTTGGTTACAACACTTTCGTTTTACAAAGAATGATTTGTACTTACCGGTTGGTGATGATATTAATGCCCGCGACTTTGTTCACGGCCATTCGTTTTTTGTTGAATTGTTCTGAAATGTCAAATGAGAGAAAGTTGTTAGGGTTTCTCCAATATTCTGCGCTAATTTTTCTGTCCCTAACAAAGTAATAATAAAATAACATAAATATCTGACAACATCACATACATCGCTCTGATCTCAATGTTGTGTGTTTGTTGAGCACCTGTGATATGGGTATCAAATCAACGAAACCACAAATATATACGTACTTAAATACAAATACAAACATCCAGACACGGAACAAGCACAAATGTGCCATCGAGCCAGCCTACCAATTCAGCTATTAGGTCTAATAATAGGTGTCTTCAAAAATTTTAAAAAATACAAAGAAATAGGTATTATTACCTTAGGCGTACAGGCAAACGCAGTGTGGGACGCCCCTCAGCTAGATGGAGTGACGACCTGCGCAGGGCGGCCGGAATTAATTGGATGAGTGTGGCTGCTAATCGTTCAGAATGGCGTATTTTGGGAGAGGCCTACGTCCAGCAGTGGACTGCCGCAGGCTGCTGATGATGATGATGATGAGGTATTACCTTTCCAATTGTTCCCAATTGAAATATAACGTGACCAAATGAAATAGAAACCTAATTTCAGAAACATTTTAAAATCTTTTTAGTACTACGAACGGCTAAACTATGGAACTCTTTGCCAGGCTCCTTGTTCCCCGAGACATACAATCTTCTGATGTTCAAGGCGAGAGTGAACCGGTTTTTGACCAGGTAAATTGCAGTCAAGCGCAAACCTATATTTTTCGGGTGTCACCGAAAACCAGCGTCGGGGCGCGCCCGCGCCGCGACTTATGCTGGGTGACAGCCATTTTGGATGCATAATATTGATTTTTATGTTAAGTTTGTTTTTTAAGTATTCATAAGTTTTATGTTCCAAATAAAAATTATTTCATTTCATTTCATATAAAAAAACCCATAGGTACGTATATTCACCAAACTTGGCCACTGTACGTCACACCATAATCAGTCTCCGTGTATGTGTTTCAATACAAATGCAATGGTGGCCCAGCACTCATGTTAAAGCCATAATTTTCTGATGCAAGTCGTTGATAAATGCGTGTTTTGTGCTTCCGATTCCAGTGTAAACAGTCACATAAATTTTACACAGCAGTAATATGGGAGGCGATCTATTTTCAAGAAATTAAAAAAAATCCTTGTAGCTGTGAACACAACAACATTTTTATGGATGAGCTTTTTGCTGGCAACGCTTCAGACAAATACTGTACTACTAGTGTCTGAATAACTTACTTTTTTTGCTGGAACCGAGTAGCGAGTTCGTTTTCATCTGTTCTTCACAGCAATCCATATTTTATTCTTTTCTTATCAGTTGCGGCCAGTATACGTTGTGGTGAGAGCCTTCCGCTCCTTGGCTTCTCCTGTAGATGACTACATAGATTGGTATGAACCCGGCTTGTCCTTGACATTTTTCTTCAAGCCTAAGAGAGGTAGGGTATAGCGACTATTCGCTCGAATTGAGCCGCCCGTCCCGGGAAGGACCTCCACCCTATAGAATACCGCAGTCAAATGACGGGTTACCGACCGGTGAGTAGGGTTTCCGGAGGGTTAGGGTTGGGCCGCCATAGCAGTGGCAACAGACAGGTAACTGATCAGTTACTTGCCCGTTGTCACAGCGACTTGGGCTTCCCTCTCGCTTTCCATCAGGCGTAGGGAAGCCATTATGTCGAGCCACTATAAAAAAACAGCCTAATTTAAATATTAATTTAGACGACCTTAGTGAATAAACTTGTCTGTTTGTATTCTTATGGGTGCTTGCTATGTGTGATCATCGTCATCATCCTGTAGACGTGCACTGTTTGACATAAGATTCCCAAAATATATAAAAAGTTCATTTGGAAGGATCCCATCGTAGAAGACGATTAAGGGATTATCTGGAAACGGGCAGCAGTGTTTATGACCAACCCGGCTGCAAAGCGTGGTGACTAAGGTAAATCCACCGAAATGACAATTTTTTTTATTGCTTATTGGTGGCAGACGAGCAAGCGGCCTGTCTGATGTTAAACAGTAACCGCTGCCCATAGACATCTGCAATGCCAGGGGCACAGCAATGCCGCTACCTACCGTGAGAAGAGAGCTCTCTTTAAACCTCGTTTGAAAAAGGACATGTCGTAGCGATCAGGAAACACCGCGGCTGGGAGGTCGTTCCAGAGTTTACAAGTCCGTGGCAGAAATGAACGCTGGAAACGAACGGTTCTGGATGTAATTGTTTCCAGGTGGTACGGATGGACCCTGCCGCGGCGTCGAGTAGTGCGATAGAAGAATGGTGTCATCGGCATGACATCAAACAACTCCTCGGAGCACTCCCCATGAAAAAGTCGGTAAAAGACGCAGAGGGAGCTAAAGTCTCTCCGCTGATCCAACCTATCCAAATTGTCATTGGGAGAGGCCTATGTCCAGCAGTGGACGTCTGCAGTATGATAATGATGATGATTTCGTATCTATATCGGATACATAGATGCCACTAGCTTAGCGGTGGCATGTGTAACCATGATCCAAATTTGTCTGGTTCCCCTTTCTGAGGGTTACGAAGGTCAGATGGCAGTCGCTTCAATGTAATAACCAGACTCGCTAAATCTAGGATCATGGTCAAAGCGGACCCTGAGCCTAGAGGCACAAACCGGGACCACGCTAAGAGGATGATGATCGGATACATAGATGGATCTTTACACGTGCTGTTGCCCCCAACCAACGGCGCCACGAAACCCAAACCTCGTCCATAGACGCCACAATTTCCTAAATTCACGCCCACATTAACCCAAAAAAAAATCTAACAATGACAATGTCACGGCAATTTGCTTCAACAAAAACATCGATTTGAAACTCGTTGGGAGCGAGACGGGACGACGTGTGCGAGCGAGACAGCGATATTGTAGAGTAAAAAGATGGGGCCATTACGCGGAAGCGGTGATTATGTCGTTGGGACAAGATGCGCGGGCGCACCGCCCCGTATTTGTCGACTATTATTCTGGTGCCCGGGCAGACGATCGACCGTTATCACCCACTTTTGGTTTGTTTAGGTGGTGAGTTATGATAATTGGGTGGTTAATAGGTCTATTGAAATTGTAATTTACATAAAAAAGGATTGCTAGGAGAGAAGGATTTATATAAAAAAGAAGTTTATTTTTTTAATCTTTATTGCACACTAGCTGTGCCAGCGGCGTCGCACGCGTGGATACCTATCGGGTTTCAAAAAAAACGCACTTCCAAAAAATGGTGCCTCAAGTAGACCTCTAGCAATACATTGGTGAAAACCGCTTTTAATTCCATAAAGTAGTTTTTGCGTGATGCGCGTTCAAACATACAGATAAAAAATTCTCCCGTTTTCCCAACATTTCCCTTCACTGCTTTGCTCCTATTGATCGCAGCGTGATGAAAAGTATACTTTCACCTGCCCAGGAGTATGAGATTCGTTAAAATCCGTTCAGTAGTTTTTGTTTCTATAACGGACAGACAGACAGACGGACGGACAGACAGACCAACAGACAAAAATTTTCCTGTAATAATATCTGTATGTCTTTTATTTTTGAATAAGCTAAAAGACGGACTAATTACAATTTTTAGCCATAATAGCCTATTGACTTAAAAAATTGGTATTACAGACACATGATGCACAATTTAGGCGGCATTATCGCTATAAGCGGTCTCTTCCAGACAACCTTAGGGACCAACGAGACAAAATATAAAATTAAGCGCCTCACCACAAATCCTCTTGCGTAACAATCACTACACATTTAACGCCAAATCCACCTAGACATCGCAATCACGCCTCCAATCAGACGTCCCCACCTGACAACTTTTTCAATTCACCATCACCCCAGTACCTCAGCGAGATTGAAACAATAACAGGGGTTGAAAAGTGAAGTCCCGAGGGAGGGCGGGCTCACCCCGACCGCATCTCGCGTATTGATTCGATTTTCTCAGTCGTTGTATTGGATGCGAATTGATGGTTATGAGGTTACGGAGTTCTTTGTCAGTTTATTTTGCTTTGTATTGTCAAGATTTCACGGTCAGTAACATGACTATACATGGGGATGTAAGGGAGCGGCCTATCGTCGTTTCGCTCCAAGCCAACCTCACATGCCCGTGGTGCATCCTGTCGAATAACAAACGAGGCGCTGGCACCCGACTGGTGGCGGTATAAGCATTACAAATTGAATGCGTAGCTAAATACCACAGATCGAGGCAGCGGCGTTACCGGAGCAAGAAGCTACGCCCTGCGATCGCCAACCCGCCTGCCCAGCGTGGCGATTATGGGTATATCCTTCATGTTTGCCCAAAGTGGCCAACAACTGGAGAGGCCTATGTCCAGCAACGAACTGCAATTAAATAGGCTGATGATGATGATAATTCTTGAATAGAAGTGTGCCTTCTATTCAAGAATTAGATAGAAGAATTGTGTAAATTATTAAAAAAAAAATTTTAAAAATTTTTTAAAAAGATTAATTAGCTGTTCGTCTTTTTAAAAATAATTTCAATGTACTCAGTAACGAATTGTAATATTAGTGAATCATAACAATAAAATTATGACCTTCAAGTAACCAACAAATCACTAACATCAAAAATAAAAATAAAAAATGCACTCAAGATCAAAAATTATAGCGAACACTTGAAATTAATGTCAACAACCTTCAAAATCATGATATCACGGGCTGATCATTACTCCTAGGGCTGTGCAATACTCCTTACTATTCCGCACTAATATTATAAATGCGAAAGTAGCTCTGTCGGTCTGTCTTTTTTTTTATAGTGGCTCGACATAATGGCTTCCCTACGCCTGATGGAAAGCGAAAGAGAAGCCCAAGTCGCTGTGACAACGGGCAAGTAACTGGTCAGTTACCTGTCAGTTTCCACCGCCATGCCGGCCCAACCCCAACCCCCCACGAGCTCCGGAAACCCTACTCACCGGCAGAAACACGACTTAGAGGTCATTTGACTACGGTATTCTATAGGGTGGAAGTCCTTCCCCGGACGGGCGGCTCAATTCGAGCGAAGATTCGCTATGCCCTACCTCTCTCTGTCTGTCACGCTTTCACGCCAAAACCGATAATTTTTAAACCGATTTCAATGTAATTTGGTACACAGATATTTGTAAGAGTTGTTTAAAAATTGTAGGTGTTGCGAAGTTTGCACGCTGTTCTTGTAGATAACAAGGCATTGTCGCCTCCAGTCGATGAAAAAAAAGCCCAAGTTGCTACTGCAACCGACAAGTATACAAATCAATCGCTTCCCACCGCCCAAGCTGGCTTGTAAAATCTGTATACCGAATATTCAAAATGCGATCGATAACACTTTACGAGTATTGTGCTAACTGTACGGTGGTAATCAGCTAGGACGGTATACCCTACCACCGGCTGAAAAGTTTAAACTTCAAGACGTTCTTTTGCAGACTCTTACAACACCTACAAGACATGGTTGTTTGAAATAATGGCCGTTATATCCTGATCATCATCATCATCATCAGCCTATCGCAGTCCACTGCTGGACCTATGTCCAGAGGTCTATGCCTCTCCAGTTGTTTGCCTTTTTAGGCAAACATCTGAAGGCTTTACCCATATTCGCCACGCTGGGCAGACGGGTTGGCGATCGCAGGGCGTAGCTTCTCGCTCCGGTGACGCTGCTTCCTCAGTCTGTGGTATTTAGCTACGCCTTCAATTTGTGATGCTTATACCGCCACCAGTCGGATTTCTAGAGCCTATTTTGTTATATGGCAAGATGTACCACGGGCAGGTAAGGATGGCTTGGAGCGAAAAGGTGAAAGGCCGCTCCCTTACATTCCATCTTGATACATTGTGGCAACAATAGTTATCTAATTGGCAACCCTAGCTGTGGTTAATTCGATTGCTTTTTAAAGTTTTTACGTGGCCGTGGTCGCGGCAAGGTCGCGGCTAATGCCTGCTAACCCGCGGTTTAGGACATGTCATTACGGCTAGGCCAAACGTGATGCAACACAATGTAGCTTTTAACTTGCCGCCCCATTTATTTAGCCCAGTGCACGGAAACTCATTGTTGAGTAAATCTTTCGCAATTTACTATATTGATATTATCTGTCTGTGTTGAATTTGTTTGAATACTAGCTGTAGGCGTAGCACGCAAATAATCCATAAAATACATAAACTAATAACAATTTATGTACTACTAGCTATGCCCGCGTTCATGTAGGTGTGTGTCACAGAAGTGTTTCTTCATCCCTTTTTTCGCAATAAAAGGTAGCCTATGTCCTTTCTCAGGGTCTAAAGAGTTTCATAAAAATCGGTTAAGCAATTTTCGCGTGAAAGAGTCAAACTTCCATCAATTCATACAATCTTTCACGTTTATAATATTGGTGGGTTAGACACTTTGAAATAGAATAGATTAGGACAGTCCTACACACACACACAGGGATGTAAGAGAGCAGCCTATCATCTTTTCGCTCCAAGCCAACTTCACCTGCCCGTCGTGCATCCTGCCGAATGACAAACGAGGCGCTGGCAACTGACTTGTGGCGGTATAACCATCACAATCACAACACGTCTTCAACGTAGCTAAATACCGAAGACCGATGCCGGGCAGCAGCGTCACCGGAGCGATTTATACCCTGCGATCGCCAACCCGCCTGCTCAGCGCGTGGCGATTATGGGTATTCTTCAAATGTTTGCCCTAAGTGGCGAACAATTTGAGAGGCCTTTGTCCAGCAGTGAACTGTAATAGGCTACTGATGATGAAGGACGGTCACTTCAAAATTGTTTGGGGATTAACAGAATCAGTAGACAATAATATGTCTGCCACATAAGACCATCTTTACTTACATCTTATAGTCCAATAATTACTAGATCAAGAGTGGTGTCTTATGAGATAAATAAACTGATTAACTAAGACTTGAAG
This sequence comes from Conogethes punctiferalis, assembly GCA_031163375.1. Taxonomy (NCBI): domain Eukaryota; kingdom Metazoa; phylum Arthropoda; class Insecta; order Lepidoptera; family Crambidae; genus Conogethes; species Conogethes punctiferalis. Next base: position 2,080,934 of record CM062086.1, read on the forward strand.
TTGCAGATTTCGTAATTTTTCCTGAGGGCAGAGCTTTTGAATCTATCAGTCTATTTCCGACCCTGGATAATCCAGCAAAGCAAGTAGTAATAAAGAAACGTTTGATAAACTTTAATGTTCGAACCAACGACCTCCGTGTTAAGTCAAAGTTCATTCGTAATGTGCGCCGTAGATCTTACCATCAAGCTATATGGTATGGCATTATATATACCTGCCTAAGTATAAAACAATGGTTTATGGGAAAATAAGTGGGCTCAGTGTATGGTGTGGCAATGACGGCGGAAATTGAAGACACGAACACTTCAAGTGAAAAGACGGTTAGAAATGGAAAGTTTTCTAAGTTCTTTTTTTTAAAAGTAGCTCGACATAATGGCTTCCCTACGCCTGATGGGAAGCGAAAGAGAAGCCCAAGTCACTGTGACAACGGGCAAGTCACTGGTCAGTTGCCACCGCCATGCCGGCCCAACCCCAACCCCAACCCGCCACGAGCTCCGGAAACCCTACTCACACCGGCCCGGCACCGAACACGACCTGGAAGTCATTTGGCTGCGGGATTCTATAGGGTGGATGGACGTCCTTCCCCGGACGGGTAGCTCAATTCGAGCGAAGATTCGCTATGCCCTACCTCTCTTAAATCTGTTTATCCCGGGTTTCTCTTCACATTTTACATTGCTTACGTTTCTTTTCACAGCCTAACACCAATTTGAGATCACGAAAGCAGGTCAGACTAACACGCGTTGCGCTCGGGCCGAAGAGTAGCCATTACACGGGCGGGCGCGCGGAAATACAAGAGATTGGACAAAAATTGCTGCCGTACAGACCTGATTCTGTTACCGGGAGTACTGCCAGTGTGCGCAGCGAACATGAGAAAATAATGATCTTTATGCTTTAAAGCGCAGTATACTACTTCTTCTGTATAGAGGCACAACGTAATGGCTTCCCTACTCTTGGTGTAAAGCAAAGGAGAATCCGAAGGCGTGACGACAACGGGCAAGTAACTGACCGTTTCGTAAAATACTTAAGGTCAAACAAAAGAAGGAGAAAACAAACTCGTATCCACAGACAATTAATTTAAGATAGGGAATAGCGAATCTTCACTCGAATTGAACCGCCCGTCCGGGGAAGGACCTCCACCCTATAGAATACCGCAGTCAAACGACCTCTGGGTCTTGCCGAAATGTTAGTAGGCAAACGAATGCTTATTATATACATTTTTTGCCATATATATGTATACGTATGATAAGTGTAGATATAATATTGAATACTGTACACTGTTAAAGATAAACAGACGCACAAGTTGCAAACATGAAATGGGACGTTTAATAATGACAAAACAAAATCTTGTACATACTTGTTTAAAGAAACGTTTCTTTTTAGAATGAGTAAGTAGATACAATAAATTACAATTAATTATCAATTTTGAGTTGTCAAATAGAGAGTCTACCAGCCCGACGTTTGTCCTCAAGGATTCTACACAATTGCACCTATTATTCTACAGTCCGACTTCTAGCACCACAAAAACGGTAACAAATGTGAACAGAAGTAAATACAAACTTTCCACTGCTAAGCTAACGTGCACACAAAAACCTATAAAGCTATTAATCTACATCCAACTATGTCACGATAATGGGAGCACTTTTTGTGTACCAACATAATTATAGTTTACTGCAGAATTATGCAAAGGTCGCTCAGAGCCGCCGATACCCCATACCTCATTGAATTTAATAACGTTTTTTACCCGAAACAATATTATGACTTAATAAGCGAAAATGTGGCAAGTGCACAAAGCCGACAATTTTCTTATTAACATAAAATGTCAGGTAAAATATTTTTTAACTAACCATGTTTAGTTTAGTCTAATTAGGTATTGAAGGCCGATTAAGGATTATCCTTCATGGTACAACCGGAATTAATCCAGTGTTTTAATTAGATTACTGCTGGCTTGATATAATTTGTTTACTTTGGCTGTGGCATTTCGTGAGAGTGGTTGGAGTTTAATTAATATTCCTATTTGCAATTAGGTATCGTTGTTTAAGAAGTAGTGTTGTACAAAGGCCTCGAGTCTCTAGAGTGTTCTTAAAACGAATGAACAAAGTTTTGGTAATTTACATTAATAACGTCTTCGCAAGACTAATCTATTAATAAAAAATAAGTTTATATACTAGTTATTGTTCAAGATTTTCGTAGTACCTACATAGTTTTAACGTTTAGCTGACCATTTACGACCATTTGTAAGCGACGTTTAACGTTGCACTGTACAGATTTTTCTCCCTACATACACAACACAAACGGCTGAAACCCTTTAAAAACTTACATGAAACTTTGAAGCCCTAGCCATTTCAGAAAGGGAAGGAAGAAATCGGTGTAGTAGTTTCGGAGCATATTTAATACAAACAAAAAACCTTTACAACGAAATAACTTTGTTTATTCTCTACAATGCTAAATACTTAATACTTTACAGAATTAAGATCATTTAATTCCGAGCCCATGTTGGACTCCAAAGTCCAATCTTGTAACTCGAAACTCGTTTGGACTCGAGTCTTGTCCAACACTACTAGGAAGCGTACATCTACTACATTGTATGATATTAATTAGGTATGTACGTATTTATCTAAATTGTCCGTGTTTACAAAATTGCCCTTATTTTGAACATGAAACATCCACTTACTACAAATGTCGACTAATAAATAATAATAAATAAACCCAAGACATGCCACGCTGAGCCACACATCGCCACCTAGCCCCAAACTAAGCCGAAACTTGTACTATGGGTACTAGACAACTGATAAACTTACTTGGATACATTTTTTTTGTAAATGAATATACTCGTTCATAGAAAACAAACAGAATAACACAAACAGACATTGTTCATTCACACAAATGTTTGCACCGTGCGGGTTTGTACATTAACAAAGTTATGAAACGTTGTCTTCTATAAAATTTATATAACTGCTACTACACAGTACTTAAAGACTAAAAAGATTAATAAATTGAAGTCTTCAACAAGTTAAGGTCCCTTTACCATAAAGTATAACTTATGACTGCTACTAAATGAATGAGTCATTAATCATCTTTCACCAAAAAAAAACATATATTACGACCTCAAAAACTTAATAACGTAATTTAAAGTAACTTTATTGCCGAATAATTCGCGGCACTTCGAGAATCTCCCCATTATTGACCCATAAAAGTTGCAAAAAACACAATATTATGTTATTTTGTCACCTAATTACATCGAAATAATCGCGTCAAATGTAAATTCCGGCCATTTATCAGTATCCCATTGCCATATTTAAGTGAAATTCGCGGCATAAACATTTCGCCTTTTTATCGAGACCAATAAAGAATAATTGTGTGAGGAAAACAGTCATAAGTCAATTGTCCTTCCGTCCAATAAGCTCGATTGACCATGTCGGGAGCAAAAAATGCTCATCTTTCGACCATTACTCATATTTGAAAGTGTTATTGTTTAACTTTTAAATAAATTTGCCTATATGATGAAGAAGTCATTGACGGCTGATTGTTCCGAGTGTGGAGTCGTAGGGGACATATATCATATGCTCATGGAATGTGTCCGAAACGAAGCCTTACGTGTATATTTAAGGCAAAAACGTGTTTTTGCAACTATTGGAGATTTGCACACCATACTGGCACATCCAATGTCAGATGAGGCCATGTTGATTTATAAGTTATTTAAGTTTGGCGTTAGGATGAGAAATAATACATAGTTATCCTGGTATCATTTCTTATCTTAAACCTTGAGCATAAGATATAATATACTTATTGTTTTCTAGAACTGTTAATTTTGTTCATACAGAGCGATATAGTCATTACAATGACTAAGCTCTTTAAATCAATAAATAAATAAAAAAACTTTTAACTATATTCAGAACATAGTTTAATGGTCAATCGTAGATGGCCATTTTGCGTTTTACCATTTATTTCGATTGAATAAAAATTAATATGTTAAATTGTAATCAGTACGTTCGTTTCACAATCTGTCGACAGATTACAATCTCGCCGGATAGATTATACCTAATCTAATAACATTTTTGATGCTAAAAAACGGAGTACCCATATGTAAAATTATAGAAATTTTTCTGTCATGTAAGCTTCTAGAAGTAAGAGACTCATCAGCATTCTCCTGCCCTGTTCCCATTATCTGGAGTGAGCGCAATATGTTTTCTTCTGCCATTCATCCCTATCAGCCGTCATGGTCTCATTCACTCCTTTCTCAGCCATATCATCATTCACGCAGTCTATCCATCTTTTCTTCGGACGGCCTCGCCCCCTCCATCCAGTCACATGCATACTCATTACGGTTTTAATCACATGACTCTCATCTCTTCTCATTACATGCTCGTACCAAGACAGGCGGTTCCCTAGAAGTAAGAGACTATCAAGCTATAAAATTTCTTAAGTTTGTTTTTCTGAGCATCTGTATGTCGCTTATTAAGAGTTCTAGTTTATTAAGGTATCAAGCTATCAACGAGTTTGTTCGGACAAATACTTATTGATGTACCTCAATACAAAGGCAAATAATAGTGTTATATTGAACAAATATTACAATTTGCTTGTGAACTTGCATTGTGTTATGATCTACGTAATGTTCTTATAGGGAAGTAGGTAAATTTGTTTAAAGCGAAATACTTAATACATAGATTTCAAACTGACTGAGAAACTGATACATAGATTTGACCTGTAGAAATGTGCGAGTCTAATGACTAGGAATCGTTGTGATATTTCTATTAATTATGCAGTAGATACTGTAAAATGAAGAAGATAGGTAAGTATTCTTCATTTAAAACTATCTATCTAGTATGTAAAATACTATACAATATACCGTAGTAATATGTAATTGATTAATTTATTGAGTTGTGATAGTTACTATCATCATCATCATCAGCCTATTACAGTCCACTGCTGGACATAGGCCTCTCCAGTTGTTCGCCACTTAGAGCAAACATCTGGAGGATATACCCATAATCGCCACGCTGGGCAGGCGGGTTGCCGATCGCAGGGCGTAGCTTCTTGCTCCGGTGACGCTGCTGCCCGTCACCGGTCTTTAGTATTTAGCTACGCCTTCAATTGTGATGGTTATACCGCCACCAGTCGGTTGCCAGCGCCTCGTTTGTTATTCGGCAGGATGCACCACGGGCAGGTGAGTTTACTATATTTAATTTTAAATAATCTCACAACTTATTGATAATATTTAAATTTTAAACAATGTGTAAATGTTACTTCATCTTTAAAAAAAATGTATTATTTAAATTTTTTATGCAGGTAAATTAATTTTGTATCTCATGCAGAATACCATGTGGTGAGAGCGAGATTACCCCAACACAAGTATTTTATTACTTACTGGGGCATCTCTAATCAAGATAATTTGTAAAATGAGAAATAAAGAAATTTATTATTATTATTATACAAACAGTTCTACGGTTACAACGGATTATATTTTCACGGGTTTGGTTCAGATCGGACCTGACGAAACCGCTGTAACAGTCACAAGGCAATCACTAATTGCATTTTATCCAGAACAACTCCGCAACTCCCTACCCATCTTTATTAAGCACAAGTCCCCTCAGTACAGCCGGTAAGCAAATACGCACAGAGATGAATATGAGCGTGATATTAGATATTAATTTGTCGGTGAGGGTGAGGCCAATATCCTGGACGAGCCCCGGGCTTTGGGGCACGCGGCCTAGGCAGTGGGTCAACCCTGTACGGGTGAGGAGACCCGTTCAATACAGGGAATAAGGTTTTAAGGAATTAAAAAAAGGATAAATAAGAAAAATATTTTATTTGAATTAAAACTAAAAGAAAATTAAAATAAAGAGAAATTCTTTCATAAATAAACGCAGGGTGCGAGCCAGCAGTAACAGCATCCTGAACATGATCGCCGGCAGACTAGACTGCCCATATATAGGCCGTTCTTGTACCATTTCGGGGGGAGTTGTGCAGGAATGGCCATTTTAATTTTAATTCTTTAATGTTGTGTCCTTACTAACATAGTCATTAAGTATGTATTACTAACCAAAATGAGTCTTTGTTACTTTATACAAATAAATGAATTGAATTGAATTGAATAGAGGGAATAGTGAAATGGCGAAAAGACGTCTGATTGTTTGATACCTACCTACTTATTTTATACGACTGGCTCGATGGCTCATTTGGTAGCGACCTCTGCCTTCTGAGCCTATGGTCGTGGGTTCGATTCCCACACAGTACAAACATTTGTGTTGTGTTGATGATCATGTCTATTTGTATTGGTCTAGGTGTTTTCTATGTATAATATATATTTATTTACAAAAAAAAGTATCTAAATAAGTTTATAAGTTGTCTAGTACCACATAGTACAAGCTTTGGCTTAGTTTGGGGCTAGATGGCGATGTGTGTCCCAGCGTGGGTAATTTATTTATGTATTTGCAAAAAAAGTACTTTTCTAAATTTATCAGTACCCATAGTACAAGCTTTGGCTTAGTTTGGAACTAGATGGCGCTTTGTGGCCCAACGTCGCATGTCTTAGGCTATTTATAAATATACTTATAAATATCAGACAATGTCACATACATTGCTCCGATCCCAAAGTAAGTAACTCAAGCACTTGTATTATGGGTATCAGAACAACGATGGTACAAATAACGGTACAATTAAAAACCAATTTAAACACCCTGACACGGATCAAACACAAATGTTCATCAAACAAATTGTCACCTCTTCCTAATTGTGTTGCAATCATCATCCTCTTAGCGTTGTCCCGGTTTGTGCCTCTAGGCCCAGGGTCCGCTTTGACCATGATTCTAGATTTAGCGAGTCTGGTTATTACATTGAAGCGACTGCCATCTGACCTGCGTAACCCTCAGAAAGGGGAACCAGACAAATTTGGATCATAGTTACACATTCAGAATTAAACTGGATGTGCAGGTTCCTCACGATGTTTTCCTTCACCGCTAAGCTAGTGTTATAATTCCGCACATAGATTTTTGCAAATCCAGAGGTGCGTGCCCCGCGCGGATTCAAACCAACGACCTCACGTGTGTGAAGCGACGATCTTACCACTAGGCTACCACGGCTCTTCCTAATTGTGTTGCAATCAAATTAGAAATATGTGAAATATATAAAAAGAACTTGTTTCGGTACGAAATAACATAGACTTGTAAAAGCTCCACCGTTCTCAACAAAACACAGTATTAAATTATAGCAAAAAAAGACAGGAGTGCACAACATTTTGCCCAACAAAACAATATTCCATTATTGCAGTCAAATAAAAATTCTCATTCGATTACGGCGTTAATTCGGTGTCCCCACAAAGTAACGGGAGCCGGGAAGGAGCCCCTGCTCCCTGGAGACAGCCCGTGACGTGGAACACTCGACGGCGAAATGTACTAAACGTCGTGGGCCCAACACTCCGTCTCCCTTTGACAAATAGCGGTTAATTGAAAACGGACTCCGGGTGGTGCGAGCGAGGAAGCGTTGGCGATTGTGGAAAAGCATATGGGGTGTTTGACACCATATACAAGATAGATAGATATATAGATAGATAGATATTCTTTATTGCACAAAAACACAGAGTAAATACAGTAAAGGTGATACAGATATGTACAACATGACATATACAAGGTGACTTTTTAATCACTACCTATCCAAATTTTTCCTGGGCATTAGGTATCGTTATTATAGCCTGTTTCTGCAAAAATAAATATAAGTAGTTAATATTTTCACAACAAAGTTATTGTCCCGAATCCATTATAAATTTCGCATGGTTACCATTTCTGGCGTAAATATTTAGTACGCAAAACGATAAATCAATGGTATTACGAATTAAGGTACGAATTAAAGGTAAGTCGGTATTACCGCGAGTACTACGAAATGGTAACTATGCGAAATTTATAATTGGTTCGGGACAAGGAATTTGTAGTAAAATTTTTTTTTGCAGAAATGGGCTCTATTAGCGATACCTAATGCCCAGAAAAAATTTGGATAGTGATTAAAGTCACCTTGTATATTTATTTAAAAAAATAGTTTTGGTAGTCATATGACCAAAAAATGGTAAATGAATTATGTAAAATTATTTTTTTTAAAAAAATTAAACCGACTTCAAAAAAAACACAAACGACCAAAACTAAAAAGCGATAAATAACGTAAGTAATTCTATCCTTAATACATAATTATTTAAATATTACAATTATCACTTATTTTTGAAGTCGGTGCCAGCCTTTCGGTACCTAACGTAGACTGTTGTTGTATGATGCGCGCGGCCGGCAAATCCACACGACAATATACATTTATTTGGCTGGCACCGACTTCAAAAATATGTGATAATTGTAATATTTAAATAATTATGTATTAAGGATAGAATTACTTACGTTATTTATCGCTTTTTAGTTTTGGTCGTTTGTGTTTTTTTTGAAGTCGGTTTAATTTTTTTTTTAAAAATAATTTTATTTCACTATTTTTAGTTGCGTTAATGAGCTGTGACCTTGAATAAAGGCTAATTAATGTCCTTAAGAGTTTTACTTAGGAATGAAAAATTTTGCTTTAAGTCGAGTGAAGACTTTGCGATCTAGAATCAAGCATATCACTTACCAAATCACCTGCCCTATTAGCCCTGCATAAGTACATACTACTACCTAGTTTAATATCGACCAATGTCAGTACTGTCCCTTAACTCCTAACCGTTAAGGAGTTCTGTGGCTTCATCATCAGCACCAGATGTTGACGCCCGGAAGCATATACCTGAGTAAAATATGATTACGTAACAAAAACACCATATGGGCATACAATTTTCGGTTGTTGCCCTCAATTTCTCCAGGATCCCATCATCAGATCCTGACTTGGTGATAATGGGACCACCTCGGAAGTGTCCTCTGTCGAACTGTCGAAAAATTTTTGAAATCCATCCATAATTGACGGAAATATCGGCGAACATACATAAAAAAAAAATATATATATTATACATACAGACGAATTGAGAACCTCCTCCTTTTTTCGAAGTCGGTTAAAAACATCACTTACCGCTATAAATCGGACCCACCCCTATTGCCGAGGCGGTCGCCCCCGGCCGCGCGCCCTGCAAACGTATTTAGCTAAATAGGCCTCTTCGCTGTATCAATGTTTTTACTGACAATACGACACTTTACGACAATATTCCGAACGAAACATTAAGCTATACTTTGATGACAAAGTGTTATTTATCAAGTTCGGCTGTCTTTTTGTACCATGTTCATAATTATGTGCTTTCTCCACGGGCTTTTTCTGTATATTCGTACCTATATCATGCACTAAAGTTGCTAGATTGAATAATTTACCAAATTAGAACACTAATAAAACCAATTATTACGTCAAAAAAGAAAACAATAAAATAAATTGACCAACAAATAATTACAAAAGCTGTCAATTACGCAAAAACTATCGCCCTATTTGACAATTTATCATGTCAATCTAGCAACTAGAACTTACCGACAAGTGAACACAAAGACACCACTATAGATTTACGCGTCGCTCACGCAACACTATCTATGCAAATAGAGAATACTTACACAGGAACCGTTTAAATTGACAAAGCGCTGATAAAGTTGATAAATGAGACTGTCAATGTACTCGTTCAAATCGTTGCTAATAGCCTCAATAACCTTTAATGTTGACACTCCAGGTCTAATGAACCGTACACCTGTTAGACGCTATCTTGCAGATAGACTATGAATATCCTTTTTGCTAACCATAATTCATTACGGAAAACGGCTTCAAAGTTGACAGCCGTCAGTCTAAATAGCTAGGCGATTGGCGCCATTAATTGTCACATCAGCATATTAATTGCTGTGTAATTATTATGTGTAAAGGGTTAAGTTTATGCATTTAAAAAAGATTTTTTCACTCGCTTATGTAGTGAAAAGCTCAAGACTCTCACCATCATGTCCTCTTTCCTCTGCCCGAGTTCTCACAATTCAATGTCAAATGGGCTTTAGAACAAACAAGCTTTAGAACTGGCTTTTTTTAGGCTGGTTTAGAACAGCTGGTGGCGGTATAAGTAACCATCACATTTGAAGGCGTAGCTAAACACCACAGACCTATGACGGGCAGCAGCGTCACCGGCGCGAGAAACTACGCCCTGCGATCGCCAACCCGCCTGCCCAGCGTGGCGATTAAGGGTACATCCTTTAGATGTTTGCCCTAAGTGGCGAACATTTGGAGAGGCCTATGTCTGACTGAATGACTTAGGTTTATCTTTCTCTTTCCATTAGTTTTTTATCAGTTGCTCAGTCTACTGGACGTTTGTCCACTCAGTCCACTGCTGGACATAGGCCTTTTCGTTTTTATTCTACCTATTAATACCTATTTAGCGTTTGCATTAACTTGCTAGTCATGCAGTTCTAATTAGAAGGAGCAAGCGCATGCGCAGGCCTGAGATAGCAGTCGACAGCTGTTTAGCTTCGGGGTCGATACACTTGACCCTTATCTTGCGGTCTTGAGTATTTTTTACTATTACGCCCTAAAACGGCAAGTCTCGTTTATCAAAGTCTTCATTTACATGAATACTAATAAATATATAAATAATTGTTAACCGGATCGATGGCGATGGTTCTAGTAATCCCTGCCTCCTGAACCAAGGGTCGTGGGTTCCAGCAGGGACAAACATTCGTGTATGAACATTTGTTTGTTCCGTGTCTGGGTGTTAGTATTTCTCGCCGGTCTTTTCGACCGATTTTCCGATTGGATAATGAGAGCAAAGGACTGTTTATGTCTAGTAACTTGACAACCGTAGTTTTATGTAAGGGTGCGGCCCATCATCTTTTCGCTCCAAACCACCCCCACCTACACGTGGTGCATTTTGCTAAATAACAGACGAGGCTCTGGCAACTAAACTGGTGGCGGTATAGCAATCACGATTAAAAGCGTAGCTAAATACATTGCGATTATGGGTATATACTGCCTACTGCGTATCAATGTGCCCTAGTGCCGACCTAATATTTGGACCTCACGACCGCTTACCATCAGGTGGAGTGAAGTCATACTGAACGCTCTTTTTATTTAAAAAAAAATGTCCTCCATCCAGTAATGGACTGCGATAATATTATGATGAAGATGATGAATTAAAATTCTAATTTATTAGAGAGTATAAACAAAATTCACTACGTCATTCCTTTTGATTGTCCGCTTGAAACGCTATACATACTTCATGGAAAATAGTCTGTCGTTCAAAAATTAACCGACACTTTCGCGCGCAATTTCACGCGACAAAAATAAGCGTTGTAGTTAGCCAGCCTTATTAGGCTGCACAAACCACAATTCCTTTGTGCGTGGTCCATTTTTCATTGGCAGACGGGGCGTTATAGCATCGCCTTTGCCCATACATCAGGAGGAATCGGTCTGGAATTGTCCCTTCGACTCTCGTGGTCCGCCACCACATCGTAAATAGGTCCCGGCTTGTCACGGGAGCGATAAACTGCGATTTTTATGAACGAGACGGGACGTTTGTATCAACGGTCGCGAATGTTGACCAGTTGCGGTGTCGCGCTGTGAAAAGTACGTAAGAATTACTAATAAGAATGGTTTGTTATCTGTGGTGTGTCCCGTACTTAATAAATCAAAGTCTTTAAGTTTTTTTTCTGGTTACAAAAAGCGCGAAGCTGGAGGACATGACGTGTATTTCTGCCTACTTAGTGTTTTTTTTTTATGTGAGAGGCGGCAGACGAGCAAGTGTGATGCCTGACGGTAGGTAAGCAGTCGACACCGCCCATGGACACCCGCAGCTCTAACCGAGTTTAGGGTCGCTGCCGGCCTTTTAAATATGAAGACGCTCGTTTCTTGAAGGTTCCCAAGTCGTAGCTGTTCGGAAAGACTGCCGCAGGAAGTTGGTTCCACAAAACCGAGGCGCGAGGCAAGAAGTTCATCATAAAACGTACAGTCGAGGATCGCCAGCCATCGAGATGATGTGGATGGAATTTCAGTCGGTTACGTGTGGTGCGGTGTTACTGACTAAATGGCGTGTCGTAGTCACTAAATGACTATTTGACTGGCTCACTCACCATACCTTTATTACCATGGCATAGCTCACCGGATTAGTAAGCTAAAGTGGCAGTGGGCTGGCCACATCAGCCGCAGAACCGATAAACGTTGGTAAGTGCTGGATGCGAGAAGCCCAAAATCGACCTAAGTGGGAAACATTAGGAGAGCCTATGTCCAGCAGTGCACTGACACGGGCTGATGATGATGATGATCATGATAATGGCTCATTTGGTAGTGACCTCTGCCTTCTGAGCCAAGGGTCGTGGTTTCGATTCCCGCACAGTACAATATTTGTATTCATGAACATGTCTCTTTGTATTGGTCTGGGTGTTTACTATGTAATAATATGTACTTATTGACAAAAAAAAATATCTAAGTAAGTTATCAGCTGTCTCGTAGCCATAGTACAAGCATCGATTTAGTTTGGGGCTAGATGGCGATGTGTGGCCCAGAGTGTCATATCTTGGGTTATTTATTCATTAGTTCTTGCATAACTTCGGGCCCGTTTGACCCTCCGTCATAAATAAAAAAACCAAAAAGCCGTCATAAATAAAAAAATCCAAAAATAAAAAACAATAATTACGTGTAAGTATGACCACATGGCTAATTAAGTAAACGATTTCCTTTGTCATAACGTGTTTGATAACAAATTCGCGTGGGTGTTTTGATGGATGGCCGCAAATTAATCACCCGCCCTGGGCACAACTAATTCTAAGGACCCCAAAAATGTGAGGATAATTTATTTTTTTGTTCCCGCTAATGACAGTAATAGTAGAAAGAATTAGGAGTGCAGGAAGCGGAGAATAGTTAAAAAGAAATGCCTATTGGAAGTATAAATGTAGGTACATGTAGACATGGCTGGCCCGGTGGTAGTGCACCCCTGCCTTCGGTCGTGGGTTCTGTTCCCACCGGGATTCATTGTATAATGAACATTTGTGTTTGTTCTGTGTCTGGGTGTGAGAGTTGTATCCATACCAATATTATAAATGGGAAAGTGTTTCTGTCTGTCTGTCTGTTTGTCTTTCTTTCACGGCAAAACGGAGCGACGAATTGACGTGATTTTTTGAGTGAAGATAGTTGAAGGGATGGAGACTAACATATACTACTTTTGCTCCTTTCTAACCCCCCGCTTCTCTAAAATGGGGGGTGGAAGTTTTGATGGAGCATTCACTCCAAATTTAACGCGAGCGAAGCCGCGGGCAAAAGCTAGTAAAAAATAAAGGTAACTAAGTTTCTATTCTATGTGACAGCAACCGCCTGATCCTAAGCTATGATTACACGAGAGATATGATGCCTTTGCCTTATAATGCTCGTATGTATTAACCCATAATAAAAAGAATAACAAGATGAGGCATGATTGTGCTTCATCTTGAAACTTATAACAAACATCTCACATGTTCCCTATCATAACATTTATTGTAATTTGTATCCATACAAATAACGCAAACTACTCCATGAAAACTCCATTCGAGAACTAAAATAACAAACATCCAAATCAAAAATCAACCTCTAAAGAGTTTTGTCAACTAATAAAAATAAAACGGGCCAGGCTGGAAGGAATTGTTTAAAAATAAAAATTGACTAAAAAGGTTACGAGCAAGAAGTTTGAACGGTTACGAGCTGTCAAACTGACAGCGCCGGCGCCGGCCGGGAATCCGATCCGATGGAGACGTCAATAGGCCTAAAAATAAACAACATGGTTTCCCAATGTTATCTGTGGGCCGCGCATATTTAGAGGATAATAGTTTGTATTAATTTGATATTCTTTGTTTTGATGTATCTGTGGCAAGAAACTTTTCATTGTGGACATTATAATTGCTAGCTTTAAGTTACCTACCGACTAACAGAGGTACGCCGAATTGTTATAGGTTTTGATAGTAAGCTTGGGTGGAACATACCTAGACTTGTGTTGTTTAAAATAAGTATTACTTTACCTAAGTCACATTTAATTAAAATATTAGTTGGTATGGAGAGGCCTATGTCCAGCGGTGGACTGGAAGAGGCTGACGATTATGATTAGACTTTATTTGCTGAGCTAATTTCATACTAGCGACCCGTCCCGGCTTCGCACGGATGCAATACTATATGCATATATTATACACGTAAACATTCCTCTTAAATCCCTATATCCATTAAAAAAAGCCGCATCAAAATCCGTAGCGTAGTTTTAAAGATATAAACATACATAGAGACAGGCAGAACACAAAAGCTTGCTTGTTTTTTACTATGTAGTGAAGATAAATGTTCTCATCTCTCAGTTAACAACAATACGACGCTACCAAACACAATTTTAGTGGTTTTTTAGTGGTTCGAACTAACTAACCAATAATAATGTTTTTAAACTAGGTATTTCATTTTCCTTTTTTAGTGTTCAGAAGAGTTATTTTCTCTAATCCCTCTGTAGGAACAGACTTGTCCCTACGAAAAGTGGAAGTACTTCCGCCGAGCTAGGTGATCGTGCGTCCGATGGACCATCTTGGTTTTTCGTATATATAGCGAGTCGTGATGAAAACTTCGTTAGCGCGTTGTAGGATTCTTTATTGTAGCGATGTTAGATAGATGTTGCTACATGTCGCTACACCTCCATCACCTTTCCGATATAGAACCACGCGAGCGGGCATGCGGTTCCACCGTTTCACCGTGGAAAATATTTCTTCGCGTACCAAAAAGTTTGGTAACTCCTTTTTGTGCCGTACCATCAAAAAATGGAATTCTTTGCCAGTTCATGTGTTTCCGCCTTCTTATAGTATGAGACCCTTTAGACGAAGCATCGCATACGTGAAGAGGCATCTTGTGGGCTAGCATGGCTGTGGTGACTGACTGGAAGCTGAGATTTCCCGCCAGTGGCCAGAGGGACTTGGGCTTCCTTTTCAGCTTTTCATTAGGCGAGATGAAGCCAATATACCGCGTCAATATAAAAAAAATTGCTTAACACATCTACTTTAGGCAAATATAGACGTTCAATAAACTGTATCCACACGTCAAACGATGTAGTTTTTATCGGATTAGTGCCTATTAAATCGTTTATACGTTTAACATTACACATACAATATTTATAAGACGGATCAGTTTCGCTCTACGCCAGCCTTTTAACCTATAATACAAAACTGTAATTAAAAAACAGACAACTTAATATAACATTACAAGCTGCAAGACTTTATCCTAGCAAAAAAAGCTCTTTCGCAAATAATATTGTTGTATGCAGACATAAACAAACGTTATAATTGATCCTGTTATGTTTGATGAACTAATGCTTATGAAATTGTCTGGTAATATTATTACTGGCAGATTACCAGCTGCTACAGAGAGCAAAAAGAACCAGACAAATGCGCATCAACCACCTGGTATTTATCTAAGGTACTGTGTATATCAAATTTGTGTACCTACCTCACGACCGCTTACCATCAGGTGGAGTGAGGACATCCTGAAAGCTCTTCCTATAATTTTTTTTTAACTTGAATCTAGTTTACCTTGTGACTTTCTAAACTATTCTAAGGAAGTGTGGTTCCCTCTGACGCTGGTGCTACTGCACTTACTAAAAAGAGTCTACCCTCAATTTGTCATGGTATTAAATAAACTTTATCATTTCCATTTTTTTAGGCGTGGACTGAACATTCAAAGAACATTCGGAACACTTTGTAACTGTCAAATCATTAAGCCTAAAGAGAAGACTAGGTGTTTTGTGTTCAGATTAAAAGTTAGAAAAAGACAAAGAATAGATATACCTAAAATGTATATTAATTAGTTTCTGAAGTCTAAAAGTGAGGTTGAATGACCATTAAAAAAAATTGTTTCCTAAATGAATTCGACTAACAATCGAACCCGGAGCTTTCGGATTCCGCGCTTTAGGCAAACGTTACACAATGTGCCATAGTGGTTGTACAAACGGAGCTATAACATACCTATTAATTATAATCCTCGGGCTAATCAAAGACTTAACAAGTACAGAAGTACTTAAATAGACGAATATTCGTTCGAATTGAGCCGCCCATCCGAAGAAGCACCTCCACCCTATAGAATACCGCAGTCAAATGACCTCTGGGTCGTGTTTCTGCAGGTGAGTAGGGTTTCCGGACCTCGTGGGGGGTTAGGGTTGGGCCGGCATGGCGGTGGCAACTGACAGGTAACTGACCAGTTACTTGCCACAGCGACTTGGGCTTCTCTTTCGCTTTCCATCAGGCGTAGGAAAGCCATTATGTCGAGCCACTATAAAAAAAGACATTCTCGCTCCGGTGACGCTGCTGCCCGTTATCGTTCTGTGATATTTACCTACGCCTTCAATAAAATTGTGATGGTTATACCGCCACCAGTCGGTTGCCAGCGTCTCGTTTGTTATTCGGCAGGATGCACCACGAGCAGGTGAGGTTGGCTTGGAACGAAATGATGATAGGCCGCTCCCATACTATTCAAATCATACATGAAGTCCTTACTTATAAAAGGGGGCTATTATAGAGTAGAAGATTTCCTCAACGACGACATCTCCTGGACTGCTGCTTCGTAGTAAACTTTGCATTGTATAGATTCAACTGTTATTTTGCATTGTGTAACTTTAACATATTAAAAAATGTTGTAATACCAAATCATGTAACAATTGGCGATTTAAAAAGAGTAACTAGGTACCAAGTTTCTTGCCGTTTCTTCTCGGTAGAAATCTACTTTCCGAACACGGCGGTAGCTTCTTTTATTCACATTCTTACATTACTTTTTATATTTTTACATAATTTTTTACTTGACGATTCATAAGTGCTTATTTTAAGTTTATGTGAATAAAGGTACTTTGACTTTGACTTTGATACATCCCTTGTCTTGGGCTAAATGTTGTTATTGTATTGACAGACAGATTACACTCTCAAGAGTCAGTAATGGTTGCTTTACGTCACTAGCTAAGAAAATAAGATATCTACAGTGAATAAAACGTAATATCTGCTTCAATTACAGATCTCACATACACTATCGACACCATCATTGCATAATGCTATATGATATAAGTAGACTGCAGATGTATGTAGTAATATCGTACTTACCTATCTAATTTCATGCCTGTGACCATATTTATGTTCTCCTCTAAGTAAAGGTATTTAGAGGATAATATTTTTTTATTTATTTTCTATGTTTGAGAGGCCTTTGTCCAGCAGTGGACTATGATGGGCTGATGATTATGCTGATAAAGTCTACCTCAGCTACCAGATCAGATGACGATAGCCTCGAGCCCCTCCGTGAGCATATTGTATTGCATTGTAGTTCAACAGAACAGAAGTGGATTACTACTTACTACCATCAATAGTGTTTCTTAAACATTATTTTTACTGTAGATGAATTTTTGGTTTAGGTATTTAAGAAATTGTGGTGGCTCATTTGGTAGTGACCTCTGCCCTCTGAGCCAAGGGTCGTGGGTTCCATTCCCGCACAGTACAAACATTTGTGTTCATGAACATGTCTGTTTGTATTGGTCTGGGTGTTTTCTATATATAATACGTATTTATTTACAAAACATGTATCTAAGTAAGTTTATCAGTTGTCTAGTACCCATAGTACAAGCTTTGGCTTAGTTTGGGGCTAGGTGGCGCTGTGTGGCCCAGGGTGGCATGTCTTGGGTTTTTTAAATGCACAGTACTCTTCTGTATCACCTTCAACAATAATGTTACTTACCTACTCCAAGTACAAGCCTCAGACATCGCCCATTCGAGACTCATTAGCTAACGATATGTCCGTTAATTTGTTTGAGTTGCAATTAACATGTCTGCTTCGACAGCCAACTCCACTTTTTTCCTCAACCTACGCTCATAAAAAAAGAAAAAAAAACGATAGAGGTTCGTTTTAAATTTGACAGGCCAGGCTTACCGATTTTGAATTGTTAAACAACTGTCAGGCGGTTGTTAATCATGTTACAATAGGAATAAGGTTGACAATCTATTGTTTTTTTTTAATATCAGTGTTTACTTTTTTAAACGGTCGGTCTTTATGGATTGTCGCCCAATTTATTATCTTAATAACAGAGGGTTAAGACTGAGAATTGTATTGCGTGTGTTTTCAGGAGTGCATTTTGAAAGATGGCCGATTAGTAGTCGATCGATTGATATTGTCGTTTAGTCGATAAGGCTCGTTTAATCAGGGTGTTGTGAGTGTTGTGACTGATCTGATGTGACACGTTTTCACAACATTGGGGACAGGCTGCCGTTGTGAACTGATCTGATATAGACACGAAAGGCGTGTGCCCTTGCTTTTAATATGTTATTGTAGGAACGAGTAAATGAGTACTAAGTACTCTCAGCAGATTAAATTTCTGTGACAGAGGCCAAACTCCAAGAAGAATTAAATAAATAAATAATCCAAGACAGCGCCGCCTAGCCCTAAACTAAGTTAGACACCAGACTGAATGGCCCATGTCCATCTTCATCATCATCATCATCAGCCTATTGCAGTCCACTGTTGGACATAGGCCTCTCCAGTCGTTCGCCACTTAGGACAAACTTCTGGAGGATATACCCATAATCGCCACGCTGGGCAGGCGGGTTGGCGACCGCAGGGCGTAGCTTCTTGCTCCGGTGACGCTGCTGCCCGTCATCGGCCTGTGGTATTTAGCTACGCCTTCTACCGTGATGGTTTTACCGCCATCAGTCGGTTTGCCAGAGCCTCGTTTGTTGTTCGGCAGGATGCACCACGGGCAGGTGAGGATGGCTTGGAGCGAAAAGGTGATAGGTCGCTCCCATGTCCATCTTCAGCCACATCTTAATTAAAATGAAAAAAACGCTTGTTAAAAGTAAGCATACCGAGTTCCATACCAAATTTAAGTAGTACCTACTGAAAACAACAGATGTTTGATAACACGAACACGTTTTTAGTAGATACTAGCTGTGCTCGCGACTTCGTCCGCGTGGAATAGTTACATATTTTTTCCCCGTTTTTTTTTTACTTTTTCCATTATTTCTTCGCTCCTAATAGTTGCAACGTGGTGTTATATAGCCTAAAGCCTTCCTCGATAAATGGTCTATTCAACACAAAAAGAATTTTCAAATCGGACCAGTAGTTCCTGAAATTAGCGCGTTCAAACAAACAAACAAACTCTTCAGTTTTATAATATTAGTTAAGATATGCCTACTGTCCAAGTTCAAATCTCATTAGGGCCTAATTAGAAAGATAATTACGCATTCTAATAGGTTTAAGTCCAGATGTCTCTAAAGGTACTCTCTACATTCACCGTCTATAGCAGAAAACATAACCTTAGAATTAATATGTGAAAACTTGACTTTATTGCATTTCCTACTGTTAAAATTAACCGTAGAACAGTATAGTTCTACAGTTTTTAATTTCACAAAATCTACAAAGATCGGTCTAGATACGAAAACGGCTACAATATGGACTTCTATGGCAGCTGACGTCTTTACTGGGTTAAAAAAAATGTATCGTAAGTTTATCAGTTGTCTAGTACCCATAGTACAAGCTTCGGCTTAGTTTGGGGCTAGATGGCGCTGTGTGGCCCACAGTGGCATGTCTTGGGTTATTTATGTCTTGGGTTATTTATTACAACTTGGAGGGTTTTAAGGCTAGAGTGATTAGGCTTTATCTAAGTAAGCATGCTATATCCTAGACTGGTGTGAATGGTGGTGAGGTATCACTGTGGTCAAATGCTTTCTTAGAACTAAATGAAAAGAAATAAAAAAATACATAACATAGATTGTAAACAAGTACATAAAAGTAGAGAAATGAAAATGACTACCGCCGGACTCGAAAGGTACATTTTTTTTATTACGAAATGCTTTTCGTAAAATAATCGGCAAATAATTGTTTGGCCGGTCTCTAACATCTACTCTCCTCCGTTCTATAATAGCCATTTAGTTTTTTAATAAGATACATATGTATTTAATAACTTTAAGATTATACATATTATATACGTAGAGATTTTTAGTACATTGACTTCAGTTTATAATAATAATAAATGAGTTTAAAATATGAATTAAGCTATTTAAATAGCTGCTGTAATAGTAGGAAAATGCAATAAATAACACACAAACGAACTTGAATGGGTTATTAATACGAAAAACTTAGTTTATAAATATTGGTGTACTTTCATTTGATGTTGCGCGAAATAAAATGATTTAAATAAATAATTTACCTCCTCACCATAATCATCAAAATATATTGTACAAGAAACCAACTTTACCTAAATTACAACATGACATTTTGGGATTATAAATTAGGCGGTAATTGTCAAATTTACAAGTCTAAGCAAAAACGCCTTGTCTGAAATGAGATAGACATACGCTGATAGTGTTGGTATGTATAGAACAGGACAATTATCTCCAAAAGACATCAACGCGCGTCGTTCCAATAGAAAGCCACTTTGAAAGTTAAAATATAACATTCTATGTATTAAAAATAACAAACGTAATTATACCTATAGTAAAAATTATGGTATTAAAAGCAGGCACATTTACTAATTGTTAATGTAGATCGCAGATATGAAATGTAATCAAAATTACATTACAGTGCAGCAGTTAGTTTTTTCGGATTTTTTTATGCAAGAGGCGGCAGACGAGCAAATGTGACGCCTGATGGTAAGCAGTCGACACCGCCCATGAACACCTGCAACTGAAATCGAGTTCTGGGGTCGCTGTCGCCCTTTTTAAATAGGACCACGTCGTTTCTTGAAGATTCCCAAGTCGTACTTATTTCATCATCATCATCAGCCTATTACAGTCCACTGCTGGACATAGGCCCCTCCAGTTGTTCGCCACTTAGAGCTAAACATCTGGAGGATATACCTATAATCGCCACGCTGGGCAGGCGGGTTGGTGATCGCAGGGCGTAGCTTCTTGCTCCGGTGACGCTGCTGCCCGTCACCGGTCTTTAGTATTTAGCTACGCCTTCAATTGTGATGGTTATACCGCCACCAGTCGGTTGCCAGCGCCTAGTTTGTTATTCGGCAGGATGCACCACGGGCAGGTGAAGTTGGCTTGGAGCGAAAAGATGATAGGCCGCTCCCTTACATCCCGTACTTATTTAGTCTCTTGAATTTTCGCCTTCGAAATTTATGTTAAAATTTGTTTTGACACTTCATCCTGTAGTAATCTAAATAGCAAACGGATATAAGTATTTTATTTATTGTACTTACACGTTAGTTTCTTTCGAATTTTCTCTGTTAAAAATACCATATATGACATGCTAAGTCTCTTTGTACACGTGCAACTTAAATTTTATTGATGTCAACACTAATTAATAAATAATAAATAACCAAGACATGCCACCCTGGGCCACACAGCGCCACCTAGCCCCAAACTAAACCGAAGCTTGTACTATGGGTACTACTATGGGACAACTGATAAACTTACTTAGATACATTTTTTTTTGTAAATAAATACATATTATACATAGAAAACACCCAATTAAAGCAATAGTTGTTTTAAAAATATTATCGTTGCATAAAACTTGATACCATATCAACACAAATTAATGACACGCCTTTTATATTTATTAGAACACAATCATCACAACTATTCTAATTTTACGATTATTACGCTATACAATTACACATATATGTACAAGGTTAAAAAACTGACCCATTTATGTACTAAGTGAGCGCAATAAGGGTCATACAATTGTACACATATGGTGTCAATTCATATTCATATAGGAATATTTCCTCCCCATTATCACGGACTAAAATGATTTACAACAGTACCGACGGACAGATATCTAATGGCATAGCTGGGCATAATTAGTTCCTTTTTAGGCGGTCGCCATCTTGGGTGCCAAGGTTTCATACAGGCTATTATTGTTCTTGCGTACAATATGTTGTTGTGTGAGGCATACTTAATGGTTGCAATCATGTGTAAAATGCTACTAGCGTCGCTTTTGTGGAATTCGGTGTGTCATAGGCATCGTTTATCGCAGGTCCCGGGGGAATATTGGTTCCGGCGATAAGTCAATTTCGTAAAGGGTTATCTGGTGCACGTCAAAATAATTTCTTCCACTGTTTTGCCGTTGTCAAATAATCTTTTGTAGGTAGGTACGCTTTTATTCTTAAAGTGCAAATGTGATTTTTTACCCGAGCGCGCCAGGAGGTGAACAAAGTTTTTTGGGAGTAGATGATCGCACCTCTAGATGAAAACAACGGCAACTCAAAATGCCATGTTTTTCAGAAATGACGAAAGACTGATTTCGGATGATTTACTAGAGGTTAATTTATTCGGATTATTTTCTGGAAAACTAATTATACAGACATGATATTTATGTGTTATAATATAATATACCACTGTGCAAATGTCTTTCTCTCGCGATAACTGGGAGACAACTCATAATGGCGGAGTATGATGCTCGATGATCCAGAGCAAGATTATTTGACAAAAGCAACGTTTCGCGTAATTTTTCAGCAACTGTCGAAGTTACGGTTACGGGAATTTTAACCCCGCGTAGGTATTTTTGTCGGGATTTCGAAAACGCCATTAACTCATTTTAGGTATATTTTGAGTTAGTGACCTTTTTATCCAGGGGTGCGAATATGTAAGTATATAAGTATAGGGAGTACGAGTATGATTGTCCGCCACGCTCAACAGCCTGACCAGCATGATAGATTTCAGCTTGAAATGTGTAGTTTGATTCGTATTTACTGAGAGTGAGTGACACTGGGGAGAAACAAGAAAAAATTGTGCAGTCGAGACCCAATCTAGAAAGTTTAGTGTAGTTAGCAGATTATAATATTTTTATAATGGGTATGCGTTGTTTTAAGTTTTTTATTTGATTAAATTACCCTTTTCTTGTGTTATTCTTTTAGGTAGTCTGTTGCTTGCTAACAATTATAATAAAATACTTAAACTTGCTATAATAAAATATTTATCCACATTTGTTGCCCGCCCTTGCTTCGCTTCGGGTATTTAAGATAAAATTATCAATATTTTTCTACTATATTATGCATGTAAACCTTTCTCTTGAATCACTCTATCTATTGAAACAAACCGCATCAAATTCCGTTGCGGAGTTTAAGATCTACGCATACATAGCGACAGATAGACAGAAAAACGACTTGTAGTGATTAACATTAAATAGAAGTTCTATCCTATCCTTAGCAAGATTGAATTAAAATATTGTATAATAATTAATTATTAATATATGCATCCATACTATGGGTACATTTATCATAGGTCAAGCAACTGAATGAAAAAATATTTTAAACAAAATTGCAGTTAGAAATTCTAACTTAATTTTATAGGTATGGGCGTTTATGTAATACAAAAATCCTAAAAATCTAAAAACATATACACACACTTTGGGTGTCATAATAAAATCAGCATAAACAAAAATTCTACCCAAGATACTTAATAATATTATGTACATTTATAATCTACCTATTTCATAACTAAGTATGGCTGTAATTTACCAAAAGTTAAATTACATATTTGTATAATATTATTATAAACAACGTTTTAATGAATAATATACCACAATTTGTATTTACCTGCTACATGTAAAATGTATTAAACGTACTTCGTGAATTCTACTTCTTAAAGAACCTCCCTTTAACTAATGGGTGTCTAAATCTCTTTTACGCTGCTACTGATCAAACAACCTAAATAATATTAATATTTATTTACACACTTTTCTATATAGGTAGGTAAGAAATATTCTTGGATTGCAAATTTCCAGATTCCAGATTAAATTAGTTAATTTTGTATTGGTCGTGGTTTTTCGTGTATAATAAGGGTATTTGGCTGTCGTTGTAATATTATTTAAGTGTTTTATGTAACCTGAGAATGATAAATATGGTTATAACCTCAATAATTTACGAATAAGTGCGTCACCCGATAATCGCACGGCGATTTAACGGCTGATCCGATGATTAAGTAATTATAAAGTTCCCTATAGCTGCAATTACAATGTCTGCGACTTGTACCTAACTATTATTTCCCGTTACAACGGCAGTTGTATCTATTTCATCGAACAACGCACATAACTTAGATACAAGTCTATTTATACATTGTATGGTACAGATACAGTTTTTCCTAAGTGTTAGGAAAAACTGTATCTGTATTAATATACTATATCTGTATCTGTATAATTTTTATAATTTATATAATTCGGTTAAACAGACAGGATTTTACTCGTATTTCTGAGTTACAGTTAAAATTATACATACAGTGTAATTGGTAAATGTATGTTTCAATATATATATATATGTAAATGAAGGTCAAGTGGTACACACATTTAACAATTAAATGATTCTTGATTAAAATAACTATTGTTTATTTGTAAACACTCTTATCAAAATCGAAAATATTTATACACAGCCATGTACGTAGTTAAAAATGACTCTACCACCTAATGTAGAAAATTTAACGTGTACTTGAAATACAATAGATGAATGATTTTTACTCTAGAGCGATAACTTGGAAAAGAATATATTTTCTTAATTTAATGTGCCAAAAATTTTTGGGGGATCATAGTCCCGGCACTGATCGCAAATTAAATTTATGTAATAAATCAAGAAAAATCTACCGAACATATTTTTATTTCTATATTTTCAAGTTTGGAACGTTTTTTCTAAGCTACTACCAGCCGACAAACATTAGATATTATATTATTCGCAAAGTTCTACTTAATATTAAGACAATATGGTTTATTTCACTATTAACGTCATTTTTAATTTAAAACAAACCACAATCTATTTGTATTAGCCCGAGTTGGTGCTTCATAAGTCGGCAACTTGATGAGAATTAGCGATAATTCATTGAAATGTAAACTGCCTCAATCAGGGCTTGTTAGCGTCGCGTCGTAACACAATGATTAATGGCTCTTCCTATAATGCTCTTCTTAGTGTCATAATTATATAGTGGGCTAATTTAATAATGTCACTCAAATATTTTTTCTGTAACATTTTATTTTTTAAGCAAAAATAGTGAAACTTGCATTCTATTTATGATATTCGTCTACCTTTAATTGCTTATTAATTTTAATGTTAGTGAATTAGATGTTTATTATTACCTACTGATATAATAAGTATATCGCACTCTTAATAACAAACTCAAGATTTTGGAAATATGAATTTATGTAAAAATACTATCACGTTTTTCACATAAATACATTTTTACAAAATGTTGAGTTACGTCGTTATTAAGAGTGCAATATTTCTATTAATAAAAATGTTTGTTATGTGTATAAATCTCAATAAGTATCACTTATCGGTATCAAATCGGAATATAAAATTGTCAACTAAGTATATTTTGTTTCCCTTTTTTCAACTGTAGTTGGTATGAATTATAATATCTTTTATGTTTTATTTATAAGTGTGGTAATAAATTAATTAATAAGGAGTCTTATCAGAATCATGAAATAATACAAATTAATTGTTTACGAATATAATTTTATTAACAATTTTAATTTAATGACTGTAATGTAAGTCGATATCATATTTACAATTTGCATTTGTTTATATTATACATTTTTACAAACTCCCCCGAGTCTATACCTACGAGTATAGCCTACATAACCTAACGCTTTCCAAATATTTTATTAACTATAATGCACAAGATTTTGTAGGTATGAAAACTACATAAAATACAATTTCAGTAACTTTCAGATATAATTGGAAAAATATTTTGTCGGAAATTATAGAAATACTGTAAAATATGTTCCTAATAAATTGTAATTGTATTTTGACATTTCCACTATTTATGTTTGCAAGTGTACAATATTATTTGTAAATATTGTACAATAATAGAACAAGCTATTGGATATTTAACGGTTAATTACCTAGAATTTTTGTTACCAATACTTTGTGACAAGGTAGAGTCTCTAATAATTCCAAAAGATAACTATTTGAGAAATAACTACTACAGTTATTTGTGCATGTTATCAAAATATAAATCATTTCCGCATCTTTCTTTAAATTACAGGTGCCCGTTAGTGTCGATAAATAAGTATTAACATAACCGGTCGGATATATTAGCTAACTGAATACTAGCAATGCATTTCACGGCACACCGGCATTCTATCCTAGGCCTAAAAGAATCATTATTGGAATAAACATTTTCTTGTAAGAATCATATCCTACAGCATTTCTATAACTCTAC
Source organism: Conogethes punctiferalis (assembly GCA_031163375.1). Taxonomy (NCBI): domain Eukaryota; kingdom Metazoa; phylum Arthropoda; class Insecta; order Lepidoptera; family Crambidae; genus Conogethes; species Conogethes punctiferalis. Next base: position 2,107,006 of record CM062086.1, read on the forward strand.
TGGTATTTTGTATAGTAATAAATAAATTAAGCAGAAACAGTTAATACATTTTGTTTGGATCGAGTCCACATGACGAGTTCGCGTCAGGTCTAAACCCTCAAACGTCATATTACATATAATTTATATTCCACCAACATAATTATCTACATCGTTAATAACTATATTGTATAACTAAAACTGATATGATAAATAAAACTATATTTATTGGTAAATTAGTAAGGATATATAAATATTTAGGTAAGTAAATGCTTCACGGCGAATAAAATAGATCTAAATATCTTACCTAAATGGAAATTAAATAAATATACTAAGCGTTACCCCACTGGGTGAGTAAAGAGATTCATATTAAGAAAACATATAAAATTAACCCTGTTTTTCCTCAAAATGTGAAGTCTCTATCGGTCGCAAGAGAAGAGATTAAATCAAAAAGTCTTATAAAAATTGTCAAAGGCGTTGCCTACATCAAAACTTTCGCTACAAAGTAGATTGGTACATACCTGATACGCAGAAATGCTGATTTTACTTCAAGCACTCGCTTTACACTTTCAACAATAAAAATTACGCCCTAATAAACTTGTTATCATGCCTTAACATCACATACATCACGGACTTGTGACTCTAACTATGATAATCGTAACTTTGTCTATATTGCATCGTCCATACGCACTGAGTCTACGCGGGAGCGCGTCTTATAATAATCGTATCACGGTTATTTACACTATCAGTCTGGAGGCTACTCCTCGTCCACGTTGATCTCGGAGTCGGCCGAGTCCTCGTCGTAGGTGGAGGAGGAGGCGAAGCCGCGGCCGAGCAGCGCCGAGCGGTTCTTGGCCGCCGCGGCGCGGTCGCGCTGCCGCCGGTTCTTGAACCAGTTGCCCACCTGCGTCGGCGTCAAGCCCGTCGCCGCCGCCAGCTCCCGCTTCTTGGTCGGGTTCGGGTACGGGTCCTGCAGGTACCACTCGCGCAGCAGCGACCGCGTGCGCTCCTTGAAGCAGTGCGTCTTCTGCTCGCCGTCCCAGATGGTGCGCGGCAGCGGGAACTTCTTGCGCACGCGGTACTTGTCGACGGGCCCCAGCGGGCGGCCGCGCAGCCGCTCCGCCTCCTGGTAGTGCGCCTCCAGCCACAGCGCCTGCAGCTTGGCGTGGCTCGAGCGCTGGAAGCGGTGCCGCTCCAGGATGGCGTACAGCTCGCGGTGGCGGCCCGCGTGGAAGGCGACCACGGCGCGCGCGCGCAGCACGGCCTCGCAGCGCTCCAGCTCGGCCACGTTGGGGTGCGCCACCGGCAGCGACCACAGGAAGCGCGCCAGCCGCTCCACGTCGCCGCTCTCCTCGAGCGTCTCGCACACGGTGGCCACCTGCGCGGCGCTGAAGGAGAGCGTCGGCAGCGGCAGCAGCGGCGTGGGCGCGGCCAGCTCGAGCGGCGCGGGCGGCGGCTCGCACGCGGGCTCGGCGGCGCGGTCGGCCGCGGGCGCGCGGTGCGCCTCCAGGATGCGCGCGTGCAGCGCCGCCGTCGTGGACTCGTCCCAGGAGCCGCGCATCGGTGCGAGTGTGCGCGCCGGAGTCGCGCGGCGTGTGAGCGCGGCCGCGGCGGCGCCGGGGGCGGGCTCGCGCGTCGCTCCTCATTGGCCGCGCCGCGTAACCGATAGCCAATCGGCGCGCCGCCCGCCCGGGGGCCGGATAGCTTTCAACCGCGCCGCGGCGCGTATCCGGCGGGCGCGTTTAACGAGGGCGGCGGGGCGCGGCCCCCCCGCGCCGCCATGATCCGTCACGCACACCGCCGCCCCGCGCCCCGCCGCCCGGCGCCCGCCGGCCGCGCCGACCGACACTCTATGATCCCCAGCACTGCTACTGCTCCACCTCGATCGATTACCTGCAAACCTGCAATTAATAGCTGGAGGCAGCTTCCATGTGCCCCGCTGGGCTGCAACTCCGACCTACATACGATTGGTGTAGCGCCATATAATCAGAGTCGACAATACATCTCCGCCACCTTGATATTCTTTTCGCTTTCACAGAGTTCCGTTTGAAAATCATCGGCCCTATTTACTGATTATTTCCAGATATGTCACAGACACAACTGTTACATTTAATTTAAAAAGTTCCAAAAATTTGTATACAGCTATAAAATTATCTAGATACAATCTCTAATGTAGAAATAATAAAATGGAACATTTAATGACTCTACTTAATTTAATTTATTTAAATAACAGTTCACGTCTCTTCTTTTATTTTTTGTTAATATCATACTAAGATCCGAAGAACTCTACATAATAAGCCAAGATATCGCACCACCCGTGCATTAAAGGTGTAACTCAAAAACACCAACTTTTCAGGAGAGCAAAAAAACACTTTATTTTTGTTATAACTTCTGAACCCTTTATGTTATTCCTATGTATTTCATATCATTAGAAAGCTTTACACACGTTCTTTAATTCTCATTGATTGGTATTGTGGAGAGACTGCTTGTTTAATACTCAGAGAGAAAAGAAACGACTACATATTTAATGCATGAGCTTAATTCACAAAGAACTTATAGTAAGTAAATATATGATTATTTTGCTATGCAATTCCTAAAATATTATATAGATTATGTGCACATACTCCTTTAATGCACGTGTCTTTTCGTAAAAAAATACGGATCACTAATCTTTACGTACTTTTTGCACGGTTTTTTTTGAATATTTGCAATGAAGTGATTTGTACTAAATATTTATTGCAGGGGAATTTCTTAATAACATTACATAGTATGTGTCTTACATATTTAATGCATGATGAAAATATTTTTCGGGATGGAAATATTTTCATACATTTTGTTAACTATGAAAATTAAGTATACATTCAAATGACAGTTTAATTGTGGGTAAATTATATATTTTTTTAAAACATTAATGTGTATTTTAAATTAAAATTGAGTGATTACTTACAGAAATACAACCAAATTACCTTCAAAAAATTCAAAATATTTATTTTCGTCTTTTTTGCCACAATTGAGTTTAATTTTAGTAATTGTATTAAAAATTAACAAAATCCATTCTTCTTAACACCATTTCACGCCTATAAAGGTAAAAAAATACCAAATTGTACCTATACAACGCAGTGTAAGACCTTTCTCCCGATATTTTCAAAGGAAATATCGACTATTGATAACTCTTGTGCAACATCTTGCCATTCTTATTTTATTTAGGTAAACATTCGATAGGTACGTTAAATCTTTAGAACATATCATTGGTACATTACATAATTAAAATACAAAATGAATACAAGCAATACTTGGTACTTTATAAAAACTTTCGAAGTCAAAACTATGAAACGTGTTGAGCTTAATAAACTTCGTACCAATGTAATACACCGTAGATAACATTGTATAATAACAGATTATTACATATAATAAGGTATCAAAAACGAATGACAAGTGTCATAAAAATAATTTTCATCGTTAAACAATCAAAATACTAGTAACCGATTGTACAAACACAACATTAATTAAATCTATGGCAAGTGTTACGTATATGTGTGTATGGCATTAATACAAATTAAATAATATCTCAAAGTCACATAATCACATTCTACAATAAATGTACTTGGTATAAAAATCAGTAATCATCATCTTCATCACCCTGGGAATCATTACGGGGAACCAAATTTTGGTAATAACTTTCATAGTAGCATTTGAATCACACAATGCTTTATATAGGTAAGTTTTATATTTTATAGTATTGTGTAAATGTTCAATGTAAGCTAATGTTTGATAGGTGTACACATAAGGCACATGAAGAACAAAGTCAAAATAATCTTTATTTGTATAGGTTTAAAAAAAAAGCACTTACAAATCGTCGAAGCTACCAATATAATTCATATGAAGTTATGTCTCAGTTACATAATCAAATAAAGCAATAAATGTATTATAGTTCTTAAATATTTTATGTAATAATTATTATGAAATTTTGTGTATCTAAATTAATATAGACATGCATAATCTTTTATAATTTTAGCTATCTAACCTGGCAACTGACAAGCAAACAGACAGGCAGACAGACGGTGAAGTTAAGACGGGACCCTATTACTAAGGTAAGGTAATAGGGTCCCGTTTTTACCCTTTGGGTACGGAATTCTACATAAGAACAACGAGACAATACTCTGAATATGTCAGTCCACTGCTGGACATAGGCCTCTTCAAATGTTAGCCACTTTGATCGATCCTGGGCTTCTCGCATCCAGCACTTGCCAGGCGTCCTGCGCATATAGTCATTCCACCTGGCCTGAAGGCGTCCTACACTACGTTTGCCGAGACGCGATCTCTATTCCAGAATTCGTTCAACCCAACGGTTATCGATTCTGCGGCCGACGTGGCCTGGCCACTGCCTTTGGTTCTCTGCCGGATCACCTCATTTCGGATTCGATCCCGCAGAGAGGCGCCGAGCATAGTCCTTTCCATAGCTCGCTGAGCGACCTTTTATTTGTGGCTTTAATGAACGACCTTTAATTCGGCTCCGTATGTCATAATCGGTAGAACGCACTGATTGAAGACTTTCGTCTTTAGGCACTGTAGGATCGACGATGTGAAGGCTCGACGAAGTTTCCCAAACGCTGCCCAGCCTAGCTGAATACTCCTATTCACCTCGTCCTCAAAGTTGTTTCCACCTAACTGCAATGTCTGCCCGAATATTTTTGTACAATAGCGCTGTGTACTTGCAATCGGTTCCAGTAGAACATGTTCATTGAACATGACCTTGGTTCTGTCCAAGTTCGTCCGTAGGCCGATGCGCACAGAGGAAGCAGCCAGTTCATTCAGCATCTGTTTTAAGTTCTGCAGCGCTTCTTCCATTATGACGATGACGTCTGCAAATCGCAAGTGAGAGATGTATTCGCTATTTATGTTGATGCCACGTTCTTTCCAGTTCAGTGTCATGAACATATCTTTCATTTCATTAATGAACAACTTTGGGGAAATGACATCCCTTTTTCTCACTCCTCAATGCAACGATACCGGCCTTGTTTGCTGATTCTGTACTTGGATGGACATGGTGGCGGCTTTAAAGAGACATCTCAGCTCTAGGATGTATCGCCAATCTACTTGACATTGCTGCAGGGACTCCAGATCAAACCAGATTTCAACCAAGTCAAAGCCTTTCTCATAGTCCACGAATACAAGACAAAGGGGCTGATTATACTCTTCTGTCTTCTGAATAATCTGCCACAATGAGCGGATGTGATCTATGGTGCCGTACTCGCTCCGAAAACCAGTTTGTTAAGGCAGCTGGCAAGCCTGAGTATGGTATTTGTAAATAAAATAAAGTCTGAAGTACTTATCGCCATCATTTTTCATATTACCATACAAACACCATCAATTAAATTAAGCATTCGCCTTGCCTTTGTTAATTTTCTATTAATTTTATTAAAACTATGCGGTCACTAACTGGAAATACACTGAACATTTGTGATAAACATTTGCTGTACGTCTAATTAAGAATTTCGGTGACGAAAGTAGGGTACTTGCATTAAAAGAGTAATTCACTTAAAATATAATTTATGAAATCAATGATAAGTGAATGCACTTACGCATAAGACAATATTTAACATTCTTTACTTATGTGAAGTTACGAAAAATTCTTCCGAAAATATGTAGTGCATTAAAGGAGTAAGTAACTTGCTCCAACAAACCTTCTTCAATGCCTCGAGCAAAAAAGGCGGGATCGCATTCACGCGCTTATTGCTAGGGACTCTAACAAAATATGTGAGTAGTAATTCTATGTACGTGTTTTTTGGTAGTCAAATATTGTGTTTCATGTTGAAGTAGCTTTTTACTTTTTTAAATATATTTTCATGGCTATTACAGATAAAAATACGAAAAAAATAGGAGACATGTATTAGAACTTTTTCTATCGTTTAATAAAATAAAAAAAAAATCGCACATGTGGACATACTCCTTTAATGCACTGGTGGTGCGATATTTATAAATTAAAATGTCTGTGATTTATTTATTTTTATTCAATACTTTCAAGACTTACTCGTAGGCCATAAAACATACCTAGAACATAGACAAAAATTTTAAACTGAACTAAACATTGTGTATAGGCTATTTAACTGTCAAATTTTCTCAAAATTTATAAGGATACTATGTACTTACATAGACTATGCATTGGACACTTAGCTCAAAATTGTTAAGGGAGAGAGGATCTGTCAAAAGGGTCAATTGATATGTAGCTTATACAAGGGCCTAACTTTTAATTAGAAAGAAAGAAAAAATGTTTAGTACCAAAATTTAAAAAATTAAATTACTATACACAGTAAAATTAAAATAAAATTTGAAGTGTGTCTAAAAAGTCTGTCCGGTGAGCGTATGTCACAGTGCCGCTAGGAAAAGATAGTAAATAAGTAATAAGTAAGAAACAAGAAAGAAAACAAGATTAACTGCCGAAAAGCACGCACGAATTGTCATTATATACCTAATAATATTCATTACACGCTAAGTCAATCCAAATAAATTTAGCATAGTGGAAAGTTTGCTCTACAAATTAAAATAAAGACTGACATGTCTACATACTGCCAAAAGTGTTTCTAAACACACAACTCGCGCACACCTGAACCGATTTCCATAATTCTTTTTATACTTAGTATATTCCTTGTAGTACGAGGATGTTTCTTACGCAGGAAAAAAAAAGGCAGGGTAAGTAGGTATAGAGTGCGAATAGCGTGATCGAAGTCGCACCGTTCAGCTAGTGTAAAGTAAAAATCACACTTTAATTCACCCGAAAATATTCAATGGAAGTATCAAGACCGCTCCACCGGCGTATACTTCAGCGAGATTTCAGCGTGAAAGCCTTTCCAGAGTATTAAGTTATTGAACGGCAAACCACACCCAGGCGGCTGTAACGCTACACAGGTGCCCCCACCGCCCCCCACCCGGGGGATTGTGGGTCGTGTTACTCGTATATTTACAAATTACGTGTCTCGATAGTAATAGGTTTTTTATTACAGGTTTGCTTGGAGACGCTTTTTTGGTTCGCCGTGATTTTGTAAATGGTGTAAAAGTTTACTATGTTGATTTTATCTACATATAGATAGATATTGTTATTACACAAAATTAAATTTTACTGAAAAATTTATTACAGACAACTTGTTACAATTTAGGCGGTCTTAGCGCTAGTAAGCGACCTCTAGAGGAAGAGAAAGTATAATTTTCTGAAGAGGGGTAACGTGTCGTGCAAACTGTCCTACTTATTTGTTGTTTTGCTTTGTGTGCGTGTATGTGTCTCTCTTTGGTATTGCAACTCCCGAATGGGTGGGTGAAGATATTTAGATTTCGTTTTTTTTTATAGTAGCTCGACATAATGGCTTCCCTACATCTAATGAAAAGCGAAAGAGAAGCCCAAACTGGCAGTTGCCACTGCCATGCCGGCCCAAACCTAACCCCCCGGGAGCTCCGGAGACCCTACTCACCAGCAGAAACACGACCCGGAGGTCATTTGGCTGCGGTATTCTATAGGTTTTTTTTTAAATAGGTCAATTAATCGAACGTATTTTTAAGTACGTTTGATCGAAATCGGTTCATATATTCAATTGAGTCGGAGGTTTTATAAAATGTTTGTGCATTAAATAAAAAAAAATCATTACAATGCATTAACAAAGTGCAAAATGTGCAAAGTATTTGATTATATCACTTCATTAAAACACATACAGTTATTATAATTCAATTAGAATAAACAATAACGGTAAATGAGTTGCAAACTTTAATTAACTTAATTACAACAAATTGGCTACCGAGAGACTGTTTTAAGAACATTATTTACTATTCTGCAGCAATTAGTCTAAATATGGCCGACTGTACTTTGCCATGGTCGGGTACATAACGCTAGCTGACAATTAATTTGTCACAGCCAACTTAAGTGCTTAATTAACGACGATTTAAGTTGCAACTAAGGTCGATAGTGCAACTTTTAAACCTGAGTTACTGTGCATAGGAAAGTAGGTATTATTTGCATGTCCGTATTGCAAGTTAAAGTAGGTTTTATGTAATTGATAGCGTAAGTAATTTTAAGCTGAAAATATTAGGATTTTTTTTTGTATGGGGGTTTAATTGATTGGGCCACAATGGGCCTGTTTCCGTAAAAAATCTAATTAGTCCGTCTTTTAGATTGTTCAAAAATAAAAGACACGTATTTTTTCATTTGTAAATTAGACCAAAAATGACAAAGATATAGCCCGTTAAAATTACGCGTGACGTCACAGAGTGGGAGTTTTTTCGCCACTAAGTAACGTCAAAGACCCCCACTCCTAAATTTTGATGCCTTGTATCTTTGTTATTTTTTGTTTAAATGAAAGAAGGAAAAATACGTGTCTAATATATTTTTATAATCTAAAATACGGACTAAATATAATGTAATTATTTTGACCCTGGAAACATCCCCATTCAGTATTCATCTGATGTTAAGTGATGTTATAGATAGTGATAGATCATATTATTAACACAATTTTTTATATTCTATACTAAGTCATTTATTGCATCTATAATGTATTACAAGACGGTCTAGGTAAGTTAGATCATTGTAGACCCTGAAAGAGTCCGCATTTGACAATAATCTTTATTATTTTAATTAACATGAAAACTTTGATAGTAATACTAATCTATGATATTTAAATTATAGACAAGTAAATAAATGTAGGTACCAATGGAAAAATATATCTGTATCTGCCTAAAAAAGTTCCTATCTTCGACAATGCAAAACAAACTTCCCCCTCCCCTTTCTCCTCATTAGAGGGTGGATTTCTAAAAATCCATCCTAACTAAAAACTCCTGGCATTTGTATTGAGATTTTGTGTTAAGCAAGTGACTGTGCCATCTTTAAGATAATACGACTCTGCATTATATTACGCGACTTTTTCGAGTGGATACGACTTAGGGACCCTCGAAAAACAAGCCTACTAATTTCCCAAAGGCTGGCAACACACTTTTTACTCCCGTTGTAATGCAGTGTCTGTGACCTTAGGGTCATTTGACATAAAAAAACATCAATTGGTTAGGTATGAAAATTAAATTAAAAAAACAAAACTGGGCTTCTCTTTCGCTTTCCATCAGGCGTAGGGAATAAATTATATCGTGCTACTGTAAAAAAACTATAAACCTTTAAAATCATTATCATAATCACCTTTTCATTAATATCAACTTACTTTGAACAGATGATAGAGTCTTTAATATTTACAAAAAGATACGTCTGACCGACTCTTCTATTATAATGGTTTTAAATTTAGCGTTTACCATATCAAATTAAGAGAGGGTTGTTTTTATAACCGCTAACTTGCATGCCCAAGGGTTGAAATCATAAATAATCCCCTGAGGGTACAGTCATGTGCTAATATGATATTTTATGTTAATAAATAAAAGCTACACAATGCACACCAACCAACTGGACTCAAAGTACCTGCTACGAGTATCAAATAAAGACTATGACATTTAGACGTCTTTCAGAACACCCAAACCCAAGCTAAATTAAAACATGTACTAATTTCCCAAAATAAAAAATGGTGCATTGCTTTGGGCACTTGCCTGAAGCGTCCGATTTTGAATTTGAGTCAGATCAATTTTGAAAACAAAACTTTTCTCGGTACGATCGGGTTGTTATGAGAAATGGTGTCAAATATTATTTGTAATGCCTGATGGTCTTTCAACTCATCTCAATCTCTCAATATAAAGGATAACGTTAGTTTAAGACCAGGAGAATTGTCTGACGTACCTACCTATTTATGATTTTGCATCAAAATTAACCGACTAAGAGTCGAAACCAAAACTTCCCGTTACTGAGATAGTGTTATTATTCCAAACTAGCTGTGCCCCTGCGGCTTGGCCTGCGTTTAACCCCTATTTAACCCCTTTAGCGGGTGAATTTCGAAAAATCCCTTCTTAGCGGGCACCTACGTCATAAATGTAACCTACATGCAAAATTCCGTTGCATTTGCTTCAACAGTTTGGGCTCTGCGTTGCTCGTTCAGTCAGGACATGTTCATATAGAAGATAGATTAAATGTAAAATTCTAACAACGCATTCTCATAGCGGACAAAATTCCCATAAACACGTAATAAGAGCCGGGATAGGTATTGCCGGGATTGCGTTGTTTCTGGGGATTTAAGCTCAATTTGCATTTTTCGCGAAGCGTCGGGAAGCGCTCCCGATTGATTACTGCGGCGACCGCAAATCTGCTTACCGGTTCCGCAGATTAAATCGGAAAATACATCCTTACTCGAATGTGCAAACAGCGGGAGCCGAAAGAATAATAACTTTAATCCCGCGGGAATAGGGCATGGCTAGTGGCGACATCTGGTTTTGTTGTTGGCAGAAAAAGAATATTTTGCCACTTGGTCTAAAGTAGGTATAACAACATTAACATACTGTGGCTTGAGCTTCATCGCTATCTATATTCTATCAGGCGATGATAAGCCACTATAGTGTAGCATTATGAAAACATCAGGTTCACAAGGAACAAATCCTTCTGTTACATACCTACAGTTGTAAAAAAAAAACAATCCAATCATGCTTCCCATGTATAAGAATAAGAATACTTTATTACATTCTATAAGATCTACTTTAAAGGTGCGAACATATTGTTCACATGTTAGATTAGACGATGCCTCTAATTTAATAAAACTGTTGAAGTGTGTGCAAACGGTCACGACAGCTCCCGTGTTCGTCGTCAGTTTAGACCGGATCTGTGCACTATTATCCCTGTAATAAAACAGCAGCACGTGGAACTAACATGACTAGTGTTGCAGACAAACTTACACACGCTAAACTGCTATTCAACTGCCATAATATTGTAATATTTTCTATCTATCCACCTTGGAATAACCTATCCATACTAATATTATAAATGGGAAAGTGTGTTGTCTTTCTTTCACGGCAAAACGGAGCGACGAATTGACGTGATTTTTTACACGGAGATAGTTGAAGGGATGGTGAGTAACATTGGCTACTTTTTGCCCCTTTCTAACCCCCCACTTCCCTAAAATGGGGGGTGGAAGTTTGTATGGAGCATTCACCCCGAATTAAATGCGAGCGAAGCCGCGGGCAAAAGCTAGTCCACAGTATATATTATGAATAGAAACGGAATACAGGAAGAAATATATAAGGCTCAAAGCCATTGGTCTACAGGTGAACACCTGGAGAGACCTATGTCTAGCCGTGGACTGTAATAGGCTGATGATGATGATGATGAAGCCATTGGTTGTGCGCCTGACCTCTCACCGGTCGTGTCGAATCGTCCCATCGTTTTAAGAGAATGACGGAACAGAGAATGCACCTGTGTTTACGAATTCGTTGAGGGGCAACGCAGACGACAGACTATCCGTGACGCACTTTTTTGCAATTATATGCCGTAACGCACACGACGCGCAAAAATCTGTCGCGGATATTCCACAAACTCAACGCACACGACGCACATCTTCGAATACTCTGTCGGCAGACCTAAACGCTCTTTTTAAATGTCTCAGACGCAGACTCTATCGTACAAAAAATGTGCCGTCTGCTTCTATCTGCTGTGGCCAAAATTCTTTCACTAGAGTAATAATGAATGTCAAAATTAATTAACACGCCGTGCATAACACAACCCTCTAGCTAGACAAGATTAGTTCCAACCACGAAAGCGTTTCCCCGCAACATTATCTAGTCATAACTAGCAGTCGCCAATTAAATTAATTCCGTTCGCGATAATCTAACACACGCCTCATCCAGCCGACACGTTGGCATGTACTTGTCATGTCAATTGCTACTTTACCGCGCTTTTTGCTGTCAGACTTTTGATGTAAACTTTTTTCTTTAATATTTACAACTATGTCTGGGCAAAGGTATTTTTGTTGTTACAGTAGATAATGAAGTAATGATTAATGAACGGATGATAATAGAAATGAAACAGAATGTAATTGGAAGATGCTCAAAGTTAAGGCGTTAAGTTAGTATTGTGGCGTTTATTGGTAGTGAACAAATGTTTACTTATCGTTTTTCTAATTCGAATTCTTCTGTCTCTCTATGACAGTCTCCCTTCGTAACCATCTAACACAGATTACCCCCAACCATCTAATTATATCAAATCAAATCTTTATTTCAGATAACTTCGCCTTTAAGAGAGGTAGGGCATAGCGAATCTTCGCTCGAATTGAGCCGCCCGTCCGGGGAAGGACCTCCACTCTATAAAATACCGCAGCCAAATGACCTCCGGGTCGTGTTTCTGCCGGTGAGTAGGGTGTCCAGAGCTCGTGGGGGGGTTGGGGTTGGGTCGGCATGGCGGTGGCAACTGACAGGTGACTGACCAGTTACTTGCCCGTTGTCACAGCGACTTGGGCTTCACTTTCGCTAGTCGGTAACGCGGATTGGCTGATCCTTGGAAGAAGAAGAAGACGTTAGACAATTCACCGAGAAACGGACAAAGCCAGGTGCCCCACCTACCTAAAAGACTTCATAAGCAACGCGATACTTAAAGCGACACAAGCGAACTTCACCGTCTTTCGTAACCCCCACACCGGGTCATATTCATTAACCAACAGTTTGCTAAGTGGCTCGTAACACAAATCTCCCGCTGTAATTCGTACGGCTGAAACGCTCCCCGGCCCGCCCCCACCCCGATCGATACCCCCCCTTTCAGGGGTATCTTTGTTTGATACAAATTCTTCAGTGGGTGGGCGCACAAAGCACGTCATCTCCTGATTGCTTTGGCATTGTGGTGTTCCATTACTATGATTTATCACCGCCTTTTATATATTTTTCTACTATTGTTGCCTCAACACTACGTATTATTTGATAGTAACGTTTGTTACGTTTTGTTAGACGATGGAATTGGAAAGCTGAATGGTAGGTAGGTACTCAACTAATGTAAATAATGGTTTTGGGATTTTCTCCCTTAGAAATGCTGGCTTTTATTTACCTGTGTAGATGTTGCGTTTGATAATGCTAAATTCGTTGCCCACGCTGGGTTAGAATTGAGTACGAATATAGAGTGGGCAGTATTCTGAATTGGATTAGACCTGAGGCTAATAATAGAGACTATTTTTGAACCACATAGTTCTTTAAAGTAATTTTACTATGGAGCTACTATTTCCTCTTGCTTGATAGGAAGACCAAGGCGCTACGACAATGAAGAAGTAATCTCCTGAATTATTTCCTTGTTAGTTCTGCAGGTCAGGTCTAAAAGATTAATCTTTACGCCTCGTTTAAAGGCTCCCGTATCACAGGCATATGTGACTGCTCTAAAACATGACACATACCTATATGTCTTCATGATATTACCAGTGCAGTACTAAGCAATTTTCTGGTCACCTTCCGTTGATATGCCGGTCTGTAAGATCATAATAGGATATCACCTCAGACATGTCTTGACAAATATTAACTGGCAAATTTATTTAAGTATATCCTGACTCTAAAACATTTGTAACAATGACTACGGAATTTTAGTTTACGACGCCATATTCCTCAATACAAACGAATATCGTCTCACGAAACGTATAGTTACGTCAGCTATTCACAATAATAACGCCTTTTCCAAAACACGTTACTGCCGACCTAGGCCAGAGGCCCCGCTTCAAACACACGCATTATCCCGCACAATGGCCTATTGGAACGAAATTTCGCCATCACATCTTGAATGTCCCACGAAGAATGAAGAGTTCGATCGTCGACTCAGCTGTTAAGGAGAGGCGAAATAATAAAACTCGCTAAAATGACAGCTACCACATCCAATACAATATGCTATTTTGCATCTGTAAATTTGAAAGTAAAATCTGTGAGGCTACTGTGTCGCAACATAGTATAAGATACGTTTTCCTGCGAATTTGTATGACACAAACAAATCACGACTTTAAATCTAAGGGGTTAACCCTGTCAATGACGCATGCGGTCGTCACGACCCGCGTTCGTAACTTTGTGTTACGGACAATGCGTCATACGTCATGACGAGGAGTTTACGGTCGCAAGGTATCGCTAGCGGTTGGACACATCGCTTAGCGAGAATGATTTGTGAAGGGTTAAGCCCTCGAGGCTTGATCGTTTAAATTTAGCTGTAGCTAGATTAAAGTGAAACACCCGCGGTTAATTTGCACGAATGTGTTAAACTCGTCTTACGCTTATTGCCTTGTGAAAGATTTAAGACTGCACGCCCGTTTGCGTAACTTACACTGTAAAAGTGTTTTGAATAGTTTAGTTTTACTGCATTATCGGGTATAGGTTTTTGCTAAGCTATTAATACTTATATGTGAGCCCTCTACAGTCTATTGCTTCTAGTTGTAAGCGAAAGAGAAGCCGAAAGGTATTGGCAACGTACATGTAACTCATTAAACTAGTTTTATGTCAGCTGCCAATATTAAGAAAAATGCATCTCTGTACCTCGTTTAAAAAATCTTTTATCAGAAAAACACATGCGCACGTATCCAGTTATATTTTTTATTACGAATATTTTTTACCGCGAGCTGTGAGATTACTCCAGTATGGAAGATTTTGTGAAATAAGGGCTAAGTAAGTGAAGTGATACAACACATGTGGCATGAAGGCGGGGGTTCAAAAATAAAAATCACATGATTCCATAACAATTCATAACATTATCTGAATACTAAAGTAAATAGATATTGTTTTAGTATAAATTACAATCCCATTCCAACGAATTAACTTCCCATCAGAATTCCATCAGAACTAACAAAACAAACCCCAAACTAATCTATATCGCAGCAGGACAGACTAGCCAAATTTCATTCCGCCATCGATCGCCAACCCTTTACAGGCCCTGTATCGCCGAAACGCCGATAGACCTCGCTCGAGCAAGCAATGAGAATAGCAAAAATGAAACCGTTCTGATCACAGAGGCCAACCCTTGCCACGGTTAGTTAGACCGCGGCCGCCCGCGCAGGGTTAAGCGTAATCGCACATGAAATTACTGGCATGCACTTAAATGCATTTCAATAAGCCATTTCGTGACATCAAAGTTGCATTGGTGATTCAGGGCTGTTTTCTCTGTGATATTTGTTATGTTTGTGCTAGGTAACTGTTATCTTTGTGGTGAAATTTTAGAAATCTGTCAACTAATAAGAATATTGGAAAGCGGAAGTCTTCAGATTTTGTTGTGGGTTCGAATCCCTCCTAATTAAATACTGTAGGACGCCCTCAGGCCAGATGGAGTGACGATTTGCGCAGGATGGCTGGCAAGTGCTGGAAGCGAGAAGCCCAGGATCGATCAAGGTGACGAACAATGGGAGATGCCTATGGCCAGCAGTGGACTGATATAGGCTGATGAAACCCCCACATACGATCACATGTACATCTTTGCATGTTGACATATCCTAAACGGCTGGGTTTACGTGCTTCCCGCAACAGAAATATGCAATGCGCCGCGCGTTACGTGGCTATTGTCGCGGCCCCACAAAGGCGCATTCGGCATATCTGCCGGCCTTCCGCAGTTACGCAACGTGCTGTTCTCATCCTGTCTTTGGCGCAAACCATAACAGTTAGCGGACAAAGACAGCAGACAGAAAGATGTATAAGAGAGGTAGGGCACAGCGAATCTTCGCAGCGAATAAATATCAGACAACATCACATACATTGCTCCGATCCCAAGTAGCTTAAGCACTTGTGTTATGGGTATCAAAACAACAAAGGTACCACAAATAAATACATATATACAAATTATAAACACCCAGACACGGAACAAACACAAGTATTCATCACACGAATGCTTGTCCCGGGTGGGAATCGAACCCACGACCCTTGGTTCAGAAGGCAGGGGTCACTACCAATCGAGCCACCGAGCCAGTCAAAACTCAGGACCAATTTCTGGTCTGACCCCAACGGTTCTCTTAGTGGCCTCTACGACCCCCCGTATCGCAGGACGCGTCATCTAGTAACTTGCGCCAGCGCCTTAACTTACAGTCCGTAGTCATCCTTTGTTCATGAGGCAGTTTAGCAAAAGCAATTTCGTGTTTTATGCGCCGGCAACAGATACGAGAGAGGGCATGGCGGACGAAACGTTTGTTCAATAGTTTGTACAGTAGGTATGGAGCAGGACACGTGCTTCATATTAAAGGTAAGAGAATAAGGTTTGTATTTGAATGTTTTTGACTGTGGCGTAGCGGACTCTTGTATGTACTTTCTACGTGGGCGATCTATGTATCTACGTAGGTACGTCTGTTTCAAAGGCACATTCGTATATTATTTTTTGTAGACTTTGAATGGCTTTTCCATCACGAGGGATGCCTGACAAGTGGCAATTGTAGCCAAATAGGATGCAGGAGCATTGGCTAAATCATATTTCACCGTTAACTTCCTCACACTGAGTAATTTCTTGTCATTGTGTCAGTTATTGTGAAAACTTGGCACTATAAATGACCAAAAGAAGAAGAGGTTGCAAACATAAAATGAAACGTTTTATTAGTTTGATAGGAGACATGACAAAATAAACAATTCAATTGTGTCAGTATTCAAATACGCACAAAACAGGTGATTTTTAAAAAGAGCGTATTCATATACTTAGGTACATTGCTGGTTATCACAACACGTCTGTTGAAAAAAAATATAGATAGATAATATATTCTTTATTGCACACCAAAAAAATTAGATAGAACTAGGTAGGTACAGTAGACATTTTGTTGTACAATATAGGCGGCGGTAAAAGTTTCCCTACCACTGATTCTTTGTTCGCCTAAAAAAACAAAGGGTACACACCTCCTACATAACAATTTCTTCGTCTAATAAAAGTTTGTAAGCTTACGTACCTAATTTCCGTGTTTTAGGCATTACCACCCTGTAGGTCATACAACAATGATTTTTATCGTCATTGTGCATCTAAAAACAAAGCTTCACACGTAATACCGGCGACCGGCCGAAGCGACTGACAGTCTGTCACATAAACTGACCGATGCGACGCCGATGCGTGCGCGCAAGTGCCCATTGTTCGCGTGCGGTCGCCCTTCGTAGTGCGTCCGTTTGTGGATGGCCGTAGTAATAACGTTATGTTTTCTCGAAGAAAAATCTGCTTTTGTCTGTAGGTACCGTACTGTATGAAAATTGAACTTCCTTAAAAGCTTAATTTTATTTAAGAAAGTAAAGAGAATGAGGTTCGAAAGGGTTTTCTGTTCCCCATGCTGTATCCTTTGCCATAACTGTATTTTCGCCCTACTCTTAACATTTTTTATAATGGAAGTGAGAATAAATGCCTTGATTAGATGTGTCGTAACACGTATGTATAACAGCAAGCGCATTAGTTAAGTGCATTAGTATGCACAAAATAAACGAGTGCACGCGCTTTGACGGAAGATAATCCACCCTCAACTTACTCGTGTCCGTTGCGTCAGACGGCACGGTTTTTTTTATATAGGCTCGACATAATGGCTTCCCTACGCCTGATGGAAAGAAGAAGTCGCTGTGACAACGGGCAAGTAACTGGTCAGTTACCTGTCTGTTGCCACTGCTATGGCGGCCCAACCCTAACCCCCCACGAGCTCCGGAAACCCTACTCACCGGCAGAAACACGACCCAGCGGTATTCTATAGGGTGGAGGTCCTTCCCGGGACGGGCGGCTCAATTCGAGCGAAGATTCGCTATGCTCTACCTCTCTTAAAGGTTTTGCGAATAACCATGTAAATGTAAAAAATAATCTAAATACCTAAGTGTATACGTTATATACAGAGTATAAAAAAGTATGACTTAAATTTAGGGGGGGTCATTCGAGTTTAGAATTACTTCCGGACACTGGACGTAGGTAGCTGTCAACTGTCAGACATGAATAATGCTGTCTACATTTATGGTCAATGGAACGAATAGGGCCGTTTTCAGTGTTCGATTTTATTCTATATATTCTTTAATTAATAGCAGCTTCTTTATTTATTCAATTCTAAGAGAGCATTTTAGCACAACCACAGTTAAGTAATGATGTAGCCTAGGATCGAGCATGTTTACTTAGATAAAGTCTATTTAATCTAGAATTATTTTGTACGGATAGATGGTAGGTCTGTATATTAACTACGTAAGAATGGTAGGCCATCCACGTCTTGTTTGTATCCCGATTATGGAAAGGAGCCGACGGAATCAATTCATGCAATTCCCTTGCAGATTCTCCGACACGCAGTCTATAAAAACCGACCACCTTTCAATGACAAAGCGGTCATTAAGAACATCTAATTTTTCGTCTGTAAGTGACGATTCATCTACGTTTTTGTTTGCATGTTTGTAGCTTTATTACCACCATCGTATAGATAATGGAGCCGCGTAACAAAACATCACAAGTTCCTCAGCTCCAAACCCCTTGTTTTTGGCACATTACCATTCAATAAGCCGTAACACCATGTAACAACACGCACTCCGCTGCCGATATAACAATCGCCGTTATGCTTTGTTTGTGCAAGAAAGTTTCGCGAAATTCGGGGGGAGATGAAAGACTTTCTTGGGAAGATTTGAAAATGCCTTCTTATGTTATACTTTTCTACATAAGTAATAAGTAAACTGAGAGCCGCGTTGATCGAAATTTTGAGAGATTCCAAGTAGATTCTTTGGTTGAGTGAAAAAGATTATGTCACTTGCTGTGAATTTACTCAGTACGTAATAGCTAGTGGCTTAAGCTCTTCGCTTTTTAATATGAGTAAGGCGTTATGCGACGAGTTTTGAAAGACTCTCCTTCCGAGGGAGGGCATACCTAAATCTCACTGTATAGACAGTGAACAGTGACAGGCATATTATGTAGTGGTACCGTCAAAGCAAACGGCCGCGGCCTTGTCTGCCCTGGCCATCCACGAATAACATGCGTCCAGGACTCCGAGGAGTTCTGGACGCATAATTTATCCTCCCATGTTCATCCTGTAGCCTCTCATGTTACACTCTAGTCAGTCACTCTGTCAGACCAGTCTGGGGGGGGGTGGGGGGCCAAGTGCCCCTACCCCCAGCTTTATTGAGCAATTTGGAACTCGCTATTATTGACAACATTCCCGGACGCAAACCTAGGTTTGCAATAAAAATAATGAAAGTTATAATTATTAACACTTCCGTGCGAATTTTTGTCCCGGAATGTGTTAACCAGGAAAAATGTCTTTACTCATCCCCATCGTTCGGTCGGTTCGTGCTCTGATCCGAGGGTGACACCGTAGGTACCTCGTGATGGAAGAAGGCAGATAATACCAACCCGCTAAAATCCAGGTCATTCCATTAAGGACCCAAAACTTCAAGACCTGTTTTAAAATAAATAAAAATAAATAAAATAAAATAGTTTATTTCTGCAAATAGATTCACTAGTAATACTTACAAGTAGTTAGTTAGTTTATAAAACGGTTCCTTTTTATGGAACGCAGAGTCTATAAATTTGCAGGGAGACAGCATAGTCCGATAGAGGAACGATTTACCAAACTTTACCAATTGCTCCGATGTTGTATATTTGGTTGTAACACTCACACCATTCCCGTATTTGGCGATCTGATTTCGCACACGTCGCCTTTGTAACGCTTAGTATAATGCTGCGGCCCTAGCTGTCAGCCGTCAATCACGCCGGTAAGCGGATTTGGTCGCGCCCCTTGAGCTCTGAGTCATGAGCGGTAGCGGTTTTGTCATTAAAGTCAGCGTATACAAGCGGATATATGACGTTATTTTAGTTACAATTAGAGCATGCGTGTCACCACGGCTGTTGCAACACAGTGCAAAACGGCAAGGTTTGTAGGTTGTCTGTCTATATACATATAAGGTCACGTTATAGATAGAAACATAGATACTCTTTGGTGTACAATCATATAAATTTACTCAGAACTAGAAAAGTAAACAATTGTTGCACAATTTGTCCGATCTTCCGCTCCAATTAGACGGTTTTGGGTTTGATGTCTGATCAGGTCAATTTTGAAAAAAAGATCTTTTCAAATTCGTTATAGGTTTAGGTATCCTGGTAGACGGGACGGACTGGACCGCAGGAGCCTTGCTATGCAGTTTAAATCTATAAAATTTATCAAACCCTACGCAATTTCCTATAGAACCTCTATATTTTGTTCACTTTCTTCCAAAAAATAAAATTACCTTTATAGCAAACCGCGTACACGCACTAGCGCCACCTAGTTGTTTTCCCGCAAAGGGAGTCTCGCGGGCGCGTGCCTAGCCGTTACATTATTTAGCTAGGCTGCATAATTCTCAATGTGTTAGCGCGCGCGCCGCCATTTAAAATACGCCGCGCCAATGTCCGTATCCGGAACGCGTGGCTCGTTCAGTTCGCCACCCGCCGCCTCGTCTCTCGGCAGCGCGCGCGCTATACCTCGGTTTTCTTTTGAATTCTTGTGTTCATGCATGACTGTGCCCAACACCCTTAACTATCTTATGAATGTGTAGTGTGTACTTGTGTGTGTATTGCGACGAATAAACGTCAAATACCAAACAACTCCCTGATCTTTTACTTCTGTAAACCCAAGCAAGAGAGTCTCAGAAGTGACGCCCAACGAAATAAATCATAAGCGCGTCTCAGAAGTGACGCCCAACGAAATAAATTATAAGCGCGTCTCAGAAGTGGCGCCCAACTAAAATCAGCAGTCATGCCGCTGACCAGAAGCAGAGCGACCAGCTTCGGCAACAGGGATGATGCAATAGACGCATTCCCCACTCCCCTGCTGCCCACGCCGCCGCCGCCGAGCAGCGAACAACAACGCCAAGATGGCGCCGGCGCCGACACGACTTTTACGGCGGAAAATATGGCGTCGGTGATAGCCTCCTTACAACGTTCACAAACAGAAGCATTCCGAGAGCTCCTCGAGGTGGTGACGAGAAACACATCTACACCAGTGCCGTCACCAAGCCAGGGTACTCTTGCGCGGTGTAAAGCTTCGTTTTCCGGCCGGCCCAACGAGTCGGTCGACGCATTCATCGAGGCGGTAGAGGCATACAGCGACTGCGCTCAAGTGGCCGAAGTAAATATATTACGCGGCCTGTCATTTTTATTAGTCGACGACGCTGCTACGTGGTGGCAAGGAATAAGGCAATCCGTCACATCCTGGAAGCAGGTGAAAGATAACCTAACCAGTGCCTACGGAGACCGCCGGCCGCCACATCGCGTATACACCGACATATTTAAAAATTATCAAGCGGAGGAGAACACCGACATTTTCATCGCGAGAATCCGCGCATTATTTGCCAAGCTCCCAAGAGGGGACTTAAGTGAAAAGGTACAATTAGATATGAGTTATGGATTATTAAACGCGAGGATTAGACAAAGGCTGCGAAGAGAAGAATTTGATACTTTTCATGAACTACTTCGACATGCACGTTACATCGAGGACTCCATCGGCGAGGGGGAGCGGCAAGAAAGTAGTGCGCGAAGTGATATTTCTGTGACACGAACAATCGCGTCGGTCAGAGCGCCGAGCCGCACGCTCCCGACATCGGCAATTGCGCCGCGCGCGCCCGGTTTCAACGCAACACGCGCCGCAACTCCGACTCGGCCTCCGCCGAACGCGCGCGCACACCCGACCGCGCCGCACACGCCCGCGCCCGCCGCGCCCGCGCTGCCGGCCGCGGTCGGCGCGCATCACCCGCAGCCGGCCCCAGCTCCGCCGCTTTCGAATAAACAAAATTCCAAAAACATGTACAATTTATCTCAAATTTACACCAACACCCGACTCGGAATAGAGAATGGACTCTACTACCAAGAATTAGAGTTGACCAGATGTAAAAAATCACTCCAATACACTCCTAGTATCTCTTGGATGCAAAACCAAGTTACATTTACATTCCCACATCAAATGATTGACTCATAAGCCTTTGATATTACGGTTGCAATTGCTTTGGCAACTATTCACCGATCGGATGTTCGTTTATTAAAACATAGGGTGAGCTAATCGCTTGTGGGAGCTTTCACTAGCTCATCGGGTTACTGAAATAATGTTTATGTTTACTTACGGCTTATATTTGGCATGGGGCAGCATTAAAACTGTATAACCATATAATTCTAATAATACTTACACACCCCTGTTGAGTGAAAAAACATCGTGGATTTGCGTGGTTAATTAAAGAGCGGAGTTTAAATAAATTAAATGTAAACGGAGTTGAGTAACACGCCGAGAGGCAGCGAAATGTATTGAAATGTGAAACTTTTACAGAGTGGTTTCTTTACGGATTAAGTTTAACGTTAATTACCGTTGAAAGGGATTAGTTATGAGAGTATTAGTATGAATTATGATTTTGAAAAGCCAGCTGTCGTAATGGAGTAATATTTAAATAGTAATGTCTGCTGTGCCTGTTTTCAGATTGAAATCCAGCTAAGGTACAAGTACCAAGGTACAATCAAATGTATACTTACAAGAGTATGTGGATGTATGATTGTATGTGTGACACATATAAAATATACCTAAGTATAGGATTACAGAAAGATATTACATAAAAAATTAAAGGATAGACATTACATACTTACTTTAGTACGAGTATAAATCTTCGTGCCTAGTTAAAAGTCAACAGTTAAGCATTATCTAGATAGAAAGTTACGTCGTATTTTGTACGTACAATAAATTAGATTTGATTTGAGATATACCTATAGATAGACATCTACAGGCATTATTTCAGTACAATTTATCCGATCTTATCACTAGTAAGCGATATCATAGAGGCAATGTAAATTTCTAAAGAGACTTGTTTAGACTTTTGACCCCTCATATCCTAATATCTTACAATCAAAACCCATTTTTATAAATATAAAACATCTCCCATTTGTTTAAACTTTCATGGATCCGGGGGAGGCTTTAAGGATTTAAAGGTGGCAAAGATGAGGCATCAATGCTTCCATTGTGCGGCGAGTAGCGCGCTGACAAGTTTTTTCTCCAAACAGCTATTTTTGCCACGGGCTTGACAACGGTCCAAGCTATGAGACATCGAGATTAATGTTTTCTTTTTCAGATATTAGTTCGAAATTATTTAGTCTGTTCATAAGAAAACATGGATCATTTACCTCCAAATCGTCATGATGGAAAAGCAGGCGCGGATCCTGCTCTCAAAAAAGGTTGTGGGCACACCTAACCAAAAATTCTATGTCATCATCCTATCGATCTCAATAGATCGTAGTTTCATAACAAAAGATGTTACAAATAATGCAAGTTACTGAAATCATGGTATAATGGTATAATTTTAAATGAATTTTACGTTTTTGAAATGGACTTTCCCGTTAAACTTCGCATGCCTATAGCCGTCTCATTTTGCAATAACTTTTAGTTACGATTTTTCAAAGAAGCCTTGTTTTATGTATTCTTTCTGACTAAGTACCTATGAAGTAACATGAAAAATCAGACATATTCAAATACCCTATTCACTTAAAAGGATGATTTTATTTAAACCCCAATACCAATACCAGCAGAATACCAGCGTCGCAGCGCTTAACGGCGCCGCGACATATGCTGAGCGGAGACCTTTTAGGTACTTTTATTCTCTATAATGTTATTAACACCTTATAATGTTATTAACACTCTATTGTACTACTTACTGTGTATATATTTTTGGGTACCTAATAAACATTTTTTTTTCTTTCAATAAGGTACTTCCTAATTCTATAACAGGCCCGTGTATAGTAAATCGAAGCGATTCGACCGTCCTGGTGTCCCGTTACACTTTAATGCGTTCATTCCGCCCAATTACGGACATTAGCCGGTAATTCCCGTAGGACGAGGCTAAACCACGGATTACATTACACTTTAATACAAAGTTTCGTTTTTTTCTGCTCATTCGACTACTAATTGGGTTATTTGATCAATTAGTGAATTAGTAATGCTATTTGTATCAGATAGGTAAAAAGTTTTGATTGTTTGAATTGGACTCTAAACGTAGCATTATTTTCATTTTTTTTTCGATTCATTTATTTATATAAAGTAACAGACTCAATTTGGTTAGTAATACATACTGGTTTTGGTTAGGGAACACAGACTCAAGCAAAGAGTTCCATAGAATGCAATATTATACGAGTAAAAGGAAACCTGTTAAATTAAATAAACCGTTTCTAACAAAAAAACAATTTCTTTCATCTAGATAAATTCAGTTTTAATTGTTTAAAGTACGAGTAGATATCGCGTTTATAATGTAAAAAGTTAATAATATCTCGACGTTCCGTACCACCAACGTAATGTTACCGAAAGTAATTGTTCACGAGTGATGAAGACACCGTTTCTCAAATAGTACTTACCTAAAATGTCCTGCACTGCACTTATTACAGCAACGAAGCAGTCGTAGATAGAATAGAGATATATATTTACTAGCTGTGCCAGCGACTTCGTCCGCGTGGAATAGTTTCTTGGGTGGTGATTTTAATGGCCCCCAGTGCCTGGCAGCTGGCAGCGGCGCGGCGCAGATCTCGGCGCGCTTTATATACCTACCTACCCGCGCAAACGTACAGCAGGCTCGACGTGATTAGTTAAATCGGCGTAACTTTTTTATTTTTAGACCGATTAACATGAAACAAACACTAAATGTTAAGGGAAGCTTCCAGAAACATATTAGTGAAAACCGCATCTTAATCGAATAAGCGGTTTCTGAGATTAGCGTGCACAAACATACAGACAAACAGACAAACAGACAAAAATTCCAAAAATCATTGTTTTGGGTACTATTGCATTAATAAAGGCCTCCCATAATAATTTTTCACATATATCTTCCATGTACAGACAGCGATTCGTTACATTTTTATTATATGTATAGATATAGAAGAAGATATAGATAGATATAGAAGATTGCTCCATCATCATCATCATCAGCCTAATGCAGTCCAGCAGTGGACTGCAATAGGCTGATGATGGTTACAAATAAAAAAATACGTGTCTTTTATTTTCGAATAAGCTAAAAGACAATTTTTCTAGCCATAATAGTCTATTATGTCAAAGTTTGAGCACCTTTACCCCACATTACTCCATTACAATGGTTCTGCTGACGGCTATCTGATGGCTCCCACGTCACGGCGCGTGATTCGTACAAACCTTTTGTTGCTCTCCGTTACATAAACATTCATGTAAATATTGTAACGGTACAGAGCGTCGGTGGAATAGTGGTTATGGACATTGACTTGCATGAGAGGCAGGGTTCAAACTCTGCCACGTACCAATTTATTTTTAAATTTCAAATGTAGTTATTAATAAGTTCATTCGAAGCTTTTATGGTAAAGGAAACATTGTTAGTAAACCCGAAAAAAATTACACGCGTATTTCTCAAACGTTAGCGATGCGCGGACGCAAAGGTACCCAAAAGCCTATTCAATTCATAGACAACACTTGAGTGCCGGTCGCCATAGTATCTACATGCCTTACATAGCATAGTGTTGTTAGTTGTCATAGATAAGTATTGTTTCTGAATACGGGCTTTAGATGTCAATCGGTGTATAGTGCGTGCCAATAAAGATGAGACTTGCCGAGCGTCAGTAGTGGGGCGTCCTGGCAGGTACCGTCGTTCAAATTTATCCTTAATTTTTACTTAAATTCAAGAAGTACCTATACGGTAATATTCGGATTGGTATAGAGTCTATATTATGAAAGTAGGTAGTGGTGGTCGAATCACGCGGTCTCTCAAGTCTTATCTTTTGTGGCACGCATTGTACAGTCCAACAGCGTACGTTAGCATTGTTTTTGTTATTATTGCCTATTGAAAGAAAACTACAGATGAACCAGCGGCGCATCTTATGTTAAACAGTTACCGCCTCTTATACACTGCAATGCCAGGGGATAAGTCGCTGCCCACCGAGAGGAAAGAACTCTCTTTAGGCCACTTTTGCAGAAGAAAAAGCCATAGCAATCAGAAAATACCGCAACTTGGACAGTTTTTGATGGTTCTGACCAGTGACTGTTTTGGTTTTAGTTACTTGTCCGTTGCCGCAAGTACCTCGTTGGCTTTCCAACAGGTGACGAGGAACACTATGCTGTTCTACTAAGTAAGTATAAGAAGTTTCTAAAACCTATAAACAGAAAGAAACATAGAATAGGTAAAATCTAAAAGAACTTATCAGTTACCTACTTAACAGACTATTAAATCTGTCCTCCACAGAGGTGACCTTAAATATCATACAATTGTTAACAAAAAAGCGTTTTGTTCAATCACAATGTTATCTCCAAATTGCATGTTACCATAATCGTACATAATTCCTGGCGACGCGACGCGCATTGTGGCATTGTGGTTCGACCACGAGCGGTGTCGGGTGATGAAACATGAGATGCAGCCCGGAATACCATGCAGCAATTATTTCTACCCGCAAACCTTTATGATCTATGCAGTTTTTTTTTTCGTTTTCATGTCTATTTATGCCAGTTTTTATGGTTAGTAAAAAAAATTGCGATTCCAACTCCATGGAATTACAAGACTGCGTTTATCTTTTTAGAATACTACTGGCACAATATGATCGTTATATTCCTTTTAGTTCGGTTTTAGATTAATGTCATGATTGTCATGGTCGTCAATTTCACTATAGGTAATGAAAATAGAGTTCCAAAACATTTTGGTGGCAACAACCCGAATATAAATTAAGCTCAGGATCCTGGTTTGCCCTGGCTCTATCATATTTTTAGTTGCATACTTTTTGACAGGCTCGGTGGCTCATTTGGTAGTAACCTCTGCCCTCTGAGCCAAGGGTCGTGGCTTCGATTCCCGCACAGTACAAACATTTGTGTTCATGAACATGTCTGTTTGTATTGGTCTGGGTGTTTTCTATGTATAATATGTATTTATTTACAAAAAAAAGTATCTAAGTAAGTTTATCAGTTGTCTAGTACCCATAGTACAAGCTTTGGCTTAGTTTGGGGCTAGGTGGCGCTGTGTGGCCCAGGGTGGTTTAAAAAAAATACTTAGTTACGAATTACCAAATTATAAGCAACACACTTACCTATAACTGCTACCGCTAAATGCTAACAAAATTTGACTAAACCACGCCACCCGGCTTTCCCCAAATAACAGCAGATTTTGTATTACATAATAATGTGCCAGAGTATAATTACATTACATTTACGTCGTTACATATCGGCCCTGGCCTGGGGTGTCCCGCAGGGTGCACTGCCGAGGGGTGCCGACGTGTGATAAATTCAATTATCACAATGTTCATTGTATCTGCATTGTGGGGAATCGTTATTTTAGCGAAATCGGAGCCCTAATAAAATATGGTGACTTTAATGATTTGTAGCGCGGTAGGAGGTCTGGTTCGAGATTGAAGTGGGCTAGGGTATTGTGGCAAATGTAAATCGTTGAATATGTGTCTTTAAGGTCTATTTTTTACTCTTTTAAGTTAAACATTAACAAACCGATAAAAGGCAATTCGTCCGACAAGATATGTCACTATATAATTAGTAAGAAATAACACTAACTAATTGACGTTGATCACAGGCTATCCTACCTTTTATCAGTTTCATAAACTTTATCCAAGAGAATGAAAAAATAGACCTACCTAAGTTTACCAGATTTTATAATATGAAATTGAGCACAGTAGAGATACTTACACCATTGTAAGTATTATTTTAGTAGTAGTTACAAAGCAAAATAAATTATTAGGCAAAGACAGAAATCCTTAGACTATAAGTCACACCCGAGTAATTATTGAAAAATTGAACATTTCTTATTTAACAAACCTAAATTATTTTATCCGTTTGCTACTTGCAAAAGTAAGTTAAAATTGCTATGATGACGCGCCACTGCTGATCTCCATTTTATTTTTAAGCTAGCGACCCGTCCTTGCTTCGCTTCGGTATTATACCTAAGTACCTACATATAATCCTTCCTTATGTCACTATCCATCAAAAAGAATAGCATCAAAATCCGTTGCGTAGTTTTAAAGATCTACATAATTATGTATAGGGATAGACAAAAAAACTGAATTTGATTTATTACCTACTATTGTACGAGTAGTCATAGTGATTCATATTTATCAATGCGCTCCTTCCTTCCACGATGGCACATTTACATCGTAATTAGTATTATTAAAATGTTATCTAGGAAATTCTGGTCTCGCTTCGTTTGGTACACGTAATTTATCTTTAATTCTAGCTTTCAAGCAGCTCGCTTCATAATAAACTTCTTAAAAAAATTCACAAAACTCACCAACAGTGACAATCTCAGGTCACATAACAATATTTTCCAAATCCCTCCTCCCGCCGAGTCGCCTCATTTTACATATCGCCTCAAAACCGGTCGGATCCGGAAGCGGCGCCCTAATCCTGCGTCTGCGACATCTCGCCCCATTGTCGGCGCCCATTGTGCGCGGTAATTATGTACCGCCGCCATGTTGCAACCATCAAGCCGGGTGTCAACCATAGATACGAAATTACGAATGTACGCTTGACGTTTGCGTGTATACTTATTTTATTTATTATGTGGGTAAGGGTGGGTAAGGGCTAATTAAAGGAAGGTGCACATTTACGAATTAAGAAATAGCATAGCGTCTTAGGAAAACTAAAGTGTCTACCAAAAAGTTCCCCGCTCAGTATTTCCTGCGATGAGGTCATGAGGTATACCTACCTACATCATTACCACTGGTACTAAACATACATAATATAATAGAGTCAGGCCGGGTTTTACTATCTAGGAATTAGTCAGTAGCCTGAAGACAGGAAGTTGACAGAGACACAACCCCGAACATCGAAGCACGTTAAGCCGCAGGATGGCGCCTAATCTCTCTACGATCGTGTCGAACTGACGTATCTTCAGATTATAAGATTGAAGGAAAAGAGATTGCACCTGTGTTTACACACTAAGGCGTGTTAAAATGTTTAACAAAATACCGCAAAATATTATTATACTACTTAGACATAGATTTAAAGCCCGCATTAAGTCCATTTTAATGTCAAAAGGTTATTTTAAACAAGCCTACTATCCTCTACCTGAAGGTTGTCTGGAAGAGATCGCTGCACCGATAAGACCGCCTACTTACTTTACTTCTGTATACTCTATCCTGTAAATGTGTAGTTTTTCGCAATAAAGAATATCTATCTCTCTGTGTATAGTCATCAGCTAAATACAAGAGAGGTAGGGCATAGCGAATCTTCGCTTAAATTGAGCCGCCCGTCCGGGAAAGGACTCCATCCTATAGAATACCGCAGCCAAATGACCTCTGGGTCGTGTTTCTGCGGTGAGTAGGGTTTCCGGAGCTCATGAGCTCCGAAAACCCTATGCCTATGCATCTTGTAATCAGAAGGATCTGAGTATTACAACCGGTGTAATTTAAGCTGTGTTAAGATCGTATCTTTTGCATCTTTGTGTTATTAAAAGTGTATTCGTGATGGCGGGCAAGTTTTAATGGATTGTTAAGTACATTTGAGAAGATAGGTGCGATTTCTATTGTGTTGTAGTTGCGTGTAAGGCTTTCGCTAGTGAAATGGTGAATTCTATTTGCATATAATCACCGTACCTATAGGCTGGTATTCGGCCTACGCCTACCTAAGTAAGTATTTGTTGTTGTATAAGCTTCCCTTTTAGCTCAATCTTATTAAACCTAGCCTAATACTTTCCTGGCTTCCACACTACAGTGGTCAGCCACTGGTCCGGTGGCTAAATTGGTAGCTAGTGAACCCTGTCTTCTGAACCAAGGGTTCGGTCCCGATCCAGGAAAAACATTGGCTTGGTCAATTTAGAAAACAAACTTAACTAAAGTGTTAGGTACACGAAATAAACCTACATACTCAAATACTTATCAATAGCAACACACCAAACACAAAATGTTCATCACAATATTTATTTCCAATAATATTCGAACCTTAATTGAAGACGCAGATCTGTAAAAAAAAATGGTGTTTCCATTTGGCATGTGCCAAAAACCTTAACAGAACGCCATCATGCGAAACAGTTTTCGAAAACGCAACAATCAGATCGTTGAGTTCACAAAAAAAACTTTCTAAGAAGTGTCGAGTCGTTAAAACATTACGCTCTGTCAAATCCGAAACAATCTTCTACAAACATCGCGTTGAAAACTGTTGAAAAGCAATTCGTCGAGCACACAGCCTTTAAAAAGATGGGATAGAGTTCAAAATGTGTTCCCTTCACGGTTGGTTGGTAATCCTCAAGGTGTCACATCTAAGGGCGCTGGTGCAATCAAAACATCGTGAAATCTTTGTGGAGACTGCCTGACAAATGGCGCGAACGATATTCCACAGATAAGTTCGTCCGTCGCGACCGCATCCATGCTCGACTGTAGATCGATATCGCGGAATAATCCCCCACCTTATCCTGTGACCAAACGTTTGGTTCGTTTTGGGAAAATTGACACCTTTTAACGCTTTCGTATTTCAGAAACAATATAAAAATTATAATTTTGCAACCGATGTTGGCTTTTATCATTCAGTTTTCTATGTAGCCAGAATGTACGTAGATTTTTGTCATAAATGACGACAAGAATCCAAAATTTGTGGATTATACTTAGCTATTAACTAGGGAGGCATGCTTAAAAATTTTGTTTTAAAAAAATGTCGGCTAAGTGAAACAAATATTCTCCAAACAAAACAAAATTAAATGAGTACATAACATAGATTAGACAAACTTTTTTATATTTCGATGCATGTAGAAGTTCAAGTATCGAGTTATTATTACAAAGTCCTAAGTATTCAAGCAAATGACGACTGAACAGTAACATATAATAAAAAAACGTGGAACTGTAAATTCAGCATTTTATATGTACATAAGTATACATATAAAACAATTCCATACAAAAATGGTGTGTTAAACTACATGAGCTTTATTTGATGTTGACAAATTGAAACAGACTAATAATGGTCGCTATGTGATGGCATCTCCGCGTCTCCGCCATACCACATTATTGTACCTACATTGTAAATTGTTATTTAACTATTCTATTTTGAACAGATAATAAAATGAGATTATTCTGTACATAATAGAAGCAGTTAAATATCCATTATGGCTGTATGGGCCCTATAAGTGAGTATAAACTTGTACAGATGGCTACATGAAAGAACTACTTATTAATTAGATACTTATTTACTTAGTAAGTATTGTCTACTTACTTCGACTTGCCCAGCCTTTTAAGGACTTCAACAGAATATAAAACGATGTGAGTCATGTTATGATTTGTCTTTTTAATCAGCGAAACACGTGAAATGACTACGTTCGAGTTTCGGAATCAGTCAGAGTACTTATTATATATAGCCTTGATTGATTCGGTTTATTGTCCGTTGCCGCAGCGATTATGGCTTATCTTTCGCTTTCCATCAAGTGACGGTATACTGAGCCACTAATAAATCAACAAAAAGTATTAATGACATGCCCTGAAAAAGACAATAGCCGTGTTATAATGCATGAAACATTGTTAACGTACTCTCATGCCTTTTTTCGTTTATTTAAAGGTTGCAAAAACGTTTTTAAAGGGTCGGCGACCCTCGTGTTCTGATGTTGCGGGCGTCAGTAGGCTGCGGTAACTAGTCAACATCAGGTAAGTAGGCCGTAGCTTAGCCTCGCTTGCCACCTAATAAAAAATATATGTATGATGGAACTGTCCCATAAACCACAATATTTTTGCGCACACCAATCTAACACGTTTGGCGTTAATTTTGACACCAACGGCTGCGACAAAAAATGTTCATACCCATTATTTGTGTATTATGCGTGTAAATAAATAGAGTGGGATCCGCAGTGATCCATTGTCTGCGCCTATTGTCCGCTGGGGCTTGCAGTGATGTCGTAGGGTTCCGTTTTCAAATGAGCGGAATAAAAGAACCTTCAAAGGATAACGCTTTTTTGTTGTGTTGTTGTAAATCTCTAATAGGTACGACGAGTACATAGGTACTATACTCTTGTGATTCCGTTAAGACAAAATCACCGCATTAGTAGGATAAAACAGTCGTTTTTCGTTTCTCTCTGTCCCTATGTATGCATACATCTTTAAAACTACGCAACAGATTTTGATGCGGTGTTTTTAATATATATAATGATTCAAGAGGAAGGTTTATTATGTATAATACCGAAGCGAAGCGAGGGCCGATCGCTAATCCGATGATAGTAAGACTATTAGACCAATCGCTGTACTTATTTAGACATTTTTTTGTCAAAAACGACTGATTTCTCGATGAATCAGGTAGAAAATAAGTGTTATTTTTATTATTTTCCTCGCAATTTGTTTCGTGGCGGTGACCGGTTAACATCTGGCGGGCCATTATCACCACATAATAAAAAGAAAGACAATTTCACATCTTTTCTGGCGAGCAAAGGGAATAAGGAATGTTTTTATGGTGATAAAAACATCCCTTCTGGCATAACGACAATTTGTAGAGCTCTTGAGTTTTGTGCTTGCAACTACAAAACATGTTCAATGCTCAAACCTAATGTACAACATTAGGTTTGAAAATTGAAAAATCACCGAGAGTTAATAAAATGGTAGTTACCTAAATATGATAAATAAATAGGTACGGAACCTTCGTGTACGCCAGCGGCACGGTCTTGTCCGCATTATACTAAGCTGTCTGCTGCATTAGCGTGTATCGCGCTGATCAGGATCGTTGGCGACAAATATTTGCCAGAACATCTCTATGTCACTTATTATAGGGATTTGAGGCTTGTGTAAATAATTCAGATAATAGTATGATCTCTTGATAGGTTTAAACTAAATAAAGGGACAGAGTACTGTTGATACGTAGTTTTTCACACAGTTTCTCTCTACATTCATAGTGCTAACGGCTAAAGTATGTAACTCTTTGCCGGAGTCCGTGTTCCCTGAGAGATATAGTCCTCAGATTTTCAAGGAATGAAAAGGACGAGAGTGAATCGGTTTTTGTTGGGTCGCAGTCCATCCATTTTTTCTTCGGGCGGCCTCGCCCTCTCCGTCCAGCCATCCCATGGAAATACATGTGCTAATAAATAGTGTTGGCCATCTACTCTTGTAACCGTTGCAAAGGTACTAGTTTAAGTAAGATTCTAAGCATACCAGAAATACAATGCACCGTCAAAGTTCTCAGTTCTTCTTCGTCGAAATAAAGCCTCTAATAGTCTAACTTAGCCAAGCACAAAACATAAAGAAATAAGTATATTTGTCGCCATTATAGAAATGACAATATTTGCGTTCCCCTATTGAAGACCACTGGCCCATCCTGTTCTGATTCATCGCATCCGTGGTCCAGTAACTCACACTACTTTGTATACCACAAAAAGGATTTTTTTCCCAGCATCTATGCAAAAGTCATAGCAAATCTTCCCAGCCGTCACCCTCATTCTACAATCTTATCTTCATTAGCCACTAATCCCACAAAGAATGATCCTTAATACTGGATAATAACCACAAATCCCTATAACAATGCCATTCGCATGAATGAAGCAGACACTTCGAACACAACCTATGCTTCTTTGGAAATACCTTTATCTGTTTAACAGACTGTTAATACATTTTGAAACGTATTTTAAAGAGTTACAGATGATTTTGTATAGTTAATATACATTTTAGAACGCTACTGTGCAAACAGGAAATTTCTCTGAAAGTTTCTTTGTGACAAATCGGTAAGAAATTGTTAATAGTAGCTAAAATGTTTTGCTTAATCCTAGCATGTCCGGGATCGATTACTTCATGTACCAGACAATAGAAACTTTTTTTTATTTTTAAAGATGCAAAATTTTGCATCCCGGAAAGACAATTCATTATCACGGACAGATTATAAAGATTAAAAATGTTATGCGAAAAAAAATTCTTTAGTTAGGTACCTTTTGTGTTTATCTTGCACAAAATATCTTTTTGTCTTTCTGTCTTATCTGTTTTCTCACAGCTGGGAGATAAAACATTTTGTAGTCTGTGGATTAACTACCTGCATCTTTATCTGAAAATTAAAAAGTAATGAAGAAAGTAGCTAAGTATCTAATTATTGGGAAGTACTGTAAGTAGTTTCAACCATGGAATAAATAATGAATAGGTACGTCTCTCTTCTTCTCTTCTCTTCTTAGTCGGGCACTCTTGGCAGAGTGGTCGTGGCTATAGATGGGCAGAGCTGTGGCTCAGCGTTAATGGTCACTGTCATGGATGCGGCACGCTTTGCAATATTTCTCCATCTCTGCCGGTTTTCTGCATTTCGTACACACTGCACGGTACTCGATCCGGTAGTTGCTTTGATAAGGTCGATCCAACGGGTTGGGGATCGACCTCGGCTTCTTGCTCCCTCCACACGACCCTGTACTACCAGTCTCTCCATCGAGCCTTCATTCCTCGAGATGTGTCCAAAGAACTTCAAAATTCGCAACTGCACAATCGACGATAGCCTGTCTTGGACCCGAAGCTCTTTGAGGATGGAGCTATTAGTGCGGAAAGCCGTCCAGGGTATCTTCAAAAGACGTCTCCAGCACCACATCTCCAGGGCATCGATTTTTTGGCGATCTTGTTTTCTGAGAGACCAGGTTTCAGCGCCGTAGAGGAAGATTGGGAAAACGAGGGACTTCATCAGACGGACCTTTGTGTTCTTCGTCACTCTCCTGTCTTTCCAAATCTTTCCCAGCCGTTCTACTGCAGATCTGGTAATGGCGCATCGACGCTTGATCTCGTCTTCACATCATGAATAGGTACGTACAGCAGACCTAACGTACAGCAGAAACTTTAAAAAAAGAATTAAAAATATTTAGCGCACATTATAAAATACATACAAAATACAATACATTCTTTTATGTTTTAATTAAGTAACTATTGCCTACACTACGTATCTACGTCTTTTTTTCTTTTAATGTCTAATAAAGACTATTAACTAAGTACTAGACAATAGTTACAAATACAACTTAATTATCAAGAGATTGCAGTTGTGAATTCAAAGTCAAGCCAAAAATTTCTTCTTCGGTTTTTCAGTTATGAAAATATACGGCCCGGGATTCGAATCCACGACCTCTCGCTCGAACCCTAGGCGGTGCTTACTACTTATCAGCTTGAACCTTATAATAAATTGTTGATTAAATATGAATAAACATGACATTCAAAGTTTATACGCAAGCATGACTGTGTCTCATTTGTAGAATAATTACCCTAAACAATTAAAAATGCAGCTCAAAAACGTGTCATTTACAGACTACAGACCGCTAGTTACATGTAAACACCCATACAATATTTTTTATTATTGTAACATGCTACTGTTCATTATTGGCAAGCCCCATAAACCTGAATACATTATTTCATCTCTTTACACAACGAACAGAACAAAAGACTGCTCCGCCGCTCCAACGGGAGCGCGTAAGATCTCCAACTAATTAGTTTAACGAGTTAATAACTCGTAACATTATCAAGCCGATGGGGCGAAGCGGTATTTACCTAACTGCGGGCTCGCCTCTCAAAGGTAATTGCAGGCACCTGTGAAACAGTACCTCGTGTGTCGCTGTGCCGGCACCTACTAATCATCTCGGATCGTTGCGGAGTTTTGTTGCTTGTTAGCGGATAGTTTCACTGATAGTTTCGATAGTAACCGATAGATACGTACGTAGGTAATAGGAGCCCGTAGTTCTGTTAGACTTGTTTAATTGCTTTCCAATAAATCAAGAGATCGGGATGTAAGGGAGCGACCTAACACCTCTTCGCTCCAAGCCATCCTCACCTGCCCGTGGTGCATCCTGCCGAACAACAAACGAGGCTCTGGCAAACCGACTGGTGGCGGTAAAACCATCACGATAGAAGGCGTAGCTAAATACCACAGGCCGATGACGGGCAGCAGCGTCACCGGAGCAAGAAGCTACGCCCTGCGATCGCCAACCCGCCTGCCCAGCGTGGCGATTATGGGTTTATCCTCTAGAAGTTTGCCCTGGGCGGCGAACAACTGAAGAGGCCTATGTCCAGCAGTGGACTGCAATAGGCTGATGATGATGATGATGAAATCAAGAGAGATTGACATACCTATAGGCACACTTAAAACGACCTAGAGTATGGATCAAGACACGCGAGAGCGTGTCAGCCAAGTTCCAGCGAAGACCGCACATGTATAGGTATCTATAGGTACTTACTACAATAGGCTAAAGTATTTAAAACTACTTTTACACTACCATTTAATTTGACTATGTACGAAACATATGAAAAACCATGTGAAAGCATAATTCCTTCCTAAACAACTAACTAGATACTTGCCTAAGTAGGTACCTACTTATCTACCATTATAAAACTTTTATTATTTTTAAACATAAATAGACATAGCATAGTTGTGGTTGTATATTTCTCCTTGGGAATAAACTTTTTCTAATAATAAGTAGGTAGGTGTATCTACCTACCCTACGCATTGTGCACAGGAACCGTATTAAGTTATTAATTTAAGGCATCACATAAAAACATCTTGACACAGAAACTGATGCGGTTTTATGGACATAATGTAGGTACTTTGATTCTCACCTGTTTGATCCGTGAATACAGGGATCATTCTGCTATGGATGTGGGTAGTTTTTCCCTCATTATCTCTTTGTTGATATATGGACTACTAGCTGCTGCCCGCGGCTCTGCCCGCGTGAATATTCGTATAAAACATAGCCTATGTGTTAATCTGATGTACAAACTATATTCCTGTAAAGTTTCATTAAAATCCGTTCAGTAGTTTTTGCGTGAAAGTGGAACAAACATCCATCCATCTATCCAAACAAACTTTCGCGTTTATAATATTAGAAGTAGGATAGACAGACATGAATTGACCGATTTTGCACCTTGTAGCGCCATCTCTCGATAAGCAATGAAACTATTTTTTTCTAATACGTTCCGTTATTCTAAATATTTATTTTTATAAATTTAAATTAACATTGTAGACAAAATGTCTAATGAAGTACATATTTTATTGAATTATCTTTACACATTTATCAAATGCTTATTAAGCAAATTTTTTTGAAAAATGAAAATATACTTACGATGCACAGATTACCCCCCTGTGTTACGATGTAAGGATCTTTGTTTTGCACATGGTTTTGCAAAATACGCAAAGAAAATAAACTGTCAGTAGTCAATAAACTGTCAAATAGTTGTTTTCATCTATTAAATTTCGTCGGTGGTTTACTTTTTTTAGAAAAGCTATTAAATAAAAGTATAAAGATGATCGGTGTTAGATTAAACACCTTTAATGACAATTCTGGTGAGCCAGAACAAGATGCTAACTCTGCTTTGACAGAGCTTGATAAAGGTAAGCGGACATAACCTCACCTCTTTTCTTCTAGTTGGCATCAATAATATTTATAATTATTTTCAGGCCTCCGGTCAGGCAAAGTCGGTGAGCAGTGTGAAGCCATAGTACGTTTCCCTCGTCTCTTCGAGAAATATCCGTTCCCAATTCTTATAAACTCTTCATTCTTGAAATTGGCTGATGTCTTTCGTATGGGAAACAACTTCTTGCGTCTGTGGGTGTTACGCGTGTGCCAGCAAAGCGAGAAGCATTTAGACAAGATACTGAACGTCGACGAGTTTCTACGGAGGGTGTTTAGCGTTCTACATTCAAACGATCCTGTGGCTAGAGCGCTGGCGCTGAGAACTCTTGGTGCAGTGGCGGGTATCATCCCGGAGAGGCAGAATGTCCACCACGCTATCAGGAGGGGGCTGGACAGCCATGATAATGTTGAGGTGGATGCGGCTATCTATGCCACAACTAGATTTGCTGCTCATTCCAAGTAAGTATCCTAGTCCTCTCTATCTACTTTCATGGTATTCAATTTTATATATAATTTTGTGATATTTGACATATTTACTCCAATAATAGAGTATAGATAGGACTAAATCACAATGCACACCTATTTAACAAACTACCCTCTGAAATAAAAAATACTGACTCATTTAACTTACGAAGTAATTAGTCAGATTTAGTAGTGATGTTAAATTATTAAAGTTGCTTTATTCCTTTTTATATTAGTGTTCTTGTTTAAGTTTCAAGAATAAATGAATATAAACTAATTAATCTCAAGGAAGCCCTTTTGCCTGAACATACAACCCAGGATAGACGCAAAAGGGTAAGGAGACCTGACCCCAAATAATGGGAAGAGGGAAAGACTATAAAACTAAAGTCACAATTAAACATAATTATATGATTAAATATTTGTTTTTACTTTATTGCTACAAATATTGGCACTGTGATTTTTTTTTAAAAATAAAACAAAATTATTCATATTTGTTTCAGCACTTTTGCAGTGGCAATGTGTAACAAACTATCAGATATGGTAGAATGTGAGAGCACAGGAGCCGAGAGGCGCGCCAAGCTCGTGAGGGCCCTGAGGAGTGTTCATGGAGGAGGTATAACAATCTTTATTATACAACACCTCACACATTGATCTAATCTCAAAGTAGTTTAAAAACTAAAACTAGTGAGCTCGATGGCTCAATTGGTAGTGACCTCTGCCTTCTGAGCCAAGGGTCGTGGGTTCGATCCCCACACATTACAAACATTTGTGTGCTTGAACATGTCTGTTTGTATTGGTCTGAATGTTTTCTATGTATAATATGTATTTATTTACAAAAAATAATGTATCTAACTATGTTTATCAGTTGTCTAGTACCCATAGTACAAGCTTCGGCTTAGTTTGGGACTAGATGGCGCTGTGTGGCCCAGCGTGGCATGTCTTGGGTTATTTATTATCTGTGGTGGTTCATTGATGACTGAATTCATTTAATCATATGTCGTTGTTATCAGTAACTCGACAACTGAGCACCTATTTTGCGTAGGGAAACCTTAATATTTAATATCTTGTTTTAATTGGAATATAATAAAAGTTATTTTTCTGTTTTATTTTCCAGCTGTGCGAGCCCAAGGTGTGCTGAAGTTACTCCGATCATTGTTGGAACGGTTCCCGTCGTCGAGTTCAGTGCGAGCGGCCATCACAGCATTGACAGCCATTGCTGCGGATACTGTTGTCCATGTACCTGATCAGGTTAGGTCAAGAATGATTATCATAAACCGGGACAGTTTTAAAAGATAGTTACAGTTTACTCAGGCAATTGTACTGTCTTTGTTTTTTTTTTATAGTGTCTTGACATTATGGCTTCCCTACGCCTGATGGAAAGCGAAAGAGAGGCCCAAGTCGCTGTGACAACTGGCAAGTAACTGGTCAGTTGCCACTGCCATGCTGGCCCAACCCTAACCCCCCACGAGCTCCGGACACCCTACTCACCAGCAGAAACACGACCCGAAGGGCATTTGGCTGCGGTATTTTATAGGGTGGAGGTCCTTCCTCGGACGGGCAGCTCAATTCGAGCGAAGATTCGCTATGCCCTACCTCTCTTGAAAATACCCAAATCTATAGGATTTTGGGTACCAGTGCGTTCGCGCGACGCATAGTAACGTTTGTGAATATGTCTGTCATTATTTTTGATATGGAATATCCATCTATCCCTATCTCACCTATTTTGCCATTCACCTACAGAGGCTTAAAATTCTTCTCTTTCACTATTCTGTCTGGATGTCTCAATTTTAATTTCCTAAGAGGTGTTTCCATACTAAACTGTTGACCTGGTGTTAACCAGGTGGAACTCCTTCTAAGCCTGGCCACGAACGACGCCCGCTCAGCCGTGCGCCGCGCTGCGCTGGTCGGCCTCAAGAAGCTGGCCCAGCACGCGGCTCTGTGGCCCCACGCGACCATACGGGACCTGGTGCGCGCCGCCACCGACAGCCAGGACCCCGACCACACCATGCTGTGTCTGCAGGTCATGCAGGTGAGACCCACACTGAGGAGCCACAGTTAGCCAACCAGCCAGTAAGCCAACGAGAGTCTACTCTACCCCAAAATAAAATCACTGGAGGAGTGACCTCACTCTTCCCCACACTGCAATAAATAACCCGATTATCCTCACAACCTGACCCATTACCCTGTGACCGCTGAGAAATGACTCTGAAAACACTCGTCGCCATCTCTTGACGAGTCAGGAGAACTAAATAAATAACCCATGACTTGCCATTTGGCGCCATCTAGCCGCAAGTTTAACTATGGGCACTAGACAACTGAAATATACGAAATACTTAACATTATAAATAATCATAAATATGCAGTAGTTATGATGTTAGACATGAGTAAAGCATATGATAGAGTATCACATAAAATACTTCTGAATAAATTACAAGGCATAGGAATTCGCGGTCCAGCACTTTGTTGGTTTAAATCCTATCTAGAAAATCGCCAACAAATAGTAGAAATAGAACACCTCGATAATAGTACTAATATTTTAAATAAAGTTATATCTCACATGTCACAACAGTTGAATTCCATACCTCAAGGTAGCGTGCTGGGTTGCTTTCTATTCCTTATTTATATAAATGATATACCTAAAATAACACTAAATAAAACCATTTTGTATGCAGACGACGTAACGATAATTTTATCATGTGATAAAACGGACGATTTGGAAGAAAAAATAACAAATACCATGATCTCATTAGATAGCTGGCTAAAAGACCATAACCTAGAACTAAACCTATCAAAAACTAAATTAATACAATTCAAACCTCGACAGAAAATACCATTAAAAATAAATACCTCTTTCAAAAATATAACTATACAGTCACTTGAAAATAGTACATTGTTAGGTGTAGAAGTAGATAGTAATATTTCCTGGAAGCAGCACATAGACAAAATAGCATTAAAATTATCTAGATTTACTTACGCACTATACGAACTCAAGAGAACAACGGATCTAAAAACCGCCCTTGGTGCATATTATGCCTATGCGCATGCTTGGTTAAATTACGGTATTATATTGTGGGGAAATGGAACAGATGTTCAACAACTATTTGTGTTGCAAAAGCGATGTGTCAGAATATTAGTTAATATCACAAACAGAGAAAGCTGTAGACCATATTTCAAAAAACATAGAATTCTCACATTAGCTTCCATGTATATATTAGAAATTTGTATTTTTGTAAGAACCCATATACATTTGTACCCCCAAGCTAAACAATTATATTCTGGAACCCGAAACTTACGTAATGCAAATAGACTTGTACTTCCACACACAAAGTTAGAGTTGGTTAGATCTGCTGTTCACCATATGTCAATAAAAATTTATAATAAGCTCCCCATAGAAATTAAAAATATAGATAATAACAACGAATTTAAAAGAAGGTTAAAGTGCTTTTTAATAGATAAATGTGTTTACAATGTAAAAGAGTTTCTTGTAAATTAGCAGATAGTTAAGTAGTATTAAGTTTTATATTAAGATGTAATTACTCACTTTATAGACCTAAGATTTTGCTGTGCCCTTGCAGGGTTTATGTGAGGTACTTATCCATCTGTGTAATCTTTTGTAACCACATAATGCAATAAATATTATGATTATGATTATAACTTGTTTAATTATTTTTTTTTGTACATATATACACATTATGCATAGCAAACACCCAGGCCATGGGCATCAAGGGTTTGTTGAAGGTCTGAATTGTTTTCAGATTTTAGTAGAGTGTCCGGCCATTTGCGCAGCCGCCGGATCGCAGACCAGCGCTCTGCGGCAGTACTGCGCAGACGCGGCCTTCAGCGTGGACCTGCGCCACGCCGCCACCGCCTGTGACGTGCTCACGCGCATAGTGGTGCATTGGTATGTGCAATACTTAGTAAAGGCTTTGCCGACTTATAAAAAAAATACACTATTCCAATGTGTCTATAAAAAAGAGCTTTTCATGGCTCACCATAAAGAACTCTTTATTTTTTACTAGCTGTGCTCGCCTTCTTCGTCCGCGTGGAATAGTTATTTTTTCCCCGTTTTTTTTTTACATTTTATGAGATAGCCTAAAGCCTTCCTCGATAAATGGTCTATTCAACACAAAAAGAATTTTTCAATTCGGACCAGTAGTTCCTGAGATTAGCGCGTTCAAACAAACAAACAAACTCTGTAGCTTTATAATATTAGTTAAGATGAACAGAATAGTGGCTTTCTTTTTTAATATTACTTAATATTCACTACTGCCCACTTAAACGCACGTCACGCTTTTGTTTCCAAAATCAAATCAAACAACAATTCGTCTAAAACTTACAATTCTTCCTTTTCAGCTATGAAGAATCGTTGCCGGTGGAAGGCTCCGAATTAATGTTGGCGCTCGAATCGCTCGTGATAGCTACGGGGTTCGACAACGGACCAAGTCACATTAGACCTTTGCGAATTGCATTGAGATGTTTGGTAAGTACTCTAAACCTAACTTAGGTCGGAACGGTTACTTCGTTTTTTTTTAGATTTCGAAGTTTGGCAAATAATGAAGCAGTGGTGGGGTAACGTTTTTTACAGAGAAAGACAAGTGTTGTGACAAACAGTATCAAACGTTCCGTTTCATGTTTGCCTCTTTTTCTTAAGTAATTTTCAGTGCAAACTTTTCACATTGATTAGTGTATTTGCATTAGTTTGAGTAATAAAGGCCCAAATTTTGTTTTCCCCAATGCTAAAGGAAACGAAGAAGACTGTCGATGCTAAAACATTTAGGGTGTTATTGACTAAACCTAAAAAGAAAATAGGGCCCAGATGTGATCCTTGGGGTAGTCCAGAGAGGACACATTCTGAAGATGATTCATAGTCGCACACATATACTTTTTACTTTCGAAGATACAGATCTAAAACAAGATTGACACCAATCCAACAGAGCATCGTGTACACTAGCTGATATTAATAATTTCAAGCAATAACGAATGATCGACCTTGTCAAAAGCTGTACTTAAATCTATGTATAGAACATCAACTTAGAATGCACGATCAATTTCATCAGATATAATAATAGCAAGATTAGTGACTAGATAATTTAATTTGTGTTGTTGGGGAACAACCCATTTAGAAAATGTTATAATAATCATTTTTAATCATAACCCAAAATGTGATACAAATTAGTCATTACAATTTCATCAATGGCAGGTTTACATTAAGGTTGCAACAAAAGGTGAACCCTGACACCGAAACTAGTTATCAACTGTATTTTCAGTGTCAGTGATTCCACAACACTTCCAAAATATATTATTTATTTATTTTACAATGCTTAGACAATTATAATATTTATGTGTGTTTGTGTGTGTGTGCGCGTCAAGTAACGTTAGGAGAAATATTTGAATTTGAATAATCATAATTATAATCATAGTTACTTAACAAACATTTATGTGACGATACGTATCACTGGTGGTGGCTACATCAACATTTATACTAATGTGAACAAACTATGAGCGTTCTTGCTTGCTCCCAGGTAAAACTGTGCAACGCAGAACCAGTGCTGTACGCGCCCCGCACGGCCAACGTGCTGGGCACCCAGCTGCAGGACTGCGACTGGCACCAGGCGCCGCCGCGCACCCTGGCGCTTTTGGAGGCGTTGGCCGCGCTGGGCGGCGGTACCTACTGCCCACACGCCATAGCTCCTGCCATGCCCGCGTTGATGACCACGCTCAGCGCCGCCATGCAGCGGTGAGTGACGCTCGGCAGCGGCAGCAGTGCGACCGGCAGCAGTACCTACTGCCCGCACGCCATAGCTCCTGCCATGCCTGCGCTGATGACCACGCTGAGCGCCGCCATGCAGCGGTGAGTGACGCTCGGCAGTGGCAGCAGTGCGACCGGCAGGAGTACCTACTGCCCGCACGCCATAGCGCCTGCCATGCCCGCGCTGATGACCACGCTGAGCGCCGCCATGCAGCGGTGAGTGACGCTCAGCAGCGGCAGCAGTGCAACCGGCAGCAGCACCTACTGCCCGCACGCCATAGCGCCTGCCATGCCCGCGCTGATGACCACGC
Organism: Conogethes punctiferalis; assembly: GCA_031163375.1. NCBI lineage: Eukaryota > Metazoa > Arthropoda > Insecta > Lepidoptera > Crambidae > Conogethes > Conogethes punctiferalis. Next base: position 2,150,575 of record CM062086.1, read on the forward strand.
TGAGCGCCGCCATGCAGCGGTGAGTGACGCTCGGCAGCGGCAGCAGTGCGACCGGCAGCAGCACCTACTGCCCGTACGCCATAGCGCCTGCCATGCCCGCGCTGATGACCACGCTCAGCGCCGCCATGCAGCGGTGAGTGACGCTCGGCAGCGGCAGCAGTGCGACCGGCAGCAGTACCTACTGCCCGCACGCCATAGCTCCTGCCATGCCTGCGCTGATGACCACGCTGAGCGCCGCCATGCAGCGGTGAGTGACGCTCGGCAGTGGCAGCAGTGCGACCGGCAGGAGTACCTACTGCCCGCACGCCATAGCGCCTGCCATGCCCGCGCTGATGACCACGCTGAGCGCCGCCATGCAGCGGTGAGTGACGCTCAGCAGCGGCAGCAGTGCAACCGGCAGCAGCACCTACTGCCCGCACGCCATAGCGCCTGCCATGCCCGCGCTGATGACCACGCTGAGCGCCGCCATGCAGCGGTGAGTGACGCTCAGCAGCGGCAGCAGTGCAACCGGCAGCAGCACCTACTGCCCGCACGCCATAGCGCCTGCCATGCCCGCGCTGATGACCACGCTGAGCGCCGCCATGCAGCGGTGAGTGACGCTCGGCAGCGGCAGCAGTGCGACCGGCAGCAGCACCTACTGCCCGTACGCCATAGCGCCTGCCATGCCCGCGCTGATGACCACGCTCAGCGCCGCCATGCAGCGGTGAGTGCTGGAGGCGCTGGCCGGCTATGGTAACAAAGTAAAGAAAATGATCAGGATTTCGGTTTTAGAATATGACCACCCCATTTCATCCTATGGGTATCGTAAAAGACAACTAAGGGAATATCAGAAAACGGGCAGCAGCATTTACCTGGGATACAAATAAATCCTGCGGTCACTGTTCTGTTCTCCTAAATGCTTAAAACGATGAAAATTAATTGAGATTATTTGATTTAGGGTAAACCTTAGCTGAAAAAAGACCTATTTAGAAAGGAAAACGCCTTTGCTTGCCCTCCTGATGTAAATAGACATGGTAAAGCTATTATAGACCTTACGTCATTGTTATAGAGACGCAGTTGACAGTTCAAACGACGGTACAGCGCTAGTACTCCTCTGCACAGTACTATTCCAAGAACGAGCGGGTACTGCGCTCACTTACAAGATCAACAACTCTTGGGAGAAGAAGATACTAGATACCATACGAGGAGTAGACGGATGGACGCGGTATAGAGTTGCTAGAGCTGCTTTGAGGTAATCAAAATTTTCGTTACATTGGATAAGCGTTTGACTGGACTGGTTGCAAATTTGGTAGTTGTCCTGTCTTCTAAAACCAAGGTCGTGTGTCGCATCCCATTACAAACATTCTATAGTTGTTTTGTTTCTGGAAGCTCCTTTTATATTTGAGTTCCGTAAACAAGTGTTTTTAGCTTTAAATATAAGTTATGTAATCTGATATTTACTCTATGGTCAGACTTATTTATAGCATTTAGATAACAATTAGTTACACCTCTTTGCTAATGGAACAAATTAAAAAGTCATTAATGTAAAGCAGAAAAAGCAAAGGTCCAAAGTTGCTACCCTGAAGAACCCAACATTTTTTTTATTCTAAATCAATCTTTTAGTACTACACTAGATTTTGATTTATAATTTTATTATGCAGGTACGGCCATCACAGTTTGGCAGCTGACATCTTAAAAAGGTTGTCCGAAGAAGCCCCCAGCGAGTCTGCCCAGAGATGGCTCACTGCCCTACACCGCGCGGCCGCGGCTGACACTAATTTGATAAAGGAAGGTTAGTTTTTAAAATTATTTTTAGGTTATCTTAAACATACAGTGTTATGTCTTCAGATTTTCAAGATCAAACGCTGCAATTAATTCATATCAAATCGGGAGAAGGTGAAGACAATCAGCTAGTGTGGTACAGCCCACCACAGATATCTCCAATAGATACCGCACTTAAGATATCGCGCGAGAGGTAATACATCAGTTCAATGCAGGCGCGAAATACGCATGCGCTTAAAGTGCGTCAGTACCACGGTCAGTACTGACCAGAAGTCAGACCCGTGTGTATCGGAGACACTTTTAATAGTTTGTAGAACATAAACGTATGAATCTTAGTATTGAACTCCTTGGCGCCGGAGCTCAAGTTACGATGGAAAATATTTGACAGATGTTAGCTCGCGTTGATGTCTTTTTTCATGATCCCTTTCTTTCATTACCAATTTCACTATTTTTATCCCTTTCTAGCATAGACACGTTTGACAATAGTGTTACAATGTATTACTTTCAAGTATATCGATAATGCAAGATGAGAAAAATTTTAGTGTTTCTACTTTAGATTTCCAAAGTGTCCTGAGAGAACATTAAAATGGACAAATGCCGCACCCTGCTGTTAGAGACATTTACATAGGATAGTTTTCAATGTATGAAGGATAGAAGACGAGTAAATGAAAACTGCTGTGATTACTTCACCTAACCATATTTATAACTATACTCATTTGAATTTTTTTCTTCCCAAGACATGCCACGCTGGGCCACACAGCGCCACCTAGCCCCAAACTAAGCCGAAGCTTGTACTATGGGTACTAGACAACTGATAAACTTACTTAGATACATTTAAATATACTTATAATGTCAAAACGGCAGTTGAAATGTATTATTTAACGTATGTATTTTAGTAAATTGATCATTTTACGGGATCTTGCCGTAAAATCATCCGACGAAGGTGAGGTGAACGTTGATTGGTTCAATGGCTCACGTGGCGTTATCCCGGCAACCAATCAGGGAACAGTGTATTAAGTTACGGGTAATAGTGCACCGTTAAATAGTACATTGAGCAACGATTGGCCCATTTGAGGACGATTTTACTTGTGTCAAAATAGTAAATTATTAAATGACTGTCAGGCTACCGTAAGTTGATTAACTAACTGAAATCCATTGCGTTAAATAATACATTTCCACTACCGTTTGTTATATTCCGAAAGATAATCAACTACCTAGGAAATTGATCAACTTACGATTCTTGCTATTTTCCGGTGACATATATAAACATATATTTATATACATACATAGATAAATATCCAGTATTGCACAAAATACTGAAAAGGTGATACAGACATAATCTAGTCTAATATACCTGATTGGTAATTTTTCGATAAAATTATCGACATTGCACAATACAAATGTACATCACTTGAGAAATGAGTTACGTCCCCCGCATACCCTTCCATACCACCTGAAATTGACTCGCGAAACTCAAAGCAAAATGCCGAACATGCGGTATCTATTGGGGGTAATCTGTGCAGCCCACTAACATAATGTATTTCGTTTCTAGTGTGTGTAAATCGTTCTTCCATAACGTATTGGCTAAGCAGCCGGAAACGTGTTGTCTGCGTGGCCGCTCCGCTTTAAAAACCTTGAAGGGATTTTGCTTTGAGATATATTGGGCTTTAAGTAAAAAAAAAAAACAGTGATAAATAAACGGCTAGAGAGATGGTCCATTGATCGGTCTGGTAAGACCTTGCTGGCAACCGTAATTAGTGAAAAAAACTGGGGGACGCCTTTGTTCAGCAGTTGAACAGTAGTAAAATAACCAAAACAAGTTAAGTATATTTGGACAATCATCATTATTGCAGTGGACCCTTCACTTGTAATGAACACACAAACATTTGTGTGTTCATGAACATGTCTGTTTGTATTGGTCTGGGTGTTTTCTATGTATAATATGTATTTATTTACAAAAAAAAATGTATCTAAGTAAGTTTATCAGTTGTCTAGTACCCATAGTACAAGCTTCGGCTTAGTTTGGGGCTAGGTGGCGCTGTGTGGCCCAGCGTGGCATGTCTTGGGTTATTTATTCATTTAATCCATCAGTGCGACACGCCCCTTATCAACGCTGCGCGAGCGCCGGTGTATTGCCATCGTTCTGAAACTGGCGTAGTACAAGGCACCGGCCTAGTACTACGCCAGTTTCAGGAGTTTCAGATGACGGTTCATCGCAGGTATCGCTGGGCTGGAGGCGGCGAGCGCCGGCTGGGAGGTGAGCAGCGGCTGGGGCGGCGCGGGCTGCGGCGGCGGCGCGGGCTGCGCGGCCGCCTGCGCCGGCTGCGGCGGCTGCGCGCCCCTGCCGCCCGCCGCACTGGCCGCGCGGGCCGCTGCACTAGCGGCCTTGGCCAGGACCGCGCACGCTGCCAAGGCGCTGTGCACGCAGCCGCCGCCCGCCATCGCGCATGCGCACGCGCAGGTACGCACACAGTATGTAAGGCTGCGCGCCCCTGCCGCCCGCCGCACTGGCCGCGCGGGCCGCTGCACTAGCGGCCTTGGCCAGGACCGCGCACGCTGCCAAGGCGCTGTGCACGCAGCCGCCGCCCGCCATCGCGCATGCGCACGCGCAGGTACGCACACAGTATGTAAGGCTGCGCGCCCCTGCCGCCCGCCGCACTGGCCGCGCGGGCCGCTGCGCTGGCGGCCCTGGCCCGCACCGCGCACGCCGCCAAGGCGCTGTGCACGCAGCCGCCGCCCGCCATCGCGCATGCGCACGCGCAGGTACGCACACAGTATGTAAGGCTGCGCGCCCCTGCCGCCCGCCGCACTGGCCGCGCGGGCCGCTGCGCTGGCGGCCCTGGCCCGCACCGCGCACGCCGCCAAGGCGCTGTGCACGCAGCCGCCGCCCGCCATCGCGCATGCGCACGCGCAGGTACGCACACAGTATGTAAGGCTGCGCGCCCCTGCCGCCCGCCGCACTGGCCGCGCGGGCCGCTGCGCTGGCGGCCTTAGCCAGGACCGCGCACGCCGCCAAGGCGCTGTGCACGCAGCCGCCGCCCGCCATCGCGCATGCGCACGCGCAGGTACGTGCAAAGTAAAGAACTTGTGATCTTGATAGTTGCCTTATCGGCCTTGGCGGGAACCGCGCACGCTGCTAAAGCGCTGTGCACGCAGCCGCCGCCCGCCATCGCGCATGCGCACTCGCAGGTACGCACACAGTATGTAAGGCTGCGCGCCCCTGCCGCCCGCCGCACTAGCCGCGCGAGCCGCTGCACTAGCGGCCTTGGCCTGGACCGCGCACGCCGCCAAGGCGCTGTGCACGCAGCCGCCGCCCGCCATCGCGCATGCGCACGCGCAGGTATGCACGAAGCATCGAGTTTTTTTATTTAGAAGCATAGATTTGATACTAGCCCCAGCAACGCTGACTTAAACAGCGCACACTGCTAAAGCGCCGCCGCCTGCCAATGCGCATACGCACGCGCAGATACATACAGTTTTAATCTTAATATTACAGTAAATCTACTGTACTATAACCCTAATCCAAAAAAGCCTCCAGATGGCCACAACTGAAGATGCCCATATCCAGCAGTTCACTGCGATAAGCTGATGATGATGACTCATCTTGCGAACATGTCGCAGGCTGCCCGCGACCCGGCGGCCAAGGCAGGCGCGTGCGCAACCGCGGTGCGTAAAGCGGCTAAGAGCGTGTCCGCCGTCGCACAGCGGTACGCCGCCCTCGCCCGCACCGCCTTCCACGCAGACAACTCTACGTTGGCACACCTGCATATGTATCCTTTACAATTAGGAAACATTAAAAATAAATAATTAATTAATTATCATTTGGACATCACAACAACACACCGACAAAACACAAAGAAAACCTGGAAGACCGGACCCTTTTTTTATAGTGGCTCGACATAATGGCTTCCCTACGCCTGATGGAAAGCGAAAGAGAAGCCCAAGTTGCTGTGACTGTAACTGGTCAGTTACCTGTCAGTTGCCACCGCCATGCCGGCCCAACCCTAACCCCCCACGAGCTCCGGAAACCCTACTCACCGGCAGAAACACGACCCGGAGGTCATTTGGCTGCGAATTCTATAGGGTGGAGGTCCTCCCCCGGACGGGCGGCTCAATTCGAGCGAAGATTCGCTTTGCCCTACCTCTCTTTTTCGAAACACACGGCGTTGCTGGGACATTCAAATTAAATAAAAGGGCCTCACTCAGTAAACCATGGCCCTCAGTATACCATTGATTTTTAATGTGACATAATATATGTAGTACCTACTCTAAATGTTCTAATTTTTTCGTAAAAGGTCACCTAAAGGGATCGATCAGTCAGCAATCAACAATTAATAGTTAACGAATAATGCAGTTTGAAACTTATACCTAACTGATGTTGTCTGAAATAGGTAACAGGCATACAGAGTTTCGCGTTTATAATATTAGCATGGAATTTCCTGAACAACGCTCAGTGCGCAGCACACGTATGCGCAACTAGCGCACTTCTTAGAACGGATCACATCGAGCCAGCAGGAGCGGCCGGCGGAGCTCGTCACCAAGGAGATGAAGCCCAGCAGCCTGGAGGAGATGATAGCGCTCGCGCCCAGCGCCAAACTAGCCGCCATATCCGCCAAGTTGTTTGACAACCCCACTACTGGACAGGGCATCACGCATAGGGTGAGTACAATCGATATATTTTTTTTTTATAGTGGCTCGACATAATGTCTTCCCTACGCCTGATGGAAAGCGAAAGAGAAGCCCAAGTCGCTGTGACAACGGGCAAATAACTGGTCAGTTACCTGTCAGTTGCCACCGCCATGCCCGGCCCAACCCTAACCCCCCACGAGCTCCGGAAACCCTACTCACCGGCAGAAACACGACCCAGAGGTCATTTGACTGCGGTATTCTATAGGGTGGAGGTCCTTCCCCGGACGGGCGGCTCAATTTGAGCGAAGATTCGCTATGCCCTACCTCTCTTTGATGACGATATATTAGGACCTTAGATAGAATAGTGAAGTGCAGCAGACACGATGAATATAAATTTATTTTTATAGACGTAGTAAATCAACTTTCTATCTACATCAGACATTAAGGAGCAAATGGTTATGTCAACTTTATCGAAAGCTATTGATACATCCAAAAAAATTAAAGGCTGTCATTTTTCCATTAGTGTCTCAGAAAATATCGGGAAACGAACAGCAGCGTTTACCAGGTACAGGATGCCTGTCAAGCGTGGTGACTAAAGCAAATCCCCCCAAAAGACAATTGTCAGTACTGGACAGCAGTAGATAACAGATAGTTTGCAGTCTGATAACGAATGATGATACTTAAGTTTATCTGCCATTTTTGGGCGTAGCCCGTGTTGTACTTGAAAATAAGACGTGATCGCCGTTCTATCATGATATATAAGCTTTTTTTATAGTAGCTCGACATAACGGCTTTCTTACGCCTGATGGAAAGCCAAAGAGATGTCCAAGTCACTGTGACAACTGGCAAGTAACTGGTCAGTTACCTGTCAGTTGCCACTGCCATGCCGGCCCAACCCTAACCCCCCACGAGCTCCGAAGACCCTACTCACCAACAGAAACACGACCCGGAGGTCATTTGGCTGCGGTATTCTATAGGGTGGAGGTCCTTCCCGGGACGGGCAGCTCAATACGAAGATGCGAAGATTCGCTATGCCCTACCTCTCTTGAAAATTAGTATGATCTTTACCGTATACGTGTGTCAGCACGCGGAGGCGATTCTAGCCGCCGTGTCGGCGCTGTGCTGCGGCTGGGTGTGGGCCCGCGGCGTGTGCGCAGGACGAGCGGGCGGCGCGCTGTGCCGCGTCGCGCTCACCCCGGCCTGGCGCGCGCCGCCCGCCGACCACGCCGCCACGCTGCCGCTGTCGCACCGCCTCGCGCTCAAACTAGAAGGAGTGGTGCTGCCCGCCGTGCCGCTCAGGTACTGCCCAGTGACGTCTGCTGTACTGTGCCGCCACGCTGCCGCTGTCGCACCGCCTCGCGCTCAAACTAGAAGGAGTGGTGCTGCCCGCCGTGCCGCTCAGGTACTGCCCAGTGACGTCTGCTGTACTGTGCCGCCACGCTGCCGCTGTCGCACCGCCTCGCGCTCAAGCTGGAAGGAGTGGTCCTGCCCGCCGTGCCGCTCAGGTACTGCCCAGTGACGTCTGCTGTACTGTGCCGCCACGCTGCCGCTGTCGCACCGCCTCGCGCTCAAGCTGGAAGGAGTGGTCCTGCCCGCCGTGCCGCTCAGGTACTGCCCAGTGACGTCTGCTGTACTGTGCCGCCACGCTGCCGCTGTCGCACCGCCTCGCGCTCAAGCTGGAAGGAGTGGTCCTGCCCGCCGTGCCGCTCAGGTACTGCCCAGTGACGTCTGCTGTACTGTGCCGCCACGCTGCCGCTGTCGCACCGCCTCGCGCTCAAGCTGGAAGGAGTGGTCCTGCCCGCCGTGCCGCTCAGGTACTGCCCAGTGACGTCTGCTGTACTGTGCCGCCACGCTGCCGCTGTCGCACCGCCTCGCGCTCAAGCTGGAAGGAGTGGTCCTGCCCGCCGTGCCGCTCAGGTACTGCCCAGTGACGTCTGCTGTACTGTGCCGCCACGCTGCCGCTGTCGCACCGCCTCGCGCTCAAGCTGGAAGGAGTGGTCCTGCCCGCCGTGCCGCTCAGGTACTGCCCAGTGACGTCTGCTGTACTGTGCCGCCACGCTGCCGCTGTCGCACCGCCTCGCGCTCAAGCTGGAAGGAGTGGTCCTGCCCGCCGTGCCGCTCAGGTACTGCCCAGTGACGTCTGCTGTACTGTGCCGCCACGCTGCCGCTGTCGCACCGCCTCGCGCTCAAGCTGGAAGGAGTGGTCCTGCCCGCCGTGCCGCTCAGGTACTGCCCAGTGACGTCTGCTGTACTGTGCCGCCACGCTGCCGCTGTCGCACCGCCTCGCGCTCAAGCTGGAAGGAGTGGTCCTGCCCGCCGTGCCGCTCAGGTACTGCCCAGTGACGTCTGCTGTACTGTGCCGCCACGCTGCCGCTGTCGCACCGCCTCGCGCTCAAGCTGGAAGGAGTGGTCCTGCCCGCCGTGCCGCTCAGGTACTGCCCAGTGACGTCTGCTGTACTGTGCCGCCACGCTGCCGCTGTCGCACCGCCTCGCGCTCAAGCTGGAAGGAGTGGTCCTGCCCGCCGTGCCGCTCAGGTACTGCCCAGTGACGTCTGCTGTACTGTGCCGCCACGCTGCCGCTGTCGCACCGCCTCGCGCTCAAGCTGGAAGGAGTGGTCCTGCCCGCCGTGCCGCTCAGGTACTGCCCAGTGACGTCTGCTGTACTGTGCCGCCACGCTGCCGCTGTCGCACCGCCTCGCGCTCAAGCTGGAAGGAGTGGTCCTGCCCGCCGTGCCGCTCAGGTACTGCCCAGTGACGTCTGCTGTACTGTGCCGCCACGCTGCCGCTGTCGCACCGCCTCGCGCTCAAGCTGGAAGGAGTGGTCCTGCCCGCCGTGCCGCTCAGGTACTGCCCAGTGACGTCTGCTGTACTGTGCCGCCACGCTGCCGCTGTCGCACCGCCTCGCGCTCAAGCTGGAGGGCGTGGTCCTGCCCGCCGTGCCGCTCAGGTACTGCCCAGTGACGTCTGCTGTACTGTGCCGCCACGCTGCCGCTGTCGCACCGCCTCGCGCTCAAGCTGGAGGGCGTGGTCCTGCCCGCCGTGCCGCTCAGGTACTGCCCAGTGACGTCTGCTGTACTGTGCCGCCACGCTGCCGCTGTCGCACCGCCTCGCGCTCAAGCTGGAGGGCGTGGTCCTGCCCGCCGTGCCGCTCAGGTACTGCCCAGTGACGTCTGCTGTACTGTGCCGCCACGCTGCCGCTGTCGCACCGCCTCGCGCTCAAGCTGGAGGGCGTGGTGCTGCCCGCCGTGCCGCTCAGGTACTGCCCAGTGACGTCTGCTGTACTGTGCCGCCACGCTGCCGCTGTCGCACCGCCTCGCGCTCAAGCTGCAGGGCGGCCTCCCAGCAGCTTGCGATGACCACTGTGCCCTAAGGCACCTTCCTTTCAAGGTCCTTTCATAGCCTCTTACGACAGACAGAGACACTGACGCAATATTCTAAGCCGGTAGTCAATATCAAAATTAACTCAACATGTACGAGTATATTATGGAATATGATTTAGACTCTATTAGAGGCAAAGAAGTCCATTAAGGCAAGAATCTGGATTTCATGAATTTTTGTTGTTGACGAATGTACGAGTAAATTACTGAGGTAGTAATTTAATTTAATGTTATACTAGTAAATTACTCGCATTTATTTTTTTACTACTTATGCACTATAATAAAGAATTACAAATTTCTAGCAAACGGCAACCGCAGCGGCAAGTTAAAGGAGTACAAATCACGGTGACGGCTACCCCGCACCCGCGGACCAATGAAAAGGTAAATATAAAATATTGAGATAAAACATCAAGCCTCAGATAAATCGGTTCTTTTTGATGTGCAATAACTCCAATCCAACTAAGTATAGTGCATTTTATACCACGGTAAGGAATCAAATTATACAAGAACCAAAAACATAGATATATAGTTATTCTTTATTTCACACCAAACTGTTGACTTTAAACAAAGATATATTAAGGTGCAATTTAAGCGGTCTTATCGCTTTAAGCGATCTCTTCCAGCCTTTGAGTAGAGGATAGTTAATTTAATGAATTGAACTAATTTAATTATTCGATGAATTTAAATCTGTAGATTATTATTTTTAAATAAGTACGTACACACAAAGCTACGTAATTATTGAAGATTAATCCTTACATTGTCTAACAACTTACAATGGGCTAATAATAACCTAGATTTATTGCATATCAAATGGAAATACATATGAAGTACTAGCTTTTGCCCACGGCTTCGCTCGCGTTAAATTAGGAAAGTGAGAGGGGGAGGGGGGGTTTGAGAAAGGGGCAAAAAGGAGCCTATGTTACTCTCCATCCCTTCAATTATCTCCACTTAAAAAATCACGTCAATTCGTCGCATCGTTTTGCCGTGAAAGAAAGACAAACATACAGACAGACACACTTTCCCATTTATAATAGTAAATAGTATGGATAAGCCCACTAGGCATATAATATAATACACATATATGTTTAACTGTCTATTTTGTAGAGTCATTCATCACAGACAGTGGAGTTAACCAACATACCGCCGGCGCTAACGGCGGTCCAAACCGTCACCCCCGTGAGGGACTTCTTTGCGGCCCAGCAGCTGGTCAGCGTCAACGCGGCAGGGCTCTACACCGTGGCCGTGGAGTGCGCCTTCGTGGACGAGAAGGGGGAGCTGTGGAACACCGGCCCTAGGACCTCTATCGTCATTAAGGTGAGTTTCGGTAGCTATTTGTATGTGTGGTAACAGCGCCATCTATTGACGTTATTTGTTACTGTCTCGTTGTTTTGCGATCGCAATAATAACAGTCCACTGCTGGACATAGGCCTCTTCCAAAGTTCGCCGCTGTGATCTATTTTGGGCTCTTTTTTGTTAGTTTGTAGCGTTGATAAATTAATTATATATAACCCAAGACATGCCACGCTGGGCCACACAGCGCCACCTAGCCCCAAACTAAGCCGAAGCTTGTACTATGGGTACTAGACAACTGATAAACTTACTTACATACATTTTTCAAATAAATACCTATTATACATAGAAAACACCCAGACCAATACAAACAGACATGTTCATGCACACAAATGTTTGTACTGTGCGGGGATCGAACCCACAACCCTTGGCTCAGAAGGCAGAGGGCACTACCAAATGAGCCACCGAGCCTGTCAATTGTTACTCCAATCAATCAATGTGCCACATTTGATGGCTGGTTTGCCACCTTAATGGTATAAAAAACGCCCCTAATACGGTTACTTCTTTCAGGCTCATGAAGACCCGACGGCCAAGAGTATTGTTCAAGCGACGCGCAGTAGATTTTAAATTGATTGTAAGTACTTAATAAATATTCCCTTACGTATGTTTGTATTGAATACAAAAATGTAAATAAGTGTGTGAAATAAATTTTATTAATAGATACATTCGATTTTTAAATCAGGTGCCGCGTATATAGATCCTTTCCAGAACTATTAAGCACATGGCTTTCAATCTGGGTCGTCCAAAACTCCCGATTTTTTTTTGCCTCTCGTATTGTATCAATATGACCAAACGAAGCAAAATCTCAACAATTTTCTTAGACGGATGACCTTTTTCTTTTTTGCTCTCCAAGCAACTGAATGGGAAATTTAGTTAGTAATCATCATTCCTAAGCAAAAATAACATCTCCCGATCTTTCCACAAGTATTGTCATACATCATCATCATCAGCCTATTGCAGTCCACTGCTGGACATAGGCCTCTCCAATTCTTCGCCACCTAGGGCAAACTTCTGGAGGATATACCCATAATCGCCACGCTGGGCAGGCGGGTTGGCGATGGCAGGGCGTAGCTTCTTGCTCCGGTGACGCTGCTGCCCGTCATCGGCCTTTGGTATTTAGCTACGCCTTCTATCGTGATGGTTTTACCGCCACCAGTCGGTTTGCCAGAGCCTCGTTTGTTGTTCGGCAGGATGCACCACGGGCAGGTGAGGATGGCTTGGAGCGAAAAGGTGATAGGTCGCTCCCTTACATCCCTTATTGTCATACATCTCCTGGATTTTTTAATATACACCTAAATGGCATTCTATGGAAATGGAAAGGCTAAATTTGGATCTGGCAACCCTGCTTTCAATTGGGATGATGACTAAAAAATAATTTAATGTCCATCAGATAGATTAATGAAAAATATTGGATACGTATTTTTTATTTTGCCTCTTGTTCAAAAACTTACGAAGATACATTGATTTTAAATGTCACATGACGTCACGTTAGAGTACAAAATATACTCTAACGTGACGTAGTTAGCCCCCACTCCGTAACTTTAATGCGCTATATCTAAGTATTTTCTTGTTATTTCGACAAAACAAAAAATACGGGTCTTATATTTTTTTATTATCTAAGAGACGGACTAATTATTTTCTTCATTTTCATACCTTGTCATCATCCGTATTCTCAACCCCGTGACACCACCCTAAAATCGCTTGATACTTTCCCTAACTCCGTACCATTTTGAGACAAGATGCCGCTCTCTCGTTTATCAGGGTGGCGTGAGTCCCATATATCCAGTCGTTCCCCCAAAAAACGGGGATGCGTAGATAGATATTTCCCAGCTAAATAAAAAAAATCGTTCGGTTATTAAAAGTTTTCACATTTTACAAAATTGCCTACTTGAGGCGTCTCGCGTCGTCCAAACTTAGCCTTACGATTGTTTGTGTTTTCGTTTTGTGTTTGTAGCGAAAATTTCAATTTGTATCGAATTATTGAACGATCAAATTCGTCGTACTCCAAGTATCTGATGAAGATTTACACTTTCTGTAGTGTATTATCCCCGGGGTAAAGGGTTTTGTCCTGGAGGATTGGTAAGAGAAATTCGTGCGTAGATGATAGCGGTTTATTCCGGACTGAGATGTCGAATACAGTCTTGTTCTACCCTAACTTACTGCTTATATTTAGCGGTAGTTATCTACATAAATTACACTTTCCTTAAGACCTTTCAATGAACACTTACACTTGAGTCGGTAGGGTTCGATTATAGTGATAATTTATGAATCAACTTAACCCACCTTACTAGGAATCGAACCCAGAACCTTCGGAGTAGACGCGCAACACCGCGCATAGGTATTTGGCAAATATAATCGCCCTATCACGTAAAAATGAGTGGACACAAGTTAACAATAGGTAGGGAAATCTTTCAAATCGATAGGTACGTTTATTATACTCGTAACGAATCATATCAACAAAATATACTTAACACATTAGTCGGAAGACGGCGGCGAATCGTCATAAAACCGCAACAAAAGCAGGCAATAACAAGAACGTTCCTGCTTAGTATTGGATTAGTATGTCATCCACCGCTATTCACATTTATCGCGCGCGGCAAACAAAGCGAAATGACCAACAATGAAACTGAATATCGATGATAACGTCTTTATCTCAGACCGCGTTTGATAACAATTTTCACTACGGCTTCACCGACGACTGTAGACACTCCTACACACAAAAAAAAATGTTGAAATATTCCATTATTCTCGCGCTGTTAATCTTAACAACCAAAAGTGACATCTGTGCTAATTTCTGTGTTTGCCGCGACAACAAAGACGGTAGTGATTTCATCGGCGAATACGTCGATTGCTCGTACAATGGCGTCGAAAACATTCTCAGAACTGAACATTCTCTACCAAGTGTTGTGTACTCGCTGAGTTTATCGTCCAACAACATTACACAGCTGGAGCGATCGAGTCTGCTCAAGTCGGCGACCTTGACAGAACTGTACCTAAACAAGAACGCGATAAAGGAAATTCACGCGGAAATACTGCAGTTGCCAGAGCTGAGAAGATTGGATTTGAGCGACAACAAATTGGAATACATAGATAAAGAAGCGTTTAGAGATGTAAATAAGTTGACGTTTCTCAATTTAGCTAGCAACCGTTTGACGAAGCAGGAAAGTCTAGCTTTTCACCGGCTGAGTAATCTGAATGAGCTCATCTTGGATAACAACAACCTTGGATCTAGTTTGCGCGAAGTGAACATGTTTGACAGAAGCGGATTTGGATTAACGCCGCGAATCAGAACGTTGAGCATCAGTGCTGTAAACTTAGGGACGGTGCCTGATAACTTCTTCTCGGACGCATACGATATCAGGAAGCTGATTATTTCGAAGAACAATTTGACTGATATATTCGAGCTGCCGTTCACATTAGAGTACCTTGATTTGTCCGACAACCCGATATCTTTTATATCGGAAGAGGATTTTTCTGACCTGCCAGGGTTGCAGTTTCTGAAGTTGAACAATTTGAAGATCAAGGAAGTGCCGGAATTTGTGTTTACGCCTTTACACAGTCTTGTGCAGTTGGAGTTGGAGAGAAATAGGAATTTGACTGTGTTCAGTCCGCTAGCGTTCGGACGGGAGGTGTTGCAGGATGCGGATAATTTTATTTTGGAGAGGCTGTCCTTGATGGGGTCGAGGTTGACGAGACTGGACGAAGACTTGGCTGAGCCCTTTGGGAGACTCCTATTGTTGGACTTGCAGGGCAATCCGTGGAGGTGCGACTGTGAATTGACATGGCTAAAGACTTTGCAGATCGAGCCGGAGTATACTGAGCATGTCAGGTGAGTAAACTATATCTACTTATGTGAGATAGGATGACGTATAACGTAAGATAGAGTGTGACTAAATGAAAGGGAGAGCGAATGAAAGTAAACCTATTTCCTACTATCAAACTCATTAGCTGTATAGGATTAAGAAGCTACCTTTTTTAATGCACCTGCGTCCTTTTTGAAACACTTGAAAGAAAAAATAGAAAGAAAGACACGCTCGCTACATTAGAAAAGTATCGTGATATTCGGAATAGATACGATAACACTTAGAATGTACCTACCTAAATAAAAGACATTTTTCTTTTTATCTCCACCGTGACATAATGTATCCGTTCTATTAGCATAGCTTAGTGGCAGTATCAGACACGGCTATTTTAATCGCTAATAAAAAATAAATAAATGCACCAGTCAATACACGCTAATCTACCCACACATATCTTTGTCTCCGTCATATCGTTTAAGTTAGAAAAGGACAAAGTGGTTACTGAATTTGAATCCGTTTCTCAAATTTTTCCAATTATAAATTGGTCCTGTTCTGCCGTACCATTGTCATCAAAAAGTTATTTAATTTACTTGTTTAAAAATGGTCAATGTGTGCTACTTTATACTATCATATCAACAACTGGGGCCTGTTGATCAAAGTAGTTCACAACACAAGCTGGGTACTAACTTTAGGATCCGAAGAATGCATGTAGAATAGAATATAAAATAGTTTATTCAGCGCACGTTAAATAATACACGGGTGTACTAAATCCACAAAGTAACTAAGACTAAGCTACAATGGTATTCAATGTGCAGCCAAATTGGTCACGTGCTGGTCACATGCATTCTTCGGATGCTGATCCTTTCCTGATCCATTTTGCATTACCTAATCCCTTATAGCTATTTTAATAAATAGATACGTTTCCCAACCTCTTCGCCAGTCGTCAGTCGCTAACACAGTACAACGCGTACAAATGAAAACAAAACAATAACTAACCACCAATTTTCCCAGATGCGGCTGGCCAAACACGCTGTACAACAGCAAGATCTTCGAGCTGGACTCCAAGTATTTCTCCTGCACGCTCAACAGCAGGCACGTGGGCGTGGCCGTCTCCGTCACCGCCCTCTGCCTGGCCCTCACCATGATCGCGCTGTGGATCTTCGTCTGCGTCCCTCGGTTCCACTCCACCTTCAGAGACATAGCCTCGCCGATTGTCGCTTATAGCCTGCTACCAGTCAACAACAATCATCAGAATGACTTATAGCTTGTAGGATAGAATAGAAAACAATTTATTTGGTAGATATACCTACATAAACACAAAAATTAGAGTGAAGTGCCTAGTCAATTGAGTTACTTATTATGAAAAGTCAAAACTAATAACTTCTTTAGGGAACGTGCACATTGATGGTGCTGCCAACTGGTGTCATAAAGTCGAATGTATTACCTACCCTAGTTTACACTACGTAGTGCTGCCACCTATAATTTGTGCGCGGTCCCTGATATGGAACGTGCACATCGATGGTGCTGCCAACTGGAGTCATAAATTTGAATGTTTTACCCTACTTTACGCTACGTAGTGCTGCCACCTATAGTTTATGCACGGTCCCAATACATTTTCTTTGACATTGCAGACATGTGACGTCGACGGACTTTTACTCACAAAGATGAAACTTAAATCTGAACAGGCTTACAGGCTTATTACTTTTATGTTGCTAGTTCTAAATCAATCATTTATCTTAACTAATATTATAAAGCTGAAGAGTTTGTTTGAACGCGCTAATCTCAGGAACTACTGGTCCGAATTGAAAAAAATATTTTTGTGTTGAATAGACCATTTATCGAGGAAGGCTTTAGGCTATATAACATCACGTTGCAACTATAAGGAGCGAAGAAATAATGGAAAATGTAAAAAAAAAACGGGGAAAAAATAACTATTCCACGCGGACGAAGTCGCGAGCACAGCTAGTGCAGTATAAACCATCAAAACAAATTGAATATTTTGAAAAGCTCAAATCAAAACCTTTGCTAACTGCTAGAGCAGAGTTGTGATTTAACGGAGTGATAACTTTATATTAATAAATACTTACTTAGTTCTTAGTTAAACAAATTAGCTTAAGTTGTTCTTGTTAAGTTTTTATATAATTAAATATAAATGAGAGAAAAAAAATATTTAGACGGAGGTTTGTTGATACAACATAAAATATACATATTAGTAAAATTGTGTTTTTATATTCTCGTTAAATAATTGATTTCTAGAAGTAAAATATCGGATTTATAACATAATCCGCATTAGACTATTAATCTGAGCGATAAACGATGATAAAATTTAATGAAAAATGGACTACAATAAAACGCAGGTGTGCAAAATTCACTTCATATATTTTGTATAATACCAAAGTGTACAAATTGTCTTACAAATGATTATACTTTACGTTGTGCTTACATATTTCTAACAGGCAAATATTTTGTGCTGGTATAAAGGGTATATGCATATTTTTTTTATAGAATTGCTAACGAAATATAAATACTACTTTAATTTACCATCAGTTCGGAAATGTAACACAGAACGAACCTAAATTATTATCACATAAATACTTGTCTTGGGAGAGAACTTCATGCTCGGAAATCGAAACCAAATAGGATACCTATCGAGTACATGTATTGTCTAGTTTAGTAATAAGAGATTCTATGCTAATTTAAATTAAGTTTAACTAAGCCAAAAAATAAATATGCATATTCCCTATTCTATGGAGTATTTTATTAATACGAAAAATATGGCGTAGTATACAATCACAACTCAAGTAAAATTTCATTTAAATAATTTATTAAAAATTCCTCTATTTTCGCATAATATCTTGCTTGAATTGGGCTATAAAACTAGTTATAATTCATTTAAATCTTTAAAAAAAATTAAATATATTACCGTGTACCTAATTTTTGAGGCAAATTTCGGCGCAAAGTTACAAACGCCATTATTACGGACATTCTGAAGTTTTATGCGGGTAAAAAATATAGGCGTCTGCTCTTTAATTATCTTCGCAGTCTTTTATTGAAGGGAAATTAACACTAAAATTCAATGTCATTAATTCCATTTAAAAAGCGCATGAACACTTAATGTCTTGAATTATTACTCTATACAATCCATTAAAAACATTTAACTTATCTACAATTCCTTACATTCCAAGCAGGCACAAGCATTATACAAAGGCATTTTGAGCATTACGTTTCATTTAATATAATACATTTGGGGCAAAGCATTTTTATCGCGAATGTGAACTTTTGGTTCGGTATTACAAATGTATGGACAAATATTCAGAAAATAATTGCCAGACTCCTATTATAACTATTGCCGTTGACCTTGAATTGTAGTTTTTTTATCATTTAGTTATTAAAACGCAATTGCTTCGTACCTTTTCTATGAGTAAAGACACATGACTTCATGATTTCTTTCTTCGTTATCTGCCTGAATAATAACAATTGACGATCAACATATTGAAATTTCACATACGTTAATGCGTACAGCAACATAGAATCGTCAAGAATTATGTTGCCAGTTTCATTGTCGATTCGTCGTCATCACTCTGGACTCTAATTACGTTGGATCGTACAGATCAATAATAATAATTTCGTATATTTTCCGCGGCCCTTTAGACTTAAAAAAGTATGCAGTGAT
This sequence comes from Conogethes punctiferalis, assembly GCA_031163375.1. NCBI lineage: Eukaryota > Metazoa > Arthropoda > Insecta > Lepidoptera > Crambidae > Conogethes > Conogethes punctiferalis. The sequence continues at coordinate 2,169,165 of CM062086.1, forward strand.
ATCATAACATACTTTCATCAATATGTGGGAAAATAAATCAATCTGTTCCTTGCATTGCCTTTTGATATGTTAAGCTACGAATCAAGCAATCTTTGGTCAATTTAGCAACCTATAGGGCTATTGCATTATTTTCTCTCACAACCATTTCAACACATTCCTAAAATCGTCAAAAATACAGTCTCAAATTGTCACGCTGAGTACAATGCCAAAAGTTAGTCATATACTTATAGAAACACAGGTTTCATTAAATTTTCCTTCATGTTTTTTTTGTAATAATTTTATTATAGTCCAATTAAAATATTAATAACTCGTAACACACACACAATAAAATTAATAACCATTGAAAAAAAGATTTTTCAATGGTTACCTAATAATTAATATTTTATCTGACAAATACGATTGCGGCCGACGGTGTAGCGAAATAGCGGTATCAGAGACTTGTGAAATAGTCTGCTTTTATAAAAAAAAAAAACTTGAGAAGGCACATAACTGATAGAGCAACTCTTACCTAATTTTCTCACATAGCTTCACATTCAGAAGCCTTACAGTACAAATTACATTCTATAAGCATATATTTGAGTATGTTTCAGCCTTTTTTGTTTGTTTTGCATTTTGCGCTTTTTTATTTTCACCTAAATTAGTGATAATATAAATATTACAAATCCTAGCCTATGATATGGTAATAAATCTAAAAAATAATACCTATACAATTAATGTGATTCATAGTAAAATGAACAATCACATTAATTTCAGCCTGTGGTAATATAACGCCAGCTCTTTAAACATCAAGGTTCTAAACTGGGTTTACGCTTATAGATTGAGAATAGAATTATTAAAAAGTTGTTTTAGACCTTTATGGTCATTTATAAAAAAACATATGTATAATTTATGTTATGTCACACGCAAGGCAAGGCATGCATACATATCTGGAATACTTCAAGGTAGACATATCAAAATTGTGGCAATAATGCTTAGACTACCTATAAAATATTTGTGCAATCTTACATCTACAACTTTTAAAAGTTAAATTTAACATATGACACACAATGTACAATAAATTATATAAAGTTCAATCTTACGTTTTGTAAAAAAAATCAAAAAGTAAATGCACAATTGAGTCTTTTTGAGAATGTTATTGGGAGCAGTCAGTTTTCGCTAGCTTAGTCTAAATGAGATTCTTAACCAAGATTAATTTAGATTGCACTTTCACTGTGGGAATGTAACTTATCCTAATCTTATATCCTTGATACGCATCCTTCATAATAGATTGAATATTTTAAGTAAAATTCTTCACTTAGTTGCAAATGTCCAATTTTCGTCTTCACAAGATCAGTAATTGATTAAGCGAAAAGTACCAGGAGCTGAGAAGTCCAAGACCAAATTTTTCTTGTTAAGAAAATGTAATATCTTATTAACCAACATTAGGTAAGTAAACGAAACAGACAGACTTCCTACTTTTTAAAAGAAGAGCTTTCAGGATGACCTCACCACCTGATGGTAAGCGATCGTGAGATCCAAAAGTTAGGTCGACAGGCACAATAGAACAAACTCATTGCGCCTGTCGCTCTCACCCTGAAGGCCCACTAAGATGCCGTTTTACGCCCCGCCTACAGAACCCAAGCTTGTAAGCGGAAGGAAACGCATTATCTATGCGCTCCTGGTACCTACTTATCACTCAATCACTGCTCATATTAAAATGAGATATTTTTCAACTTGAACATTCTGTGACAAACACTTTAATTAATGGGTCATTATGTACCCATCATGGATATGATATTCCAATCAATTCAATGAGAGACTTATTTCAGCATTTTTTTCTTTATCTCTAAACTATAAGGCGGAAATTGCCACCATACAAATGCCAGTCGTTTGAACATTATAACGGCAACTTAAAATACAGAATTAAATTCATCACGCCATTTCTTTCCAACCAGCTATTACGCGAATAAATAGATACCAATACCTATACAGTTTACTAACAAAATAATGCTCTTATCATTATACTTTTAGCTGCCAACTAGTTGCCAAAGCTAATGATAAAACCTGATATGCTGCGAACCAGGGCCTCGTTTAAGGAAACGCGTCGCGATGCCCGAAAAAACGAACATACGACGAAGTATGGAGGTGTTTAAGGGGCAGCGGTTTTGCCAACGAATCGCGAACCACGACGCCCGGCGTCTCCTCAAATCAACCACTCTAGCTAGACTATCACTCGTATTCACAAACAATACTTATCTATGAAAACTGATAGCACTATGCGAAGTAAGGCATGTACAAAAGCGACCGGCACTCAATTGTGGTCAATGGATAGGTTTTTGGATACTGTGCGTCCGCGCATCACATAGTAACGTTTGTGAATACTGATGTATATCCCCATTAAGTTTACAGAGAACGGCTAAATATATAGTGACTTGAGTATTGTATGTAGTTTGACTCGAAGTCATTCTGTGAGCGATGATGCTCAGCAAGTCAGCCGCTTACTGTGAGTGATTTGGAGGCTAGGCCTAACTTAGCGTAACGTCTGCTACACTACACCACATTAGTGTATCAAGATAGAACAGGAATCACGTTTTCTTTTCAATAGATCTCAGCATGTCACATTTTGGTAGGACCTGCCTACAATTATTAGAGCATTCGAGTTCGATAACGACAGACACGTAAGAATTAAGAACGTTTTATTTAAAGTGAATAACTAATATTGTCTTATTCGACATTTTAGAAATCAATAAAAAAAGACAAGACTCGAGACGCGTTTACGGCTGTTCTATCTTGATATATTTATGTGAACGACACACTTACTGGCAACCAATCAATACACAAAGCCAGACTGACAAACTAAATAAAATCCAAATGTCATACGAATCTGTGGCCGTCGGCGAAGTACTCGTCCTGTCAAACTGACGTTTCGGAGTTCAACCGCAGAATGAACCTGTTGCTCTTGGGGTCGACGACCTCCTCCATCAGACTGAACTTCGGCAGCTGTTTGACGGAGCATATGAGCGATATGTCACCTTGCCTCAGTTGGAACTCGATGTTGGCCGCCAGAGGGCGCGCGAGCAGCTCGTCGGAGATGAGCGACCAGCGCTGCACGGGCCGCGCCTCCTGCTCCGCGGCCAGGACGGGGCCCTCCACGAAGAAGGGCTCCAGGAACGCCCGCGGGGACGCGTCCTGGGAGAGACATCGGGCCAAATGGGCGAGCACCTGCGGAATTTGAAATGGAATTGCTCAGAATTAGACGGATAATTGGCGTTACGTTACATTTAAGTATTTTTTTTATTTTTTATAGTAGCACGTCAGCTCTGGCTTTAGACAGAGAACTATGGAAAAGTTTGGGGGAGACCTTTGCCCAGTGGGACAACATGGGTTAGAAAAGAAGAAATAGCACGGCATAATTGGCTTCCCTACGCCTGATGGAAAGCGAAAGAGAAGCCCAAGTCGCTGTGACAATGGGGAAGTTACTGGTCAGTTGCCCCCGCCATGCCAGCCTAACCTTAACCCCCGGCTGCTGATGCAGCACTCACCCTACGAGCTGCGGAGACCCTACTCACCGGCTGAAACATGACCCGGAGGTCTGTTGCCTGTGGTATTCTATAGGGTGGAGGTCCTTCCTTGAACGGGCAGCTCAATTCGAGCGAAGATTTATATGGTACAGTTAAAACTTTACTCGGACTCGTAGGCGACATTTATTATGTAGTAGGTAGATTATGTACTTACAGTTTGATGTCACGATTGAGGTAGGGTCAAATTATAGAAGCGCGTCTATACAAAACTGCGTCACCGGAGCAAGAAGCTACGCCCTGCGATCGCCAACCCGCCTGCCCAGCTTGGCGATTATGGGTATATCCTCCAGAAGTTTGCCCTAGGTGATGAACAACTGGAGAGGCCTGTGTCCAGCAGTGGACTGCAATAGGCTGATGATGATGATGATGACTATACAAAACTTACTTATAATTCAACCATAGCTCCACAGCCTAATGCACACATTACTTCTGAGATGTTGAAAAGACGCCCGCATTCTTAGGACTTAGGGATGTAAGGGAGCGACCTATCACCTTTTCGCTCCAAGCCATCCTCACCTGTCCGTGGTGCATCCTACCGAACAACAAACGAGGCTCTGGCAAACCGACTGGTGGCGGTAAAACCATCACGATTGAAGGCGTAGCTAAATACCACAGGCCGTTGACGGGCAGCAGCGTCACCGGAGCAAGAAGCTACGCCCTGCGATCGCCAACCCGCCTGCCCAGCGTGGCGATTATGGCTATATCCTCCAGAAGTTTGCCCTAGGTGGCGAACAACTGGAGAGGCCTATGTCCAGCAGTGGACTGCAATAGGCTAATGATGATTCTTAGGACTTCGCTTCTAGGTTGAAACAACTCACCGAGTCAGCGGAATGCCTCGGCTGCTGCCTGGTAGCTCGCAAGTACTTCTGCAGCGCGCGCGCCAGCGACGGGAACACCGCCTGCGCAGCCTCACGGGGACCCAACGCACCGCCTGAAACAATACCGGCTGACTTTGACTGGCTCGGTGGCTCAATTGGTAGTGACCCCTGCCTTCTGAACCAAGGGTCGTGGGTTCGATTCCCACCGGGCCAAACATTCGTGTGATGAACACTTGTGTTTGTTTCGTGTCTGGGTGTTTATATTTAAGTATTTATTTGTGGTACCATCGTTGTTCTGATACCCATAACACAAGTGCTTAAGCTACTTACTTTGGGATCTGAGCAATGTATATGATGTTGTCTGATATTTATACCACTAAAGCATGTTAAATCATACTTTTGTCTTTGTTGATTTAAAGTCGCACAGCAAACTATGGATAGGGCTGTGCTCGGCGTTTCTCTGCGATATCCGCAATCGCGTGCGCATCATGCTACGCGGGACGCGGTACCAGCGTTGGACGTGTTTCTGTCGTTATCTTATTTTTTCACCATCATCGTGATACGGGCTGGTGATGATGATGATATGTTCACTGCTGGACATTAGGAGAGGCCTATGTCCAGTAGTGGACCGAACTAGTCCCGTTGGCGCTGCTGGTGCACACGTGCGCGAAGGCGTCCTCGGCGGCGGACAGCAGGCGCGACTGGCTCGATGGCTCATTTGGTAGTGACCTCTGCCCCCTGAGCCAAGGGGTTCGATTCCCGCACAGTACAAACATTTGTGTTCATTAAAATGTCTGTTAGTATTGGTCTGGGTGTTTTCTATGTATAATATGTATTTATTTACAAAAAAAAAATGTATCGTCAGTAGGTTTATCAGTTGTCTAGTACCCATAGTACAAGGTTCGGCTTAGTTTGGGGCTAGGTGGCGCTGTGTGGCCCAGCGTGGCATGTCTTGGGTTATTTATTTATTTATTACTACGCGCTAGTAGCGGGTGTCGCGTCACGTACCGTTGGCGCTGCTGGTGCGCACGCGGCGCACGTGCGCGAAGGCGTCCTCGGCGGCGGACAGCAGGCGCGCGCGTCGCTTGCGCACGCGCCGCTCGCGCTCCGCCTCCTCGTAGTAGCGCTCGTTGTGCGCGGAGCCCGAGTCGCGCCGGCGGCCGCTCGCGCTGCCCGTGCAGGAGCCCGTCGCCGACCTGACAAGCCAACACAATGGCACATACATATAGAAACAGGTTTCCAATGTGGGCAAGTCGGTATGAATTGATGCAGTCATAATAAACCAATGCCAATCTATGTAATCATACAAAGACAACTAAGAGAATATCAGGGTTTCCTGAATTCCCTTTGTTATCTTCGTTTGCCAAGTAACCTGCGTGCCTGTGCCTATAAGGCAGAGTGGTTTCAGGATTTAGAATAGGACACCCCATCTTTTCTATGGATGTCATAGAAGATGACTAAGAGAATATTAGGAAAGGAGCAGTAGCATTAGTTATGTGGGTACAAATAAAACCTATTGCAGTCACCAACCCACTCGCTAAGTGTGGTGACTAAGGGAAATACTTCCCAATGACATTGGGGGAGGCCTACATCCAGCAGTGTATGTTTATATATAAAACACACACTATGCACAATCCTACAGTAAATTATAAACCATTTACATAAATTGAGTAAAGAAAATGTAATAAACAAAATAAAATATGTACGAAAGTAAAACAAACCTGGCTTGTGATGGAGCATTTGCGTTGGATCCGTCCACATCATAAAACTTTATACTTGATCCCCCTTTCCTTTGCGACTTGGATATTGAAATCTTTTCCAAGTACGGATTGTAAATTGGAAACTCTGTGTAATACTTCTGTAACACCCACACTGCAGCCCTCTGAATGCTCAGTTGTCCTATAGGATAGGACCGGCTCTCTCCATCAGGACTCCTGACTATCTTAATATAGTACACCGGCTCAAGATGCCTTATCTCCATCAGTATAACTGCTATATAATGTATAAAAAGCAATGTATCTGCAAAGCTTGATACATAAGAAACTAACGAATTATAGTCTATCGCCTCCTCACCTACTGCAAGGGCTTTAGTGGCCTCAGTTATTTGCACTATGTAAAATAACCAATATGAAAATATGCAAACAGCTAAAATAACTAAAGTCATGGCTCGGAACACAAATATTCTTGGAAGTATCGCATTCCTCGGCCTCAGGAATACAGCCCAGACTCCGATGGCCAGTAAGACTAACTTAAATGCTAGTGATAGCAGAATTCCTTTACACTCAGCAGTGCACGATAGCAGCTGCATCCTTTGGCTTGGTTGAATCGCTATGTTATCTGATAGACCTGGGAAGAATCCTATTTTCGGGAGCACTACCATAGCCAATGGACTGACGAAAGAGATAAACGATAGCCCTAAAGCTATTGTTGTGCCGAAATATCTTGAGCATACAAATCCTATTCCGCTATCCGAATCCATGGGCCAGTTGCTAACATCTTCTATTGATTGGGAGCCTTCAGATGTGTTTCCCGTAACGGCTGTGGTGTTTTCACCCCAGTTCTCGTCCTGTGGCAAGATTTGGACTTCAATCACTTCTTGTCCATCTCTACCAATCTCAGGGTTTATATTAACACTTGTTTGAAACGGTGCCATTGTGTCTATTGGTTCTTTTCTTTGTGATTTTGAACTACTGCAAAGGGAAACAAAACAAATGTTATATAATGATGTCCTGGATGCCAGGAATATAAACACTTAAATCTCATAAAGATTATATTTCATGTGGTACTTTAAGAAGCTGAATTATATAACTTTGCCTAATTTAAGACGGTTCACAATATTAAATACAGAGTAACAAATGTTTACTACGAATGTAACAGAATCCAATAAGATTTGTGTTAAGCCAGTTCAGTCTATGTCTTTGCTTTGTAAATAAAATAGACATCTTTAGAAGATGAATAGGTTTATTATTATACTTGGTACAATAACAATCCTGCAACGTAAAACGTAATCTAAGCTTACCGGGTGCTTCGGTGCGTGTGTGATCTGTGTCTAGAACTTCGCCTCGAGCGGCTGCTCAGCTCGGACCTCACCGATTCAGTCTCCATCATTGACCACTAGAGCCGCCTTGGCCTCAGCCATCAGCTAAACTACCCCCCAACATGCATCAACAGACCCTCACAACCAAACCACTCATTTAGGGCAATTAAAATACTCCAACTTCACGGAACCATGAACATAACGATAACACTCCCAAATCACAGTAAAACACAAAAACTTCACACAGAATATCACCTCAAATAACTTTGGTACATCCCGTTTTGGTAAATAACCTAATTCACCTTTGAATTATTGAAAAAACGTAGAATTATTAAAATAGGAGCGTCGTTTACGGGTGTCGATCGGAATAATTCATGTCAAATAATGCCTCTAAATTAAACAGCATTTTCGACAAGACGTATAAAACTAGACATCTTGTTTCCTCTAGTAGTAATAAGACGCCTATCTCACTCGCACTCGTCCGAATGACAGAAACTTTCCAATTTTGTTGCGTTATACTTATTGGAACTATGACGTTCAGAAACATTCACCTCAGGTTTGATGCTTTTTCGAATCTATTTTAGATTAAGTTCCTACATTCAAACTCATTTTAAATAATTAACTGTCAAAATACCTCCTGTAAGCAAAAATTACATAAATGCTCCGTATATGAAATCACCTGGTATGCAATATTATCATTTTTCGTATGGGCACCCCGTATGGCGCTGATTTTGAATAAAATATAGAACAAGAGATTACGAGGAATGATAAGATAACGCACCCATTCTGTATAGATAATTCATAGTCGCTTATCCATTTCAGAAATGATTTACTTGTTTATCGTGTGAAATCATGGAAAATAGGGAAAATCAGGAGGTGAATCGTCGGGAGCGTCATGAAGTTAACGTTCACGACCTCCGTTTGGACAGTGTGGTGGCGACACAGCCCGAGATCGGGCCCACCCCGCCCGATGGGGGGTATGGCTGGGTCATCGTGGCTTCAGCTGCCATCTACCACATCACAGTGCCTAGCTTACTCACACTATATGGATTGACCATTCTGAAGACGATTAGAAGCGAAGACCATGACGAGGATGAAAACTTAAAGATATGGGACGCGGATATTGCTTTGATGCCTGTTATTATGGTCGTGATCAGACTGCTGCTGGAGTCTTGGTGTCGGGCGGTGGTGAAGATCTTCAACATGCCCAGGTTTATGGCCTTGGCTGGTTTATGTTTAACTGTAGCCGGAGTGCTGTTATCTAGTTACTCAACAGACACTTACAGCAATGACCACATAGTTAACATATTCGCGGGAATATTTGCAGGTAAGTACATAATTATTTTGTTGTAGATATGACTCGTGCGAGTGACGTTCACGCCAGCGTCAATAGGTATCATTAAGTTATTGAAAGATCTTTTGTTTTCATTTAGCAGCTTAGTTAAATACAGTCATTGTTATATTTGTATGATATCACCTTGTTCAGAGGTTGGCTTTTATAAACACTATATAGATATCTAATACTTGCTTCCAGTTACATTGTAGAATAGAAAGCAGTATATTTCATAAGCCATTTATTGCACATGCTTTACATACTAATGAGGCCTACTTACTTCGTATTAATATTGCTTTGTCTGTGGAAGAAACAAATAACAATGTCGGTCCCAGAGGTAGTCCCTGAGGTACAACATACCCGATTTCTTTGTCTTCATTAATATAACAAATTAACTTAACAGCAAACAACAAGAAATGCTTATATAAACGATAAAGGATATAGGCTAGATGTAGGACTAATACCTATTCGGTCATAGCGTGTTAAATACTATTTAACTACTCGTACCTATATTCTCAGAAATCTAACACAAAGAGCAAGTAGGTACATTATTGTGACCTTGCAAGTATAAAATAACTGTCTATTTTCACAGGTGCTGGATGCGCGTTAACAGGCCAACAAACAGACTTGATAATCACGCATTACTTCAGGGATAAGCTCACCATAGCCCAAAGAATCGTGCGCCTCGCTCCTTCAGTCGGCAACTGCTTGATGCCCATTCTTATCGGCTACCTACACACAGTATACACCAGTGACATCGTCGTGATGGTATACGGAGCGATCCTCATGCAGAACTGCTTATTCTTGGCCGCGTACACCAGGCCTATTTACATAGAAAGAGTGATTAGGAGCACTTACAACATGTTGCGAGACGCTGTAGAGGACGAAGACGAAGTGATATTCTCGAACCAAAACGCCCCCAACGAACCAGCTCAGAATCCCCCTCAAAACACCCAACAGAACTCGACTCAGGACGACGACAATGACGTAGTAGTCTTCAATTCTAGAACGAACGCTAGAGAAGTGCTAGACCCTGATGTCCAGTTCAGGGAACGAACGGAAGCCATAATAAATAACGAATCAAGATTCTCCTCGGATTTCAGCAACATGTTCCCTGAGAGTTCGAACAATAGATTCTCCACGAACTTTGGATCTCTCGACGTGATAAACTATAACAGAACGCACGGGTATCAGGAGTTGGAGAGCATAGAGAGGGACAGTCAGAACCCTCAGCCTTTGTATAGGGAGACGACGGTCAACGCTCCTCAGAATAATGTCGTGTTCGCAACGGAACCGTCCCCAGGGACCCTCAGAAGAACGGCGACGTTGAAGAAGAACTTCATAACGATAGTGAACATGCTTCTGGATATCAACTTCTATTTGTACGCGTTGCTCCATTTGACTACCACGTTTTCGATATTGGTCTTAGGAGTATTCTTTCCAAGTTTTGTGTGGGAGCAGATTCCTACAATGAATATTTGGTCGGTGAGTATGCCTTCAGATGGTCGGACGATATTATGTAAGAGTAGGTAAATTTGGGTGAGAGTAGCCCAGGATGGTGAATGGCCATCAAGAGAGGAGGCCCATGCCCTTTTTTGTGGGTGGGTAGCAGACGAGCAAGCGGCCCAGCCCATCTGATGTTAAACCGTTACCGCCGCTCATAGACTCTGCAATGCCAGGGGCACAGCTTAGCCGCTGCCTACCGTGAGGAAAGAGTTTTCTTTAGACTACGTTTGAAGAAAGACAGGTCGTAGCGATCGGGAAACACCGAGGCTGGGAGCTCATTCCATAGCTTACACGTACCTACGCGGAAAGAACGACCGTTGGAAACGAACAGTTCTTGATGGAAAGGTTTCTAAATGCCCTGCCGTAGAACCGTTATTAAAGGCTAATGATGAACCAAAATTAAAGCAGACAAATTGTAAGATTTATACCTATGACTTTTTCGGCCAAAGTCGTGTGGGAAGGACGGACACAGGCTAGCTGAAGTGACGATTTCCGCAAGTGCTGTCTTTCAATATGACGAATTACAGTTGGAGAGGCCTATGTCCAACAGAGTTCTGCAAAAAGCTGATGATGATAATCATGTCTTATGTGACTTTTATTGGACGTTTCTCTTCAGGTGGCGACGCTCATAGCTGCAGCACACGGCGCAGCTCTGTGCTTCATATCCATGTGCATCGTGATGCCGAAGTCCGTCAACGAGAAGGCGCGTCTGTGCGCAGCCTTCTGTGTAGTGGGAGCTATTGGGTTCTATGGTAAGAAAGACCTGTTAACTAACTCCCCTTCTAATATTTTCATGAGCTCTTTAACGGAGAGAGGACGTCTTCGGGTTTTCAACTTCTTCGTACGGTAAATGTAGATCTACACCACATCTTATGTGGGTACTCAAACACTTGCTCCTATTAATTTGACCTATATTCTTAACGTTTCGCTCCAGTGAGGTAGTCAAAATGCCCGGGATGAGAAAGTTCAAGAGAGGTAGGGCATAGCGAATCTTCGCTCGAATTGAGCCGCCGCGCCCGTCCGGGGAAGGACCTCCACCCTATAGAATACCGCAGTCAAATGACCTCTGGGTCGTGTTTCTGCCGGTGAGTAGGGTTTCCGGAGCTCGTGGGGGGTTAGGGTTGGGCCGGCATGGCGGTGGCAACTGACAACTAACTGACCAGTTACTTGCCCGTTGTCACAGTGACTTGGGCTTCTCTTTCGCTTTCCATCAGGCGTAGGGAAGCCATTATGTCGAGCCACTATAAAAAAAAAAGTTCTGAACCACACTAAGTAGGTAGATCGCTAAATCGGACAATACATAGAATATAGATAGATACAAAGAAAAGGGTAACTGTCCTCTAAGTAAGTCTAAGTTCGCCAGTTTTAGTTACCTGAGCCTTGCAGTTCATCTGTTTTCTGACATAAAGGCATATGAGGTCTAATCTTTTCTTTTTTTTTTTTTTTTTTTTTTTCTTTTTAAATAGTAGGTGACGCCTCACGAAATCCGGAAACTCTACTCAACGGCAAAAACACGAACCGAAGGTCATTTGGCTGCGGTATTCTATAGGATGGTCCTTGTCCGGACGGGCGGCTCAATTCGAGCGAAGATTCGCTATGCCCTACCTTTCTCTAAGATGATCTTTTGTAAGGTAGATAATTTCCTTTTTCTTAAGTTGAGCAGTGAGCGACTGTACTTCTTCTAAGACCAATAAGTGCCTTCTTAGGTTCATTCTTCTAAGTGTAATTGACAGGCTCGGTGGCTCATTTGGTAGTGACCTCTGCCCTCTGAGCCAAGGGTCGTGGGTTCGATTCCCGCACAGTACAAACATTTGTGTTCATGAACATATCTGTTTGTATTGGTCTGGGTGTCTTCTATGTATAATACGTATTTATTTACAAAAAAAATGTATCTAAGTAAGTTTATCAGTTGTCTAGTACCCATAGTACAAGCTTCGGCTTAGTTTGGGGCTAGGTGGCGCTGTGTGGCCCAGCGTGGCATGTCTTGGGTTATTTATTTATTTATTATTATTTATTTATAATCGTCTCCTTCCAGGCATAACCCTATCCGGTAACAGGAGCTTCCTTATCGTGTGGTGCATGTGTGCCAGCTTCGCTACAGCTTCCTCCAGCATCCTCCAGCAGCCTCTCTACAACAGCACGCTCAACGAGTTCGACACCACCGCGACAGTCACCGCCACGAACCTCGTGGTAGCCGTCTTCATCCTCACCTGGTCTCTTGTAAGGAGCTACGAGTACCGAACGTGTTTCATAACTGCTAGCGGTCTGCAGATATCGACTGCTCTAATCTTCTTGGCTTTGTCTTTTCGTCGACGGCGGTAGACAGTGGCGTAACTACAGGGTGGCATGTCGGCAAAATGCCACGGGCCCCAGCCGTAAGGGGCCCCCGGTCAGAGGAGACACCAAACTCCCAACAGTTATTATTAGACATTTAGTGAAAATCCGATGAATTTGCCACGGGCCTCGAATGGTATAGTTACGCCACTGGCGGTAGACCTAATCTGTTTTAGCGTTCGAGCCCACCAGGGGCGGATCGTGAATTTGTGGGGCCCTGGGCTGAATAATTGAATTGAATTGAAACTACTAAGGGGTTTACCTAAGTAAGTAGGTACTTCTGGTACTTTTTAAAGACAAATACAACAAATAAAATATCAGACAACATCACATACATTACTCCGACTCCAAATTAGTAGCTTAAGCACTTGTGTAAGCGTATGTGTGTGTTTGTATTAAGTGAAAACCCACCTACTTATAGGTACTCTTAAGGTGATGGCCCTGGTGGGGCAGAATACACATGAATAAAATTCTGTGTACGGCGCCCCACTAAATCGTAGCAGTGGGGCGAATTACACACTCAATTTTTATGCGCTCTACTTTGCCCCATTGTAGATGTATCATTATTATTTAATACCTACATAATGTATAGGTACCTATTCTTTATTGTATAGTAAGTAATGCCACTGTAGCCCAGTGGACTTGCAATTATCTTTCCCTTGGAAATAAACAGGACCTTTGGGAAGAAACGGCGGTAGATAATTATAAGTTTCTATTCACTTCTTGAAAATGGGCTCTTTAGTCGTATCGTAATGTACCTAATTAATATGTTAATGTAAGTGTTCTTTAACTCTTAAGATAGGTGATATAAAATTTCCGCCAATTTTTTTAATACATTTGAGGGGGCATTTGTCCACGAGTTCGCCTGGTTTTAAAGTGACAATAAGGACAAAGATGGAGGTAGCGCAGTTAGCAGGTGTCTCTTCATTCTTAGACCCTCCAGAATTTAGTGGCTTAGACTTTTAAATAAATAAGTATAAATAATTGCGTTAGGTACACCTACCTAAAGTTTATCACACATTGTTGTAGAGTATTTTTTGGACAAATTAAAGTTATGTACGATAAGGATCTCTTGGCATCTGGTTAACATAGACATGAGGACGTTGGCGTGAAAGAAAATGCCTAAAACCCTGGTTAATTGACGTTTTGTGTGAGGGCGGGTTTTGGTTGCGATTTTTGCCACGAAATGATCCTTGTCCGGTCTGTACATTACTCATAAAAGACATGACATGAGAATCAAAAACAAATGACTTTATAAATAATTTAAACAAAAACAAAATTACAACACTGACCCAAAAATATGCCTATTTATTTCTCAGTGTATACGCGCCCTTAAAATAATTTAAGTAACCTATATTTAAATTAAAATAAAATCAGTGTACGTTTTAACCATCTATGTATATTTTAAGAGATCAGTTTTCCTAATACAAATAGTTGAAGTTGGGTAAAAAAAAACATTGTATACTAATTTCATAGTCGTAGCCTCCGGTCGGAAATGGTATCATGTTTAAAAATATGCATATTTGCATATAACTATTATTATTTTAAATAGAATGGAATACCTGCTCAGATATAAAATGTTAAATATGTTTGTACATACATGTATTGTTAATGTTTATACCTACGAATTTGCTGGGATTGTAATAATAATACAAATAACCAAAAATAATCTAATCGAGACTTACGATGCATTACATTACAATCACAACAAATACGTAGTTTCAAAGTTTAATACAAATTATTCTATTTTTATGTAAATTCGAATAAATAAATGTTTTTTAATGAAAAACTAATTTCAATTGAAATTCTACAATACCCTCATATTTTTATAATTAAAATGTATTAATGTACGATAATAGGAATGTGAATATTTCATGATGAAAAAATATCAGACCATCATATTCAGAATAAAATGGAATATACACTTAAAAGAAAAATATAACTATGATTCTATAGAAGAATAAAATAAAATTAATTTAAATGTTTACAATCAATAATCCCGAAATTTTCAATACGTTTTCTAAGATAAAATATTATTTACAATGGACACAAGTCAAATTCTATACATACAATCATTGTTTACGTCTATCGGTGTCGACAGATAGATTATCATTGTGAATTATTTAACTGAGAATTATGTATTTTATATTGTGTACGAGTATGATATGCACTCTTAAAATAACGACCTTACTCGTAATTTTGGAAGAATGAGTTTATGTGAGAACTGGGTCCCATAGTGGTCATTTTCCCAAAATTCTTGAGTTAGGTACCTAGCTTGTCCTTGATGCGCCATTGCCCATTGGCCGGCTGTATCCAACCTTGAACCTGAACTAAATTATGTGTGTATAATTTAGTTTAAGAAATCATTCCCGTGATATCAATTCATACATTCGTCATAACATACCTATATTGCTAATTTGACCCATAGACATATATGTGTGGGTCCTTAATACGGCCTCCATAAATCGACTTCCATTCCAGGAAATTTTAAACGGCTGTTTCAGGCGTACAATTCAGTAAACCGAATTCACTAAATTAAAAAAAGTAAAACCTTCAATAAATTCGTAACCTGTACATACTACCGAAGGTTAGGAGTCGTCTTAAGAGCGCGCATACAGAATTCGACGTATTTGCGGCGAAACTGGTATTTTCGGACGAGCTATTATCATAGAAAACCATTTTTTTAAAATAAGAAACATAGTTTTTTATATAGATAAAGTCTTCAAGCAGTGCGTAGGCTAGATAAAATACAACATTTACTAGTATATTTTTGTTAATCAAAGATCTCCCGTAAGCCGATTCGCAAAAATGCGTGTCAGAGTCAATTTCGAAAGTCTTAATATCAATTGCATTACATACATATGTTTTAAATATATGTTTATACAATAGCTTATATGGTCTATTAGTGCACTAGACAAAAAAACTTTCAAAAATGTGTTATAAAATTGCCCAAAATAATTTTTCAAAATAAGCTCAATTCACACTTTTCAACAGTGTTTTTCTAGTAGAAAACACTGTTTTTTTTAGTTGAAATTTTGTGTAAATGTAAAAGAAGTCTTTCTTAAGTGCACCTAATTATTATTTTATTAATATTCTATGCCTCTTATTTTATACGATTTTTTTAAAAGTGACTATAAAGCCACGCGCGCGACGCTTGCCGATTCAGTCCAAATCGGGTCATCCCAGAGGGAGGACGTGCCGCTCGCTGCTCCGCTCACGCACACATACGCACAACCACTTTTATGAGCGTATACTTCTCTGCGCGCGTGCAACTCCACGAGTTTGATACTTTGTAATATTATTTTTGTATGGAAAATTTATTAAGTTAAAATAATATACATACTAAATTAATGAAATGATTTACCTAATGTTTAGTCATGAGTATCAAATACAAACATCAGGATTATTATAATTATTATTATCTACAACCACATTTGCTAAATATTTCAAAAAATTAATATGATATTTGTTTATTAGTTCACTAATGAAGTTACAAAGTAAGGCTAGTCCAATGATTATTAATATGCTCGTTAACATCAATGGTCAGAAACAACTTCCATGAAGAAACTGATAAGGAGATTCATTTGAGTTGGGAGCATTTAAGGAATCTACGTCACATGTTCACGACTATAAATAAAGGCATACAATGAAGCTGAAAGTCATAGAAATCCCATAGTCGAGTTATTATTAGTAAAATTATATGTGTAAAGATGGATGATAAAATGTTTGATGGTATGCACGAAATTGATATATTTAGATTTAGATAAATCGATCTTCGAATCCAATTTTGAAATTGTCGCTTAATTGTTTAGTGTGAATAAGTGAATCTTTGTGTCACAATAATAACAAGTATCTACGATTAAAATTAAATCGATCAAAGTGGTCAACAATGGGAGAGGCCAATGTCCAGCAGTGGCCTGTGAGAGGCTGATAACGATATGAGATTACTACTTTCATTCAGATAGTATTAGAAAGAAGTAAAAATTATATTTTATAGTTTCAAAATGTAAAACCAAAATGCAATATGATAGTTGTGAAATGTATGGCCATTACGGTTACTAGGGGTGATTTTAGCGAAAAGGCTGGTAAGATACGGATATGTTACGGTAACTTATTTACATACATTACGTTAAAATTACCGGCTACGTATGCTGAATGGTAGTATGGCGACGAGCAGGGCGAGCATGTAACTTGCAGTATGCAAGTCGCAAGGTGCAACGTTGCCAATGAGGGCTACCGTTTTTGTAATCACCAGAGGGTGCCACTGTATAGTGAGGTCTTCGGGCATAGCTGTTAAGGTTTGTTTTATGCATGTGATGACTGTTTGTTCGTTATAAGAAGGAGGCCATAAGTTTCCAAAAGGCAAAACTGTTTGTTAACGGTTAATAAACAAACCAGTGAACTAGCTTTTCTTTCATACCGCTAATTTTTATACCTCATTTTCTCTGTTCCGCTTTTAAAGCGCAGATAATCACTGAGCCGTGTCTCATATTTTCGAAAATTAATGCCAGCTATGCCAAAATTGCACAAAATTATTTAATTTTCCGAAATAAACTCGTTTAACCCACAGAACCTATGTAATTTGACATTTCGGATACCTCACGCTACACTAGCACCTCTGGTGGCGAATTCACACGCGATATGGGCGCCCTCATTAGTGCAGCAGTTTGCCATAATAGGTATTGTTATTTCTTTTATTTGCTTCGTCACCGTCATTGGAATTATGTTAAATTCGAAATATTATTAAGTAATTAATTAATTCAGTTTAATTTCCAAAATGTCGATTTTGGGGGAAAAGGTAAGAGCCAAAATTGTTCGGAAATTGACTCTCTAGAACTTTGTTTCTTTTCATTCATGCCGTAAAAAGTACAACATAGGAGATAATGATACAGTTTTGAATATGTCGCGGTTGCGAGTTTTATTTCCAAAATATCGATTTTAGAGGAAAAGGAAGGAACCAAAATTGTTTAAAAATTGATTTCCTACAAGTTTAGTCTTCTTAATTTAGACCGTAAAGTAGAAAATAAATAAGATAATGACAACATTTTTTACTTGCTGTTGTATTTAATTTTAATTTTCAAAATACCGATCCTAGACAATTTTTGAATATATACAAGAGGACTCACCATACCTACCTATTCAGATAGCTCGCCTTTGTAACCTGTCCATTGCATCTTAACTATAACTAATATTATAAAGCTGAAGAGTTTGTTTGTTTGTTTGAACGCGCTAATCTCAGGAACTACTGGTCCGAATTGAAAAATTATTTTTGTGTTGAATAGACCATTTATCCAGAAAGGCTATAGGCTATATAACATCACGCTGCAACTATTAGTAGCGAAGAAATAATGGAAAATGTAAAAAAAAACGGGGAAAAATAACTATTCCACGCGGATGAAGTCGCGAGCACAGCTAGTCATTTATAAAATTGCGTAAAAGCAGTATTCTACGCAAGATTTGTGCCTTATACAAAAAACAGCGCTGGTCAGTCGTGATATATTCTTTCAGAATCAGGTTCAGGACACCTATTTAGAGAATGCTGCAGTAGTCAATGACTCCTTCAATGTAACCTTTAGGATTCGGGCCATGACGAATATTCGTCCCGAGAATAAGTGATGGATTGGTCAAGCTGGATAGGAACCAGACTTTAGTTGTTGTAGGCCATTTGGGGTTTCTGCTACGAAACACAAGCACAACTTTCAGCACAAGCATCAGTGATACATGCATGATCTCTGTGATCAGTGCATAGAAGACTTAGGACCTTAATTCAAATTGACAAATTGTTTACAAACTAATCTTTTTTGAATGATGGCAACCAGCCTCTTTGTGAGATCCATTTCTGCCGAGTGAAAATGAACAAAGTAATTTTTACAAGTTAAAATATAAAACGGGTTAGAGTTATATCGTGGCAACCACGGAGACTGCTCTTTCCTTAAATAATAATACAAACACCTAAACACAGAACAAACACAAATGTTCAGCACACGAATGTTTGTTCTGGATGGGAATCAAACTCACGACCTTTGACTCATGATCAGAAGGCAAGGAAAACACAGTAGGGATTATTGATTTTTATCAAGCAACATTAATAATGTCAATCACTCACACAATACCTTTGGATAGGTATGTACCTGGTACAAAGATAGAAAGACAAAAATATTGTTATATTTTTCTTAAACCTTAATTAGTAAACACTTAAGAATAATGTACTCTAAAGTGTTTAAATCAATTTAATAAGTACGCACCTATACCACACTAATAAAATATTTAGCAATAAAAGAATGTTCAAATAATTTAGATGAATAATAAATTGTTAAGTATCAAAATATGTTCGTCCGCCGGAGTTAGCGTCCGACACGCCGCTCACCCACACAGACACAAATGATGTCTATGTGTGTTTCGGAATCGGCTCCCGCGTGCGTTTCGAGTTGCTTAAAATTGTATGCGCGCTCTTAACTCTTCACCAGACAATTGTATTGTATTTTATTGCTTTGAAATAGAGTCTAAAACCAATTTTGACAGGCTCGGTGGCTCATTTGGTAGTGACCTCTGCCCTCTGAGCCAAGGGTCGTGGGTTCGATTCCCGCACAGTACAAACATTTTGTGTTCATGAACATGTCTGTTTGTATTGGTCTGGGTGTTTTCTATGTATAATATGTATTTATTTACAAAAAAAAATGTATCTAAGTAAGTTTATCAGTAATTGTCTAGTACCCATAGCACAAGTTTCGGCTTAGTTTGGGGCTAGGTAGCGCTGTGTGGCCCAGCGTGGCATGTCTTGGGTTATTTAATTAAATATTTCGAACGTCATGCATGGTTAAGGGTTAACTTAACAGTTGTGCATTATTATTATTAGTATTCGCTATTATATCACACTAATTTGAAACATATAAATTTTTCATGTACGGTAACTCGGGAGTACGGCGACAGAATAATCCTGAAGCATTAGTAGGTTTCTAAATTAAATAGCGTAGATTGTTTCACGATTTTCCAAAACACCATTTACTGATACCACTCTTCAATAAAAGCAAGCTACTCGAAATCTTAAAAAATATAGATCTTTTTATGTTCCGGCAAGTGACGTAACTAAATGGTGGCAACTCAAAAGAGAATCTCAACTCCCAACCCTAATTTATTACACATTTAGTAAAAATACGACGAATTTCCCACGGGTCTTATGGTTTAATCACACCATATGTTATAGTTACGCTACTGAATCCGGTGGAACTTTATTTTGTTGAAAAAGCAGCATCAGAAATGGGTGTTTTACATACCATAACACCCAACAGTAAAGCAATTTTTCACTTGTGAACGCGACCAGCGCTGGTGGACGGGATCCATCTAACTTCCATAAACAGATTCAACTCAACAAATCCATCATCTCACTATCTGTCAACTTTTTAACATTATTATTTGTGCTCGGATTGTTATTAGCACTCGGGAGCAGAGATTCGAACGCAGACCAGTCCTGCTTGACAGGCTGGCCGCTAGAAGCCCACTTGTTATTGAAGTTTCCACTCGCTGGCAACGCGAGCTGGTTGTCAAACGATTGATTCTGGTAACCGTACGGTCTCGGTTGATTTGTGTTCCAGTTTTGGTTGATGGGGGGGCCGTAGCTGGGAGTGGAGGCGGTCATCGGGACGCTTTGGGGGGTGGTGGGAGTGGGGAAAGACTTGTGGGAGGTGAGCTGGGTGAGGTTGGCGTGGAGGAGGGAGCTGGTGAGGTCGCGCGGCGGCGGGCGGGAGACGGCCGGCTGGTGATGACTGACTGACGGAGATGACTTGCGGATGGATTCCTGATGCTGCGCTATCCTGGAATTTGGTTAAGTGTTGTTTTAGTTCGCAGTTTATAGGTTATGTTAAGCCTAGTCTTATGTTACACTTTAACTTTATATAAAAGTTTACTTCCGCAAGCGACCCCAGAGGTGGCGCTGGCTGTACGCTAAATCGCGATAGCGTTACTTTTTTCTGTATATCTAAGCGTCTCAGCATCAATAAATGTCTCTGTTCTAAGATTGGACTGCAGCGTGGCCAGAAGGTTACCGTTGTAACCTTTTAAGTGATTTTTGGACTACATTGGTCACTTTTTGGTTACACAAGTGAAAAGGTTACTTTTAGGTGATTTTTCGGAATTTGTAGAATTACATAACTTTTAATTTTGTACATAAAAGCAACAGCAAAGTGGAAGTCGTCCAAAAACGCTTCATGCTATCAATAGACTGGTAATAATGATAATTGTCATTTTTGTGTTAAAATTTAGACGATCTCATTGCTATAAGCTCTAGCTAACATTAAGATCTCGTTGAGACAACAACATAACAGCCGGGTATGCTGAAAAAACCTCATATAGAATGCAATTTAATTATGTAAATAGAACCAACCGTTGCTTCTCCTCAATGGACAGTGCTCCTCCGTTGTTGCTGATGCTGGGCATCGCCGGCTCGCCCTTCTCGGGGCCCTTGGTGTTGTTGAATGCGAACGGGTCCAGGCCCAGCCCGGAGAACATCTTGTCGATGTCCGTCTGCGGAGCGGGCGCCGCCACCAGGGTGTCTGTAGCCGCTGCCAGGGAGTGCTCCATGACTCTGTAAAACGGAGTTACTATTGAGTAACATGACAAAATGAAAACAATTAGAGTTGCGGGTGTCCATGGGCGGTGTCGACTGCTTACCATCAGGCATCACACTTGCTCGTCTGCCGCCTCTCATAGATAGATACTCTTTATTGCACAAAAACACAGACATTACAGGAAAACATATTACAAACAACACAAAGTACAATCTAGGCGGTCTTATCGCTTATAGCGATCTCTTCCAGACAACCTTCAGGCAGAGGAAATCAGATTGACTAAGGAAATGGGTAACCCAGTGCAAAACTATCTAACTATTTTATATTAAATACAATAAATCTCATATAAAAAAGAAACAATTCTATAATATTTTAAAGGAAATCACAAAGTTGAATTTATTACTCAGCTCGACCACTCAACTTTTGCTGCAAGCTAAGGGATGCAGTGTAAGAGACTGCTTTGTGATTAATTAATATTTTCATGGAATCCAATGGAAAATTTTCATTTCGTTTAAATCTTTAAAACTACACAATGGATTTTGATACGGTTTTTTTTTAATTGATAGAGTGATTCAAGAGGAAGTTGAGTTTGTTGCGGCACTTCTTCTCAGCAGGCTACACGTCGAAGTGCTGGTAGGAAAAAGTTTGATGTGCAAAAGTAAGAGAGGTAGGGCATAGCGAATCTTCGCTCGTATTGAGCTGCCCGTCCGGGGAAGGACCTCCACCCTATAAAATACCGCAGCCTAATGACCTTCGGGTCGTGTTTCTGCTGGTGAGTAGGGTGTCCGGAGCTCGTGGGGGGTTAGGGTTGGGCCGGCATTGTAGTGGCAACTGACAGGTAACTGACCAGTTACTTGCCAGTTGTCACAGCGACTTGGGCCTCTCTTTCGCTTTCCATCAGGCGTAGGGAAGCCATTATGTCGAGCCACTATAAAAAAAAAAAAAGAGTTTGACGTCTGAACACCTATTTTACATGAAGTAATAATGTAATACTTACTTGGACTCATTTTGTATGGAGTTCAACTGTTCCAATTTAGCCCTGTGTTCAGTTTCCACTTTCGATATCATTTGCTTCACCAGCGAGATGAGCGCATTGAACTGATTCAGAGTCAACCCATTCTCAACACACAGAGGTATCAGGAAAGGTAGAACTTTTGTCGCCATCACTTCTTTTGTTATGCCTAGCTTCTTGTGGCTTAATGCCAGTTTGTAAATACCTGAAATCATCAGAAATGGACACATATGATTGATGGTAAGCAGTCACAACTCAAATGTAAAGTTTAGGGTTGCTGCCGGCCTTTTAAATATGAATTACCATTACCTATAAACTATAAACCCATAAGTATCTGTCAAAGAATAGATAAGAAACTGTTGACTCAATGGATTATATTAACTTCAACAGAATACTTTAGATAACTTTGTTCATAGAACCAGAACCTTACTCAGAGCTGTACACACACACACATTATATTAGGTACTGTATTTTCTCATGGAGTATTTGATCTAATTATTATCAACTGTTATTTCACTGTAACCACATACAATATAATTCAGTTTTCAGTATTATTTTTAAAAGTTATTCTGAACACTTACCTAAAATACCCATCAGCACAGCTGGCTCCCTAGAGGGTATCTGTGGCAAAAATGGAATGATCTCATCTAGGACCAGCCATTTATCTAAATGCTCCAACAATTTTCCTAAACACAACAAGCAGTTCACTCTCACTGATATGTAATTGGTGCTCATACACAATTTCTTAATCCGTGGCATCAAAGCATTCTTCATAGCCGGGTAATCTATCAAAGATGCAAATGTCGGCAACACTGACAAACAAAGCTCCTGAATCTGTTGTGCGTCCGACTCCAACGCTCGATACAGCATCGGCAAGATATCACTCTTCACCTCTTCCCCTGGAGTCAACTTTAACAGAAGCTCCATTTTCTGCATAAATATCAGCAATATTTGTATTGGATCTTGTATCATCATTACCGGCTTCAGTACTGGCAGAATGTATTTCACATATTCCTCCTTTGTCGAATTCTCAGCGATGAGTAAAACATTTGGTAACACAAAAGGCACCATAGGTGGATTAATAAACTCCTTGCTGAGACATGGCAGTATGCGATATATGCAGATGCGGTGAGGCATTTTCTGTATTATCTGTGGCAGACCCTTATAGAACTGTGACTTTTGCAAATTGTCCCATTGGAATAGCGAGTCCAAGTAATTAAGAGTTTTGACACCAACATCTTCAAAGTATGAAATCTGTAAATATTGATGAATTAATAAATATAAACGTTAAATTTTAGTAAGTTTACTTACTATTAACTACTACTAACTACTACTACTACTAAAAAAACTACTTTGTCAAATATCTCGAACACTTGTTGTACAATTTTAAACATGTGTACTTATTTTTTTTGAAGTGGAATGTAAAAAAGCTAGTAATGAAGTATGTAATATAAAAACATCCAATACTTTCATAGTACAATTATGCAGATATAATAAATTAAATTTTCATATGATGCAAGTCATGAATAATTTTTTTAACAAATTTAATGTAGCAAAAATTACATAAAAAATAACTTTATCAAATCATTTAACTTACTTTTAAGAATTGATGTGGATCGGGCCGCAATTCTGGTGTGGCATTCAACATGAGCTTGACATACTCCCTCAAGCCATCAACAACACACAACAGCCGCGAAGATGGCAAATTACGTATTTCTGTCGCAAATCGTTTGAATTTCGAATAGTCGTTACCAACATTACCTAGAGTTTGATGGCCTGTGCTGTGTAAAACGTAAATAACCATTCCTAGGGAGTAAATATCACTTGCGGGGGAATGTGTCGCTGAAAGTACGTACTCTGGAGCCAAATAGTCAAGTGTAGGTTGTGTCAGTGGGTGCATTGCTTGACAGTATTCAGTGAACGGCCAAAACGCAGGAGAACCAGGCCCACTCTGGTTAGCAATACAGAAATCAAACCCGAATATCTTCCAAGCACCTTGCTGGTTCACTATTATTGACTCCGGACATATATTGTGATGTAAAAGCTTAACATCATTATGCAGAAACGTCAAGCCTTCTGCTATTTGCATTAATCCATACTTTATTTCCAGTTCATATAACTTGTAATTGCTCAAGTGGCTCGGTGTAGGCTGCGGCATGTTCTCTGTGTTGCCTAAAATGTTTGCTAAACTTGCAAACACTGGTTCTGTGGCAAACGCAAGACTCTCCCTGCTCTCTTCGAGGCTGTGCTGGACTGTGAGTATCTGTGGATGCCGCAATTTGGTTAGCTGCACTATCCCCCGCTTTAAAGTCTCTAACATTATGTCCCTGTCCGCTTTCGCCCATCTGTCCAGATGTTTCTTCTCAAATACGAATATAGACGCCTCTTGTTTTGTTGATTTCTTGTAGCCTTTGTATATTTTCCATAATAAACCTACAACATTCAAGTTTACATAAATGTTTAAACGTTTCACGATGACGATAAGCCCACATTAATGATGTTTTTGTTTTATTTACCTGGGCCAGCACTGGCGATAAATTGGGTTGCCTCGAACTCCCTTGTTACTGGGTTTCCGGGCAAAACCCCTGATAACTGTGACACTGTATTACTGACAGATGAATAGAATTTATTGAAGACCTCCATGTTACAGTAACACTATTGACTTATTTGGAAACTGTGAATACAAAAATCATTACAATGGACGAGCCGAAATGGGAAATTGGACTTTTTGCGAACGGGTGACATTGACACAAATTTGACGTTCCAGTTATCGTCTAGAAATCAAAATGAGAAATACAGAGTTAGTGTCACATACCTAATGATTTCATAATTTGATTTGAAAAACAGTAGATACCTACATAATGTTTGAATAGGTACTGAACCTTTTATCCACTTAAAATTTTACTACCTACCTGCCTGCCTTTACTATATGACTATAAGTTTGCTGTGAACAATGCTTTAATCACCGTGCATAAAAAGGTACAGTTGATTTCAGTTTAGAACGCAATCTGGAACTGTCAGTTACCTAGATGTCAACTGTCAGTCACTGACTCGCTCGCTCGTTGTTTTGCTCACTGGAAATATTTACAAAATCAAAAAGTTCTACACCCTGAAATATCTTGGCAATGTCTTTAATAACTTGAAAAATGATACGAAATATTTACCTAGCTGTAAATCTGCTTATACTCCTGTTGCTGCCTTACGGTCTCACGGACACTAATCCGTACGCAGACGAACCCTATCGACCTCGCGGACCACTGGTGAAATGTAGTTTTCTGCCCATGGAATTCCTGAATTGCGACCATCCAATCGACCACAAGGGGAATCAGACGGCGAAAGAAGCGACGGGTCACGGCTGTGTGAAATTTGGCGGGGTTTTGTACGACAAAGTGGAGAAGACGAAAGTGCAATGCAAAGCTTTGGACAATATCGAATGTTACGGCAGCAGGACGTTCATGAGGGATGGTTTCCCGTGCGTGCGGTACTCCGGCCATTACTTTACAACTACTCTTATATACAGTATTTTGTTGGGATTCTTGGGGATGGATCGTTTCTGTCTTGGGCAAACAGGCACAGCTGTAGGTAAACTGCTAACACTAGGAGGACTAGGTATCTGGTGGATAGTCGATGTGGTTTTGTTAATCACGAACAATCTGCACCCTGAAGATGGAAGCAATTGGAATCCATATGTTTAGTGCAATATCAAAATTCCATAACTTGTCTAAGTATACCTGTAGAATTTAGTTTGTAAGCTGAGAGTTTGTACTGTTGACTGATTTTAAGGGAAATTTCTATAATAAATTATTTAAGTAACATACTTGGGTTTTACTTAATACTTCAAA
Source organism: Conogethes punctiferalis (assembly GCA_031163375.1). Classification (NCBI taxonomy): domain Eukaryota; kingdom Metazoa; phylum Arthropoda; class Insecta; order Lepidoptera; family Crambidae; genus Conogethes; species Conogethes punctiferalis. Next base: position 2,195,171 of record CM062086.1, read on the forward strand.
TATAGGTTTTTCTAGACAATTAAAAAGTAAAATTGTGGTGACTGAATTGTACCCTATCATACAGTTGATGAGCTTACATGTTTTAAATTTGTCTTATGGAATAGGTAAGACTTTATTGACAATATGTGGTTGGAGTGTGATACAAAATCAGGCAGTATGTATGTGTAGACCTTAGAAGAATGAAAAACTGCTGACAGTGGCTGGACAAGGGAAGACTGGACAGGATGTAGAGAAATGTGGCTGAATTCAAAGGTATTCATTCAGCAGTGTTACTTGTTGAGGACATGCTATGTAACTTTTGTGTTGCCTGTAAGCTTTTTCTAACTTAGTGATGCATTACTATGTAGGGTGGCATATTCCTATTAGAACAGATGATTCAAAGGTACTGGGTTTGATTCCCAGGCAGTTTAATTTGGAAAATGTGTCATACCTATAATTTTCATGAAATGTTGGTTTAATAAATTGTGATCTTTCATGTGTATCAAGGCACCTTCCAGTCATCATATACAAGTAGTATTGGCAATACCTAGGCATTAAAAATAACCCAACAAAATTACATATATTTTATGCCCCATAATTTCCTATTGCCTACATAGGATACAACTATTGCATCAACATAACACAACCCACATAGAATATAAGGGATGGAGCTTTGGAGCTAGAATTTGAGCAGAGTAAAACCCTTTAAATAAAAAAAAAACAAAAATGAAGTTTTAGATTATTTATTATAAATCTTAAGCCACCAGGGCTGAAGCAGTGCTAGACTCATATTTCCAGTTGGGTGGCAGAACACTCTTTGTCTTGTAATAGCGGGCTAGCCTGTGGATTCTGGACTCGACAAGAATAAGCCTGAATTTGCTGTCCTTGTCCTTCCTGTTGCGCTCCAAGTGCTTCCTCATGGCGACAGCCTTCTTGATCAGGTAGTAGAGGTCCTCGGGTAGGTCGGGAGCCAAACCCATAGCCTTCATGATCCTCAGGATCTTTTTGCCAGTCACGAATCTGACTTGGGCCACTCCATGCGAATCCCTGAGCATGACACCTGGAATAGGATAATAGGGTTCATTATTAGCTTATCAACTTCAAGGTTTGGTTTTTATTTAAGGCTTATGAACTGTCTGAATAGGTATGGGACATAGCCCAGGCGATTATGGGTAAAGCCTCAAGGTGTTTGCCGAAAGTGGCGAAAAACAAACTGGAGAGGCCTATGTCCAGCAGTGGACTGCGATAGGCTGATGATGATAGCCCAGACAAAACAAAGTACAATTTAGGTGGTCCTATTGCTTATAGCGATCTCTTCCAGACAACCTTCGGGTAGAGGAAACCATTTTCACATTCCTTAAGCTAATTGTTCTGTTATTATTAAATCGGTTGATATAGCCTTTATGCCTACTCTATGGTATAATAATACCAAAGTTTACGGGCAGTTACTGTAAAGGTTCAATACACATCATACTTGCCCTGGATCACAGACCAAGATCCTAACAAAATATTTATACTATGTATAATATGTATCTGTTTAAAAAAAAGTATTTATGTAAGTTTATCAGTTGTCTACTATCCATAGTACAAGCTTCAGCTTAGTTTGAGGCTAGATAGCGATGTGTGGCATGGCTCAGGTCTCAGGTTATTTATTTAATACAATGAATGTTAGAACATCAGATAGTTGCAGATGCATTATTTACAAATGCACATCTGCAATGAATGTGTTTTGTTTTACATTGTAAAGGGTTTAAATGTTTTGCGATATGTGGTACAGAATAGGCAGCATTTCGCTCAAAAGATCTAGTTAGGTATCTAAAACTTAATATTTCACATGGCACGTTCTAAATACAATCAGTACAAAATGTAGCACCTTGAGAATCCAAGAATAAATAATGTTTTCTAATGTATAGTTTACATACTAAATTGAAAGTTATTCATTATTTTAATACAGTGAAATGTCAAAAAATATATAGAAAAGAAAAGAAGAAAGAAAAGAAACATCTACGTACCAATTTGGGATGGAGTAAGGCCCTTTTTGCCAAGTTTGAAAATCTGTTCCTTAACATCATCAGCGGTTAGTTTCAGCCAGGTTGGGACACTGCGGCGGTACGGCAATGCCGACTGGGAAATACCCTTGCTGGAAACATAAAAATCACACTTTTATTTTATGCCATGTGGTGGGTACGATCGGCTTGCAGAGGTTAGAATGCTGTCACATCCGAACTTTTGAGACACAATAACTGAATTATGTATCACACGAACGAAATAGACTTTCTATAGCACAATTATAGAATAAAATTACCCAGGTGCGTGCATACGACCCATGGTTGCGGTTTTTAAGAAAACTCGCCGATCTGACAACGACAACAAGGGAAACCAAAAAGATGGTGGCCGGAAACTGATCTCTCATTCAGTTCTTCAATCTCGTTGTCTATGAATGATATAGACATAAACGTGTTTATGGTACTGAGTGAATGTACTTCTATTTCCGCAAGGCCAAATAAGATAAACCGGAGCTGTATCCAAAAAAAAGTACTTAGACTGTCAATTTTGACATTGACATTACGTTGAACACCACAATACTTGGTTCTGGTTTTGGAAAACGCAAATAAATTGGTCAAAATGGCCAATAACTACGGTATATCCGATGCGGAGTTAAATCTCATCAAACAGCAGGCTTCGCGCCGTGCTGATATGAGAAAAGAATTCATTAAGCAGAAGACTAACCCCTGGAAACATGCTTCTGAAGCTGGCTATGTAGTAAGTGTTAATTACGTAATTTTATTAGTAAAAGTTGAATTTTATTTGTAAACAATATAAAGGTTGCGTACTAAAATTGTTCCTTAATTAAATTTCAGTTCGATCCGGCTCTTCAGAGGTTCATGTCGATGAAAGTGACTCAATTTGAGCACTTCCAACCTAACATTAGAACTAGCTTAATTGGATTCTTGGGTGTTGTTCTGCCCATCGTCGGATACGGCTATTTGATGTACAGAGACCGTTCAACCCGCGAAAACCAGATCAGGACCGGCGAACTCCGTTACAGAGATAGAATGTTCAAGTTTGCGTAAATGGGTAATAAACAAGTACTTGAAGCAATAGATGTCTGTATAGTTTCCGATCAGTGAATAAATTAATCGATTTTTATTTTGTGTATCAATTCTGTGCCTGACTGTACTTTTAGAAAACTTAACTCTTTGGTGAACCAACATAGCTGGCTGTTTTAATGAAATGTTAAAAAAAATATATGAAAAAAAAAAACCTAAGTAATACAGACAGCTTGTGATATCTTCGAGGTTACATGAAATAAATTTTGCTATAAAATATCTATTAATAATGGCTAAGCAGTGTTACTCTGAAATTGAATGTAAAATTATAAAGGATCAGATTGAGAGAAGGGCTAGATTTAGGAAAGAGTTTCTGAAGCTGAGGACTGACCCTTGCAAGCACTCTCAAGAAGCTGGCTATGTTGTGAGTATTTGAAAGAAAGAAAGAAAATATGTTTATTCAGTGACATAATAGGACAGGTGGTGGTGGTTTATTTCTATAGTTAATCAAGAATAAAAGAAACACCAAATAAAACAATAAGTTTATATGCTCTTGATTGAAAGAAAAAGCAGAGATTTTTACTGTCCAATAAAATGGTATCAAGTCTTTAGGACAATTCTAAGTCACTAAGGAAATGCAGAATAAGGTCGACATTATAAAAACAAAAAACTTGCCTGTTGTTTCTTCTGGAATTTAATTTTCATTTCACTATATGTTTCCTTTATGCCTAATATAGATATTCTGTAACAAAATATGAAGAGTATTCCTATACTTTTTCCTTTACCTTGACATAATGGCTTCCCTACGCCTGATGGAAAGCGAAAGAGAAGCCCAAGTCGCTGTGACAATGGCCCAACCCTAATCCCCCACGAGCTCCGGAAACCCTACTCACTGGCAGAAACACAATCCAGAGGTCATTTGGCTGCGGTTATTTGACGGGCGGCTCAATTCGAGCGAAGATTCGATAAGCCTCTCTTGAGATATGTGATTAGGTACTTATGATTATTTGCCAGGTGTGGAAATTTTCTTTCAGTTTGATCCAGCAATACAGCGTTTCGGCACTATGAAATGCATGCAGTTCTACTACTTCTCGCCTGGCATGGGTCAGGTCATCAGGGCTCTAGCCGCCATCATACCCATGGCTGCTTATGGCTACCTCATGTACGAAGATCGGAGGAAACTGGAGCAGGACTGTAGGTGTGGTGTTATCAAATATCGTGACCGTATGTTTAAATTTAATTGATAAATAAATTTTCGAAGTATGCTATGCACAAATATTTCATTTGCCTGCCATATAAATTGTGTGCCGCATCGGTAACATGGCCAATTTTAAAAACAAAACACAGTTTTAATAAAGAAATATTTATTGTGTGTGAGATCTATAACAATAATGTTGTACATAAGCAATTGAATTAGTTTTTACACTGAGAAATATTTTAGTTACAAATAAGTTGTCTATGGGAGTTACTTTGAAATAGTTAATTATTAACGGTCATCCAGAGATTTGTCTCTGGATATAACGGAATCATCAAACTTGACCATGTAGGTTGTCCCCTTATGCCAATGTGCAGTTACCTTGGCTGGCTGGAATAAATGAGTTATGATATAGAAAAACATTTACAGGCCTTTAAAATAAGTATGGTGTAAAGGAACATAATAATAAAATTAAGATTAGGTTCTTCCCAGACCAATTTTGTATCACACATTCAATATCCTACATAATGTGTGCCAATAGTTTATAAAGAATATTTGGAGTCATGAAAAATAATACTATTCATAAACTATAAATATTATGACTGATTGAAACCCAACTGGTGATACTTACAAATCCACTTTTGGTCAAGACAGCTTCAATAATACCAGCATTGAATGTAGCACAGTTGAGGGAACCTTTATCTTTTGGAACACTGATGAACTTATTGACCTGACAAAGAAATAAAACAGGTGAATTTTTTAAATCATTTATAACGTGCTTTTGGTAATTTTTCATACTACTGTTTTACTAGGTACTTTCTTTATCTGAGATACTGTAGTGTAATGCCGCAGGGCCACACATTGGATTCAACTTTGCATCCAATCACTGTCTTTTGTCCAATACTAATGCACTCAATGTCTGCATTGTGTCAAAGTACCAATACACACATTGGTCCATTGGGCGCAAAACGTTGGTGCAAATATCTCAAAAGTGTGGCTGCAGCTTAATAACAGTGGTGACCATAATGTTACAATAACTGTTAAAATAGAGGAATCTTCAGTTACTTGAAAGTTTGAAACAAATACTCACTATTGCATCTTTCTCAATGATATAATAAGTTCTCTCATCATCATTGGCATGTTCCAGCTTATCAGCCTCTTTGCCAAATAATACCTGTAAAGTGAAATGTACAAAATGAATTTTAAATGCACCAAAAAGGTATCAACTATATAGAAAAATTTCACTCAATAGGGTAATACCTTCCACAATGTAGACTTGACAAATAGTAACATATTCAACAATTTTATCTCCCTTTTGCTATTTCGCTCTCTGACGAAATATAAATCGAGTAATCTGGTGCCTACATCCTGGCCAATATCTGAAAGTCTAAGAAGAAAAATAATGTTACGATGTCTTCATATAAGTTATTGTATAAATTTTTGTTTGCTATTTTTTACTTACTTATTCTGAAGTTCGTGTATGGAATGCGAACGATTTTGACAATACTGGACTATTTCAGAAAATAGGAGAGCATAAAATGCGAGAGATACTTCGCCTTTTCCTTTGCTGAGCGGTTTGTCAAGTATCGATGATTTGGAACGACTAGACGACATGTTTGCTTAATTGTTTGGTTTGAAGTAAAGGGCTACTATTACTGCTGGTCTCGATAGTAAAATTTTTAATTTATATATTTTATTGGAAATGCTTTTTTCCAATTTATTTTGCTCAGGACTCTCGCAAACACCCTCCTCAATCACATCTACGAAACGTCACTTTGACTTTGACATTAATATTCTTTATTTTGGTTGTATCACGGCTCTATGCATTACTTTTTAATCCATCCTACAATAGGTCAAAATCTTTGTTGATCGGGCTGGTTTATTAAAATACTCTTTAATAATTTAATAACATATTAAAATGTTTGTTAAACCTAAGCCTAGGAAGATAGTCAATAGTCCAATTTATTTGAGGGCCCAAAAATAGTCTAACACGTCGAATAGAAACGCATACACCTACGCCCTAAAGGGGGTACCTTGTTGACCATTAGACTAACTTTATTTTAATGTGAAGATAAAATTAAAATGAACACCTACCCACCAATAATAGGTACATAGGTTCCATGAGCCACTGCCAGATCAGATAGTTTCAAAATCCATAAGTGTGAAATTCCCACAGTTCTCGTAAATAAGTAGGTACCTACATTCGTTACCACTTATCAAATTTTACATAGTCATCTTCTTGTCTTCAATGTTAAAGCATCACGTATTCTACGAGCCAAAATTAAAATGCGCATTTACAACTACCTACGCTATCGTCTGCCAGTAGCGATGATACGAGTACGCTGGGCCTTGAATTACTAATCGTCAGGTGATCGTTTGACCTATCCAACTGCTCGTCCCATTTTGACTCCTTTGTGTTATAGATAAGGAGTTGAAATAATGCGGTCAGTGTGCGTAAACGTAAATAAAGGCACATAGACCTCTTTTTAGCAAAACAACTTTAAGTTGCATTAATTCAAGAACATTCAGAGTCCTTTTAACTAATCCAAGTACCATCTGAGGTCACGTGTTCCTTTCCCAGTTTTTTTTCTACATGCACCATAATACTAGGTATCTTCACACCGTATCCGGGACGAGGTGTGCGGCCTCACGCCTCCCGGAATGGGAAAGCATAACCACTAAGCCCCCTGTGTGATGTGTCGACAGTGGCCAGCAATTTGCAGGGGCTTGCTACTCTGGTCTGGTCAGCCGCACATGACAAGCGGTTGGCACTCCTGGTCTTGGAAGAGCTAAATTTCCTTGTTAGTTTAATCAATTTAGGTGTAACCTCCGTCAGGGGGCACGACAGTGCCCCCGCCAAGTGGAGCGCGATGCAAACACTGCCGTACCATCCTTTACCGGAATCATTTCACCGTATATCTTGTTTATGGCACTTCTTTTAACTATGTAATGCAAGTAAACTGCTTTTGATATTCGTTTAGTTAAATCGATTATCAACTTATAGATAGATAAGGAAGAAATAAGTAGATAGGTGTATTTGATATCTAGTGTGGATAGGTTAATTAATATTAGTAAATAAAAAATCGAATAAACAATAAACTTAAATTTAATAGTCAAAAACATAAAACAAATTGTGAAGATGTACATTTATATAATTATAATCATTCCATACAATCTATTACATAAACTCTGGGCAAATTAAATCGAACTGCATTTTGCAAGAGATAGAGAAATACAATTTGTAATGAGTCCTCTTTACGACCAGGTAAAATCTGGATTTCGGAATAGTCAAGATACTCTTTATACTTACTTTTTATTAATGGCCGAAATATTATTTGGTTTCCGAAAACCAGATTACCTACATCTCCTGTAGGATTTGAAATTTCCATGCCCCATTTAATTTAGGTACATAAATTAAAGATTTCAGTACCCTACTGTTCTAATAGTATGACATGACATCGAAGAATCATTAAAGTAGGTAGTACTTGAAAAGTTAGGATATATTTTAACGACCGGCCTTCTTATATAATTTTATGTTAATACGTTCTGAATAAGGCGAATGTAACGTACTCTTTCCGTACCAATTGACAAATATTCGTACGAGCAAAATCACCCTAGTGGAACATATAGGTAACATACTTTCGTAATTTTATAAATTGTAACGTAATAGCAAATACGCAATAGGGTCCAATCTTTGCTTCTCGTAGTTCCGGCAATTTCAGTTCAAACATAATTAATGATACCAAGGAAGTATGTATAAAGTAAAATTATAATGGCGCAGTTTACGTAGTGGTTCCGTTTGATATAATTATTTAACACAAAAAGAAACATAGAATAGCCGTGGCAAGAGAAATTAAAATGGTCTACTCTACAGTCATTTGATAACAATACCTATGCTTCTTCGCGCTTCGGGACCCGAAGCATTCTGTCGTTCGTCTATGGGGATACTTTGATTCTCAAAGTTTAAAACTAACGACCCCCAAAAGATGTATAGCCAATGATGAATTATACAATCGAATTTGTTATTAAATTCAGCAGATCTATTTCTCATTGCGTGGAAATTAAAACACCAGAAATATCAGCAAAGATTCACCCAACGCTGACTATCATACGAAGCGACTAACATATACAAATATTACAAATTCGCAGCAAAACTGATAAACTCCATTTCCTCTTATCACCGCTCGCCCGCGTGACACACTGGACGGACACTTGAATATATTATTCATCAACAATAAAGGCCCAATTCAATCGCAAAAGTTTGACCACAGTGAAAATTTCTTGAAATGTAGCATTATACACTGTCCTGTACAGCTATGGTACCTAATCCACTTTCTTATTTGATACAGTCCATCCACACTGACCATAACTCGTCAAAACTTCGATCATGATACACTTCTCAGGGTTGCCTACCAAAAATCGTCCATTAAACTATACTACACTAAGTTAAAAGACCCATATTTTGTGCATATATTATTCCCTACCCAGACTTGTAATTCAAACGAACGTTACCCGTTTTTTCCTACAAACCATTTGAATATAAATACCATACTTTATTGAGTTTGTGTACGATACATTTATTGACAGCAAAATGGATGATCGGAATGTTCTAATATCTCACTGCAACAAGATAGTGTGGATGGCTAAAAAATGCCTCCAATGCTTTTTGCCCCATAATTGCATTTTATGCATAATTTTACCATAAATATGTTTGCGCATAGTTTCTAGTAGACATCACTAACAATAGAAAATCGAGTAGCAAAAAACTTATGACTGTTTAAATTTCTATTGAGTTCTATTAATTTTTAGGATAGACTGTATGTTGAAATACTAGAACTATGACAGGAATTTAGTCAGTAGATTGAGCACAAGCGAATTTGAACTTTAAAAATAGATAGTTTGTGCCAAATACACAATAAATTCTATGCAAAATAAAGAACAATAGCTGCTCGAAAATGAACTTTTAAATGAATATTTATCAGTTTTGTTCTACCTTAAACTACTCATGTGTGCATAATGCACAATGCAGGTACAATTTTAGACTTAGGTGAGTTAGTATGATTAGTAATAACTACAATATTAATTGATTATTTATAAAAACAAAATTGAAGAAGGCATCTATTTCTTTGGTTCAAATTAAGAAGTTTAAATAAAAATTGTAATTCAACATTGTAATTTACTAATTATAGAATAATATTTACACAACTATTTTTCCTTCCGTCTAGGACAATTGGGATATTTATGTTTTATTAAAAAACAAAATTAGTCCAATCCACAAGTAAGATAATATTATCTTTTAAAATGTTTTTATGGCCAGATTATAAGAGTATCATTTATAAAATAACATCTATTAAGTTCTACAAGTGTTATTTGCTGACACAGTGGGGCAAATTGTTTAACGAGAGTATGTTTTGTGGTGCACCACATGATGTCAGTTATTATATTATTATTTAATTTAATTTAACACTTCCTTATTATACTGTAGCATACAATTTATAAGTATATTTACTGTGTCAGCCAATGCCATATTACCCGCTGAGACTCCTCACACCACACCTTACCTAAATTCAAATATAAAATTATTTATGCTTATATAATGTTACATCTATGCTACAGAGTCAGTATTTACATTACGATTAACGCTACATACTCTAACAGCAAGTGGATTGGACAGTTTCGGCTTCAAGGAGGTTGAAGTCCATCCCGTTCGGTCGGTTGAAGCCCGTCTTGATTCCATCCCAACCGTCCTCTACTTTGTATTCACCAGTCAGTATGCGATTGTACACTTCTTGCGCTACCAGTACAAAGGCTTCTTCTACATTCAAACCTGTCTTTGCTGATGTTTCCACATGATGTAGTCCTGGAAAGAATTATGTTCTGTAATTGTGAACTGTTCATTTTAGTACTAACTTCGAGTTGATTAGGGTTTGGAAGTTCTACTTTACAGAGATATCTTTTGTTACACATGATGTTGGGAAAAACATACTTAAAAAAAATATATATTAGTTTTTGCTATTGTCTCATTTAAATAAAGATTAACATATCATGAGTATGATTCTTAATTATTGTTGAAATTGATTTTATGAACAGATAAGTAAAAGTAACAATAGATATCAGTTGTCTAGTACCCATAGTAGGTACAAGCTTCAGCTTAGTTTGGGGCTAGGTGGTGCTGTGTGGCCCAGCGTGGCATGTCTTGGGTTATTTATTTATTTTATATTTCCCATGGACCATGCAGCAAATCTTTTTATTAGATTTACTGTCAAAGGTCCTTGATTGATAGCTTGAACTGATCTCATTTAGGATAGACAATATCTACAGATGAGGATGTGGTAGTTTCCTGCCCATGTGTGCTGTCATCTACATAACCCTATCCCTGCCACTTTGTGCCCATTGGCAACATACATGGTTTACCCTCCCTTCTGAAAGGGAGAGTACCACAAACCATGCTTAATCCCCCTAAAGATTGGTGATACTTAATGAATTCCTCCACTTAGAAAAATAGTACATATCCAGACATGTCACAGTCTCATTGTTTTAATCTATAAGATTCCCACGAAGGCACGAACTGATTGCATAATGATTAGAAAATAAAGCAACTCTTTTGAGTACCAGCAAATTTACTAACATTCTAATGCAATGTAGTTCTGTGTAACAATAATGATGGTCATTAATTAATTATTAACCAGAAATCACTCTAATTTGTTACATTCTATCTATGGTATAACAATGGTGTCTCATTGCATCACAAATAATCATATTTACTTTATGGAATACCTACCTACAAATTTTAAAAAGATACTTTTAAATTGGATTTGTTTATAAATTATGTATACTAATAATTTATTTTTTAGCTTTATTCATATTCAATCAATCAATCAACAGCTCTGGTTATCCACAGTTCAAAGTAGGCTTCATTATTTTGTTCCACATTTCTCTATCCTGGGCTTCCCCCTATCCACCCCTTTTAATTATGTTAACCTTGAATTATAATCTTATAACTGACAATGGTAATGGGAGAAATGGTTCACTACCCTGGTGGATTGACTACCTGGCTTGTGGGCCACTGATTCCACCAGGAAATTAATTATTATTTGAGATTAATTTGATTACATAGTAATATGGAGCCTGCATATTTTCTTAGATAAAGTTTAAGGGTAGGAAAAAGAGACTAATACAGTTCAAAGCATTAAAGTTGTGTTAATACTAAAAATAATATGGATTCTAGTATATAGTAAATCTGGTGACTTACCATTTTCTTCAGCAAACATTCTGGCCTCCTCACACGTGACTTCTCTTCTCGCTGTGTTCTTGCTATCAGTTCCTACTAAGTCCACCTTGCACCCCACCAGCGCGAAGACAGGCCTGTGAGGCTCAATGTGTCTCTTCGCCTCCATCATCCACAACGGTATGTGCTCGAAACTAGATCTGTTACACACATCGTACACCAACAACGCACCAACTGAATTCCTATAGTACGACTTTGTAATAGATCTAAATCGCTCCTGACCCGCCGTATCCCACAGTTGCAACTTGATTCTCGTCCCATCTTGCACTTCTATAATTCTCGCGAAGAAATCCACTCCTACTGTAGGGTCCGACAGCTAAAAATTAACGCGTAATTTACATTCGTATCACCAAAAACCTTGTCCAATAACAAGAAAACAATGAACGGGGAACTCACCTCTGCAAACTTCCCGTCTGTGAAATATTTCAGTAAAGAACTTTTGCCCACGGTACTGTCTCCGATTAGGATCAGCCTAAACTGGTAATCGAATATTGGATCGACCATTTTTCTATTTTCAATTTCAATAACATAAAATTAATAGCAACAAAGACCTCGTCAAAATTACGTATTAGAAATGACAAGCAGACAGACAGGACAGATGTGACATCTGACTGAACATAGACTAGGAATGAATGTGTTTGTTTTCTAGTTTATGTAATTCCCCGAAATGACATCTCATGTATCGGTCGGAGTGATAATCATTGCATTATTTTTGATTGATTTAATTATGCCGGATGTTAGAGTGAATTGCGCTAACGCTATTTTTGAATGAGTTAAATAATTAAAAAACAAAATGTCAAATCACAATGGTTGTTTTGTTCACTCATTCATTTTATTATTAAACTATTTCCCAGACGCTTTATTTTAAAAGTGGATGCATTTAAAATTTACTTTGTTTTTAATGAGTTGTTAATAAGTTGCCTGAACATTATTTAGATAATTATGACGTGAGTTATTGTACATCAGAATTATAACCTATGAAAAAGGTTAGCTTTCTTCGAAACCGGGCCTAGGGGCCGATAAGGTTTTACATGAATATTGAGCGTAAGTTTGTATACTTGATAACGTTCGAATATTAAAATTGTAGAATAATAGGCGAGACATTATTTTCAGTCCAAACTAATCAGTTAAAATGAGCTACAGTTATAAAACGAAGGAGAATGTCGAATATATTGAAAACAAAGCGAAAGCAACACCAATTGGTAAGTAAAATACCTGTTCGTGTAACATTTACGTACATAGAGAATTAATTAATTTATTAGGATCTCTAACATAAGACACACTTAAATTATTTTTATTTGGATACATACATTTAAATGGGTGCAATTTCTCATAGTCTTACAAGAGACCACAGCTTGCTATATTGAGTGTACTACTCCAGACTAGAAGAATTAACATAAGTCACAGGTGCAAATTATCAGCAGAAGTATACTCGTAGTATGCTTATTGTTGAATGTGGATGCAGATTTGGCATACTTGTGTATTGTTATTTACTATGTAGTTCAATACTAATACATAAAATAAAACTGTAGAGAAATCAATTCTGTACATGAAATATATTTTCAAAATAACTATCAGGGGGTGATTAGTGATAGATACTGACTGAAAAATGCAATCAGTAAAATTTTTGTCTGTCTGTTCTATCTATCTGGTACAGTTAGTTCTAAAATCGACAGGCTCAGTGGCTCAATTGGTAGTGACCTCTGCCTTCTGAGCCAAGGGTTGTGGGTTCGATCCCCACACATTACAAACATTTGTGTGCATGAACATGTTTGTTTGTATTGGTCTGGGTGTTTTCTAAAATATGTATTTATTTACAATAAACAAAATGTATCTTAGTAAGTTTATCAGTTGTCTAGTACCCATAGTACAAGCTTCAGCTTAGTTTGGGGCTAGATGGCGCTGTGTGGCCCAGCGTGGCATGTCTTGGGTTATTTATTTATTTATTATTTAAATATGATCAACAACCACAATAGTGAGAAAATGTAACCTTTAAAAACTATATAACTTTTTAAAACAGGTAAAATGTTTGTTTACTAATTTATTGATCTTACCCATAACCACATGCCATAACACAAGTGTTTAAGCTACCTACCTTGGGATCGGGGCAATGTATGTGAAGTTGTCTGATATTTATTATTATTATTGATCTTGAATTATAGCCATGGTCGCACCAGAGGTGAAACATAATGCAGATGCCGACACAGAGATCACCAAGACGTGTGCTGTGTTGGGCTGCGAGGACTCCAAAAACCTGGAAGAGGAATCCTTTTTTAGGTAAATAGATTAAGCTCTGTATTAAATTCTATGGGAACATCCAAGAAATCTTAAATTTATGTATTTATTAAGTGTTGCGGAGGTCTGATGGCAGTCACTCTGTGTAAAAGTTTAGCCCTCGCCAAATCTCTCAGTTTGGGAAGCCGACCCTGAGACAATCAAGAATAAGTCTAGGATGATGATGATGTATTTATTAGGAAATAAATAAAAACAGAAGAATATAATTTAATATTAGTGTTTAATTAATATCTGTGGGCAGACCAGCAAACTTTGGATGAGGTTGGTGAGGGATCGTGTAAAGCGGCGGTTGAAAGAAGAGGCCTTTACTCTGCAGTGGGTAGATGTGGGCTGAAATGATGATGGTGATGAAGTAGAAATACAATGCACTTATATAAAAATAGAATATGAACAACGAAAAAAAAACAAATTTGATAAAAAAAAAATAATAAAAAACATGACATGACATGACAACAAGACATGCTCTATTATGTTTACGCCTGGCTTGCGGTTTCCCTATAATTGTCACTTGGTATTCATAGTACTTGTTGTGTAATAGGCAAGGGTTTCCCAAACTTTTTGTATGATTTTTCATTTCTGATATTTATTGTCTCGCGTCTGATATCAAGAGTGAGATGGAGGGATGAAATCCGCCTAACTCTTGGATCATACTGGACCAGGGTGGCGGAGGACAGAGCCCAATGGAGAGGGCTGGAGGAGGCCATTGCCAAAAGGCACGCCGAGATAAGGGACATTCTGTAGTCTCGGATTAAAAGCGCTATCATCATCATCATCATTTATCGTCCCCAGGTTTCCAGAGGATGCGAACCTGAGACAGATATGGACGGACCTGACGGGGCGCAACAACTGGACCCCCACGGACTACTCGTACATCTGCATCCAGCACTTCGCGGTGGACTGCTTCAAGTGCGACTCCTCCAACGAGATGGTGCTCATCGATGATGCAGTTCCATCGCTGAAACTGCCCAGACACGTTCTAGAAGTGAGTAGGATTTGCTGCTTTTATATCAAACTAGCTGTGCCCACTGCTTTGCCCGCATTGCCCCCCAACTTTAGGGAAGTGGGAGGTTAGAAAGGGGGAAAAAGTAGCCTATGTTACTCTCCATCCCTTCAACTATCTCCACTTAAAAGATCACGTCAACTCGTCGCTCCATTTTTCCGCGAAAGAAAGATAAACATACAGACAGACAGACACTTCCATTTATAATATTAGTTAGGATTTAACAATATCATTCTTTTGCAAGTGCTGGATGCGAGAAGCCCAGGATCGATTTAAGTGGCGAACATTGGGAGAGGCCATTATCCAGCAGAGGACTGATAGAGACTGATGATGATGATGATTCTTCTAGAGGGCTATTTACAAATATTTTCGGTATATCTCTCGAAAACTTCCTTGACATTCATTCAAGTTCCCTCTGGCTGGAAATAGGTAATTGTGTATAGCCTGTTATAGTTTTCTGTCAAAAGTACCACGCTTGGGGAGCACTAAAATCTGCCCAACTATAAAAAATGAGGGCTAGTCACACAATCAGATGTATTCCGAGATCTATGTTTTATTTCGGTTTGAAGTAAAATAGTTATTCTTGTTAGCACGCAAGCTACATATATTTTGTTTTGATTTGAATATTCATATTGTTCCAGGTTGAATACATAGACGAAGAAACGCTGGACGAGGAAGATGATGACGATTACACAGACATGGAAGAGCTGGATGAGGATATGTTCTCCAAAGCGACGGTTAACGGTCATGACCTCAAACCTAAGACAGAAAAAATTGAGAGAGAAGTGGATAATGTTGAGCTACTGAAGCTCTTCACAGAGGTCCAAAGAATGCAGAGACAAGCCGTAGCGCTGAAGGACAAGTTGAAAAGCAATATGAGGATCCACAACAGACAAAGTAGATTCCTGCAAAGAATACAGGAGATAATAGAGAGAAAAAAGAAGATTCTGGATCAAAAACGAAAGAAAAAAGCGAGGATCCTGTTGTCTTTACAGGATAAGATCAATGAGGATATGAACGGTTTAGTGTTAGCGATGCCGGTGCGACAGACGGACGACTTGAAGAATTTCGCTCTAAGTATATATAAGTACTCGCCGCAGGCGTACGTATATATTAGGAATACTTTAAGAACAATGTTGCCTAGTACTGATGTTTTAGACTCTTGGATGAGTTCCGGGTATCAGCCTAAGAGTTTGTTGTCTAATACGAATCTGATAAAAGTGACCGCGGAACAGACGGAGAAAGAGTTATCATGTAAAGTGACGCTAGGTTAAATGTAGTTAAGTTTAAATCGCGGTACATGTTTTACGTTCCAATTAAAAAGTTCAATGTTTTGAACAGAATTGTGTTTTTTTATTTTATTGGTATACCTATTGTGAATGATTTCATAGGCATGTTGGTATAGTAAATAGTACTAATAATAAATAAAGAAATACTCCAGATAATTTTACAGTTGGTATCAAACTAAGATATGAGTACAGAGACCTGACAGTAAATAAGACACTATATTTTTTTATTGGTTTCCAATTTCCTTTACTTATTTCAAAATTTAAGACGCTCGCGGAATTCTAATGTTCCCTGGGTCAATTTATTAGGACAGATTTAATAAGACCGTCTGATTTAATTATATCGCGGAGACTACTCTGTATTCTTCATAACTGTTGAGAGATGCGTGTAATGAATAACTACGGTGTTTCAATAGGGACTTTATGTCGACGCCATAAAGTCGCTGCAAAACTTGTGTTACATTAATTAAATGTATACTAGCCTCACCCTCGCGAAATCCTGCCATCTATTTAATCAAATCACCGTCTCTCAACAGCCTGTTGAATACATGCGCCGTTTGTTCTAGTTCGTCTTTCTCTCCATAGATGGCGCTGTTTGTAAAAATCGTGTTAGAAAGGGAAGGCAGAGCGGCGGCACGGGCCAAACAAACCGCTCGGTCGGGCCGCCAGTGCCGTGATTCCCTCGCGGAAGGTCGCACCTCGATCGAGAGGAGCTCGTGTATCGCGCGTCAACCAAAATAACACACATCTGTTCAAATATCGTGCAAGTTTTTATTATTTCCCCCCAAAAACAATCGTAAAATAAGTGTTTGTTCCACGGCTCGCCATATGTTGTACGTACATAAAAGGTTGTAAAGTTTGGTTCATATTATTTTTGTGTTCAGTGCTCCAGTGGTTTTTGTTTTCGTTCCGTGTATTGTGACTGGATTTGAGGACTCGATTATGCCGAATGCTTCTTAAAAGGTATGCAACAAATTGTCTATTTTCGACACAGGAAGTGTATTTATTTTCGTCTGTTTCTTGTAAAGTGAATTGTACGTCTAGATCGGTCGCGAGTGGCCAATGCCTAACTGGACTTTCGCAATCGCTATGCCACTTGCGTGTGTTACTGCCTCAAAAGTAAAACATGCCTTATACAGTCAACTCGAATACGTATTCGGATACGTGTTAATATTTAATGTACGCCATTATACGCGCTATAAACAATTATAATAAATTCTAATGCCGTATTCAAGCCGAGCGCTGATATTTCATTTCTCCATCGACGTATTTGGGCTCTAAATTTCTAACGACGATGAAAGTGCTCCTTATTATAGCTTTCTTTTGATATGACTTGATTTAATTATAGCGTTAATATTAGCATATAAATAGGATGCATTATTTAGCATGTCGAGCGCAGAATGCATATTTCCAGTGAAAGTTTTGAACCTACCCGCAGATTACGAATAAAAAGTTTCATAAAGAATCGGTTTGCAGAGGCCAAGACTAGCTTGACCCGCGGCTTCCTCTGTCCGCTGCGTCAATTTATCTTTCCTTTGTGGGCCGGTGGCTACCAATTGACAGTTTCCTAACGCTGTTCATCCATCATTGGCTGTACCCTCCATCTATTTTCGGATGTCGTTTTTGCCTCGTACAAAATTCATAATCTTGATTCGATGAAAGGATTTACTCCGGGGTAATCCCGTTCGTGCTTCAAGGGTTAACTGCGAGTAGGTAATACATTTCTGCAAAGGAAACAAAATTGTTTTGACGTAGGTAGGTAGGTAGGTACCTAGTTTGAATTCAAATATCAAATTCAAATCTATGCACCTAGTTCTAGAACTTAGTTTTTAACCATTTTTAACTGATATCTGTTACTTAACTGGTCATTATGATTTCTTTATAAATAAACTTGAGCCCTAATCTTACTTCCACAGAACATTGCACTACCTACCTTACCTACCTATTCCTCTGCCTGAAAGTTGTCTGGAAGAGATCATTTACTGGCCATAAGACCGCTTCAATTGACTGTAATATCTTTTCGTATCGTAGATGTTTGTATATCTATTTACTACCTACCTATCTGCTTTACCGAAAATCCAATTACCTACGTCAGAGTTCCAAGAATTCTAAACCTGACACAAGTCATGTTTTGTCTACCCCCGTTTGACTACACCGTTTTTTTATTTCGTAATCATCTAATCCAAGATAAAGTTGACCACAACTCAGTCTTTATGTAAGCTGGTAAAAAATGTATTCATAAAACAGTGCTCAATTGTAGACTTGCGTTAATTGGGAGTCGGTGTAATTAAGATTTCGTTGCTGTTGTGTTTATAGCCTGCTATTAAACTGGCTGGACAATTTATAATCGACATACCTACCTACCTACCTTTTTCTACAAAAAGTTGCTATAAATACAATACCTCATACCTATCTAGATACCTACAGTAAGCAGCAGGTAGGTAGGTCTTATGTGAGGACATGAGTTACTCATAAACGCAGGCCCCTCTTTCCCACTGGGCACTATGGGCACGTGCCCAGGGCCCCGTGATCGAATGGGGCCCCCTAGTTCCTGCCAGATTACCAAATGATAACTGATATTTAGGTCATAGGGGCCCCATGATCCTAATGTGCCCAGGGCCTCAAATAGTTTAAAAACGGCCCTGCATAAACGGCCAAAAATCTACACTAAATCTACACACAGAAAGTTTTAAAATTATATTGGCATCCTAAGCTTCAAACTGATCTAAACACACAGTTGACAAATAGAAGTAAGCATATAATACCTACTACCTACCTGGTAGGTATTATTATGTTTAAATGAATAAAGGAAAAATACGGGTCCAATATATTTTTATAATCTAAAATACGGACTCAATATAATGGTATTTTTTTGACCCTGGAAACATCCCTTTTGTCATTGGGGGAGAGTCTCCCTGCAAGTCCACTGCTGCAAGTGGACTTGCAGTCTGATACTCCTACGAGTAATACCTACAATAAGCTATAAGGCTTTGTTACTGAAGCAACTCAAAATTGCCGGTTCCTCTTCTTAAAAGTGATCACTCGAATCCGATATTCATTTGGCGAATCACATACGCTTATTCTAATAAATACTCTATCCTATTAATATCTACAGTCATTATTTCGCAAAATTAATGGACGCTAACGAAATTCACCACGCCGCGTAAGGCAATACGTGTTCTTTCATTGTTGTTAGTTCAATGATCCCGCAACAACTAGACAATGGTTTAAGATTCTTATCGACCAACTCGCGAAGGAAACACTTGGCTGTGTTAGTTTTTTAACGAAATTATTGGTCGGATCTAAATGATCTTTGCATTCCAGATTGCACTTCTATGAACTAGGAACCTACCATGTATTTTTTTGTGGTTTTCATATTATACAAATCTTGTCCTGACAATAACAAACATAAAACCAAGAATCATCCAATTTGGCGCAGTCGGTCGAAAGCTATGGGGCCCCACATACATTTATTATTATAGTTATATAGATTGGAAAATATTTTATTGAAAAATAAAAGCCTCTTGATTATTGGTTAAGTTAAACATTACGAGTATTAAGCCGTCTTGCGACACCGTACAGTCGGCGAAACACCCGCCCGTAAAGTGAATAGGTACCTACTCTCAAAAAAATGTTATTAATATCTATTTAATGAATGGTCCAATATTTTTATAGTGAAGACTTCAGATTTAAAGACACTTTAATTGGGTTACATTGTTGGCGTATTTGGATGTAAGGGAGCGGCCTATCATCATTTCGCTCGAAGCCAACCTCACCTGCCCGTGGTGCATCCTGCAGAATAACAAACGAGGCGCTGGCGACCGACTGGTGGCGGTATACCTAACCATCACAACTGAAGGCGTAGCTAAATACCACAGAACGATGACGGGCAGCAGCGTCATCGGAGCGAGAAGCTGCGCTCTGCGATCGCCAACCCGCCTGCCCAGCGTGGCGATTATGGGTATATCCTCCAGATGTTTGCCCTAAGATGCGAACAACTGGAGAGGCCTACGTCCAGCAGCAAAAAATCACGTCAATTCGTGGCTCCGTTTTGCCGTGAAAGAAAGACAAACATACAGACAGACAGACACACTTTCCCATTCATAGTGGATATTCTATTAGGAGTGAGTTCCGCCACCAAACAAGTGTCTCGTATCTAGGACTCTTAGTGTGAATGCATTCTTGACGTAAAATAAACTATTAACCTGGGGCTTTGGGTACGGGACATTGGGTTACGAGGGGCTCATTTAGCGGAGAATACCTACTAACGGGCGGAAGTCCGAAGGTTTTTTTTTATTCACTCAAGACAAATAAAAAAAGGCACGGCAAATAAGCCCAAGTCGCTGCAATAATGGGCAGTAACCAGACCAGTCACTTGCCACCGCCATGAAGGCCTATAAGACGCTTCTTCACGCTTAACTCTGCGCAACCTGCTTTTGTCGAACGAAATGCTCTTAAAACCAGGGTCTATAAATTTTATTAAATTCTCCACCTACTGTTTCACCATTTAACATTCACTCGGCCAACAGGTGCCTCACCGAAATACCTGTATCGTGCTTCATTTGCCCAATATCCTTAACGCCACTACGATTAGACGTTTAACACGCTTCGTTCACACCATTACGTGGCAAACGAACTTGTTCCTAATGAACATTAATCATAAGAAATACATATATCTACGCCTTCAATTGTGATGGTTATACCGCCACCAGTCAGTTGCCAGCGCCTCGTTCGTTGTTCGGCAGGATGCACCACGGGCAGGTGAGGTTGGCTTGGAGCGAAAAGATGATGGGTCGCTCCCTTACATCCTAAAACTATATACCAGCTTAGCTTAGCGGCGTAGCTAAATACCACATACCGATGACGGGCAGCAGCGTCACCGGAGCGAGAAGCTACGCCCTGCGATCGCCAACCCGGCCTGCCCAGCGTGGCGATTAGGGGTATATCCTCCAGATGTTGGCCCTAAGTGGCGAACAACTGGAGAGGCCTATGTCCAGCAGTGGACTGCTATAGGCTGATGATGATGATGATGACATATATCTACTAGCCATTCCTATATCAATTGTACGAAACGTGGAAGGTGGAAGGACATTCACCCTATAGAACACCGCAGCCAAATGACCTCCGAGTCGGGTTTCTGCCTGTGAGTAGGTTTCTGGAGCTCGTGGGGGGTTAAGGTTGGGCCGGCATGACAGTGCCAACTGACGGGTAACCGACCAGTTACTTGCCCGTTGTTACAGCAACATAGGCTTCTCTTTCGCTTTCCATTAGGCGTAGGGAATCCATTATTTCGAGATACTATAAAAAAACTGACACGACTATAAAAGCTCATGTCTAATCATCACAAGGTCTTGTGTAGACTTGCAAAATATTGTGTGAAAAATGTTTACTTTAGAAATAGGTGCACTGCACTTAGCAATGAGTCGTGAAACGTATTTCTCAAGCGTGAATGAAGTAGCCATTTTATAATACCAAACGAGATAGATAGCGAGCTTAGGGTCCCATTAATCTGTCGTCGATCGATAGGATTGGTTTTTGAGCCCGAAAGCTTGCAGATATTGAAAAGTAATCTTGCTGATAATCTCCTTACGTTAGATACAATGTAGATTTCCCACGTTAATTTTGAATTTATGTACATAATATATCAGTGGCATATATTTACGTACATATTTACGTTACGTTACGTATTATATCGTTGCCTCCAAGGCTGGAGCCTAATAATTCGTCATCTATAGGAACAATGTCATGTACTGAAAAAGCGCAATATGTAGGTACCTGAATTTACTTTAAGTTCAGAATCAAGAGTAGAATGGATTCCACTTGTTCACTCACCACAAACAAAT
The DNA here is from genome assembly GCA_031163375.1 of Conogethes punctiferalis. Classification (NCBI taxonomy): domain Eukaryota; kingdom Metazoa; phylum Arthropoda; class Insecta; order Lepidoptera; family Crambidae; genus Conogethes; species Conogethes punctiferalis. The sequence continues at coordinate 2,217,107 of CM062086.1, forward strand.
CTTAAGTGTCCTAAAATTTGACTAGTTGAGAATGCGCCTATCAATAAGTTCGCATTTTCAATTACCTAACTCTGTCTGTTGTCAGTTTTCGTGTTTTTATTAGCTAATTTTATTAGGGCAGAGACTAGGCTGGGCTTGTTGTGATTTCCATACAATAAGTAACAATAAAACTAACATTTTCTTTTATTTTTAACCGACTTCGAAAAAAGGATTCTCAATTCGTCTGTATGTATAATATTTTTTTTTTTAATTTTCACTTCATTGTGTCTTACGCGGGGAACCGCTTGGTTAAGTGGGTTCACCCACTGCATCGCTCCACCGCTCGCTGTTTGGCAGATTCTATAGGGTTGCTCTTATTTATTAAAACGTTATATGTATCTATGTATATGTAAATAACTTACAAATTTACTTAGCTCTACACGGAGAAACCAATTAAAAACAACGGAAGGTTAGATCAAGATATCCACGTACTTTACTTAAGCAGTGTTTAAGACATTGCTCTTTCTCTGACCTTGGGTTGGCCACTATCTACAACAATCTTACGGCTGCTCCACTCGTTAACGGTCACTCGGTGATTCAAGCAAATTCGTCGCCGACCGTAACATTTTATGGTAAACGGAGCTATTATCATTTGAAGAAATGACGGGAGGTTTCCTAAGGAATCTCGTTTGATGATTCGCAAGAAACTGTTCGGCGTGGTTGGCGTGGAAAGTATTGATTGTAGAAAACTGTTTAGCTACGAGTATGACAAATTGCAGAACTGCAATAGAACAGCAAACCAAACGCGCAGTCTGATTGCAGTCATTAAAAAAGGTAGGCTATTCGAACCGTGGTATGAACGCACAACAACATTAAAAATGGGATTTGTGGCGATTCGAACCAAGGGTGAATCTCTTGTGGGACGACGAAAAAGGACCCATTCTATAACAATATAAACATATTGTCAGCCCGCTAGTATGACTGGTGGAGAGATTGTCAAACGGATTCGAACTCTCGATCGGAATGCACGGGTATTCATTATTTAGTGATGGAATAAAACAGCGCCAATTTGACTCCGTGCTGTTACCGAATAATTTTAGACAGAAAAATCCAGCTCGACTCTTCTTAAATACCATTGCATGCGGTATCCAGCCAGATGGAATTACAATACATATGTTGACACATCTTTCACTTATCAAGTTTCCACTTCTAACGCGAATGGGAACATCTAATTCAAGTTTAAGACAAATAGTTAAGCCTTTCTTAAGCTCAAAGTTCGTAAGCTCGCGTCGGTGTAACCGTGTGAGGAGTTAATAGTTACTGCTTATTAAGTCAGCCAGATTGTTGCGATAAGTTGCTAAGCTAATGTTTTCGGTATACGGCTTAGGAAACAATTGTTGATTGTGCCTAAACTCCGCTGTTTGATGGGTTTGGAGAAATGGAGGTACGCGTATGAGTGAAGTTTTGGAAGACTGAGTCACGCGTGTCAATGAAGTTATGTTTGAATCGTTTACTCATACGCATCAAATATTTTCGTGTAGGTATTTACAAACTTATCGTAAAATGTTAAATTTTGCTACGAACTGTGAAAACGAAATCAAAAATAGACCGGGATAACATGATATTATCGTTTAAATTAAAGCAAATATTACGCACTTATTATTTCGATTGACCTTCCTCTATTTTATATGAGTATATCATTGTTTTCAAAATTCTTCAATATTTTGTGCTTTATCGTGTGGATCGCAATGAATCCAAAAAAAGGTCATGTCATGTCAAAGGTTGCGACACTGCGATTTGTGTATGGCATCATGGGTTCGATCCCACATAGGACAATGACTCACGCGATATATATGTTATGGACCAAGTGATTAATGCGGGCATTATTTATAATGCCCGGTCATTATGAATAATGTCAAACTCTATTGGGCAAAATGATAATGGCTATCTAAACTTCATTATTTATCACATTGCCGGTCATTATTGTATTGCTACTTGGCAATTGGTCAATTTGATAACAATGCAAAATTTTACGAGTTGCGGTAAAGGAAAGACGCGTCTAATATATTATTTGTTTAGTTTTGCATTGTAAGCGAATATGGACGAAATAAATCTGTTATTTGCTGCACGATAGTATACATTATAGTTTCAATTGTATGTCCTATTAACTGACAGACCCAATGGCTCATTTGGTAGTGACCTCTGCCTTCTAACTTCTAAGCCAGAGGTTGTGGGTTCAATCCCCGCACAGTACAAACATTTGTGATTAGTTTGGGCACAGATTAATAAATAGTTATTGGGGCTAGATGTCGATGTGAGGACCAGCGTGGCATACTTTAGGTTATTTATTCTTTATTCTTAAACTACTCTACGTGTAACCGCTATGTTCCTGATTGTATATCTGTAATATCTTTATCGTTGGCTGAAACCAACGTTTATAATAGGGATGTTTCCAGGGTCAAAATAATTACATTACATTTAGTCCGTATTTTAGATTATAAAAATATATTGAACACATATTTTTCCTTAGTACATAGTATCAAATTAGTAACCTCTATTTAAAGTTTAATTAGTAGGTATTAATAGAGAGTAAAATTCATAAGAGAGGATTGTGTGCAAAATACATATACAATTCTCTGTCACGAATATCTACAAAATACTGCATTTAAATCCGCATGCTTAATAAATACCTATTTTATTTTGACTTTCATTTTAATTTGACTTTTATTTAGCTCATGTGCTGAAAATTATTTAAAACGAATTATGTATGCCAAATAAAGAGTAGTAATGTTTTATAATAATAATAACGAGTCTGTTTGCTGAACATTCAGTTGACCTAAAGATAAAGAGCAATAATTATACAAGAAATTGTTATTAAAATATGTTTTATTACTTTGCCTAAAAGGTGATTGACAAAATATATAATGCCCGGTCAATTTGATTATTTGAACAAGTACTATCAAATTGCCCTCTTTTCTTGGGCGTTTATCATAATGCCCGGGCATTAAGAATAATGCCCAATTTATCACTTGGTCCATAACATATATATGTCACCGGAAAATAGCAAGAATCGTAAGTTGATCAATTTCCTAGGTAGTTGATTAACTTTCGGAAAATAATAAACGGCAGTTGAAATGTATTATTTAACGTATGTATTTTAGTAAATTGATCATTTTACGGGGTCTTGCCGTAAAATCATCCGACGAAGGTGAGATGAACGTTGATTGGTTCATTGGCTCACGTGGCGTTATCCCGGCAACCAATCAGGGAACAGTGTATTAAGTTACGGGTAATAGTGCACCGTTAAATAGTACATAGAGCAACGATTGGCCCATTTGAGGACGATTTTACGTGTGTCTAAATCGTAAATTATTAAATGACTGTCAGGCTACCGTAAATTGATCAACTTACTGAAATCCATTGCGTTAAATAATACATTTCAACTACCGTTTGTTATCTTCCGAAAGTTAATCAACTACCTAGGAAATTGATCAACTTACGATTCTTGCTATTTTCCGGTGACATATATATGTCGCAGTCATCTGGTTGAATCTGCTATTCAATTGAATCGCTAGCGCGTTCATTGAATGACGACATTTAATTGAATGCCTAAAGGACAACTCGTCAAGTTATTGAATGAAACGTTCAACGTCTTGACTGAACGTCATTTTAGCATAGTCGTTGAATGGGTAAAAGCCGACTGTTTAATGTTTAGTTTTTAATTTTTCTTTAAAAGTATCCGGAGGCGGCGTATTAATAGGTAAATCCATTCTGTCACACTATTTTATTACGTATAAGTCAGTTTAAAGTAAATCTAATCAAAAAAATATCAACACTCAGGTGATCATGTTCGACGCCATATTTGTTTTAGTGACTACTAACGCCGCGCGGGAAAAAAATGAACTATATTACAATCACTTGACTGCTTTTACGTCCGCTCTTTTCAAAGGGCTATGTTTCAATCCGCTACCTAGTTGGACGTTATGTGACGCGTGTTTAGTCAACGTTCGGTCTAGTCATTCAATTGAATGTCGTCATTCAATGAACGCGCTAGCGATTCAATTGAATAGGAGATTCAACCAGATGACTGCGACATATATATATATAAAATATGTTTTTTTAACCGAACAACATTAATTTTCATAACCATTTATGCTCGCACAAGCTAATTTATCCTGGTATCAGATCCTTGAATGTGATTTTTGTGTGTGCCAATGTGAATCCGCGAATCAAAGTGTTCTAATTTAGTTACGAATAATAAAATCATTCCATGTGGAATAAGTACGAGTATGAACCAACTTTAGTGACACCCCTAAGATTTAAAAGTGGGCAAACGGCGCTCCACTGTAATAACTAATTACACTCATGACTCATGAGAGTCTTGATCTCCTCAATCTCATAATCCCTTGGGGCAATATTCGGGGACACGACCGCAGACCCCGGAGGGGCAGTCTGAAAACTATGAATGAACGGGCCCTTAAATTTATCTTGATTAAACATACGGGTTACCCTGCCCAAACTATAATCCTGGGTCAACCATCACACTGCTTGATGCCGTTGCATGGTTGACAAACATCTAGAAACTGACGACCAGTGTGGTTCTGCGGTAGTGAACACTCCACTCCACACACGTCTGACACAATGGTCAAGGGTTCGATTTGATCGAAGGTCTGTTTGTATCGGTCCCAGTGGCTATATGTATAATATGTATTAAAAAAAACGTAAAGTATAAGTAAGTTTATCAGCTGGTAGGAAAAAAGTATGACGTGCAAAAGTATTACTAGTGAATCTATTTGCAGAAATAAACTATTTTATTTTGTCTTGTACTTGTACCCATAGTACGAGTACAAGCTTCGGCTTAGTTTGGGCCTAGAAGGGTCTATGTCCAGCGTGTCATGCCTTGGGTTTTCTAAGGCTGTGCATTTTCAGTCATCCTTTTCAAAAGACAATAATTGTCCTTTATTTTTCAACTACCTTTTTTTATAGTAGCTCGACATAATGGCTTCCCTACGCCTGATGGAAAGGCACCTCTATTTTTTTAACAACTAGCCTACCTATACAAATATACTTAGTTTTAAGCCAATGGTAGGTATTGTGCACAATAAAGAACATCTATCTATTGTCATTGGGGGAGGCATGTCCAGCTGTGGACGATGCAGGCTGATGATGAACTAATCATCATCATCAGCCTATTGCAGTCCACTGCTGGACATAGGCCTCTTCAGTTGTTCGCCATATAGGGCAAACATCTGGAGGATATACCCATAATCTCCTGGGCAGGCGGGTTGGCGATCGCAGAGCGCAGCTTCTCGCTCCGATGACGCTGCTGCCCGTCATCGTCTTGTGGTATTTAGCTACGCCTTCAGTTGTGATGGTTATACCGCCACCAGTCGGTCGCCAGCGCGTCGTTTGTTATTCGGCAGGATGCACCAATGGCAAGTGAGGATGGCTTGGAGCGAAAAGATGATAGGCCGCTCCCTTACATCCGAACTGCAATACCTATTGTAAAATATAGGTACATATATGATACCAAAATACCGTATCTACCTAAACGTGATTAGGTTAAGCACAAATTGGTTTGACCGCACGAGCTGTTAGTGCGATTATGAGAGCATGCGTGACCAAATTGGGTTTGGTAAACGAAGCTCATGATGGGGCATATGAGGACGCTATTGTCCTGTAATACGAAATACCTACTTAGTATAACATAGCTGTAATGCTTACTTACCATCATCATCATCATCATCATCAGCCCACATCAGTCCACTGCTGGACATAGGCCTCTCCCAATACTCGCCACTTCGATCGATCCCGGGCCTCTCGCATCCAGCTCTTGCCAGCCGTCCTGCGCGAATCGTCACTCCACCTGGTCTGAGGGCGTCCTACACTACGTTTGCCGAGACGCGGTCTCCACTCCAGAACTCGTTTACCCCAACGGTTGTCGGTTCTGCGGATGATGTGGCCAGCCCACTGCCACTTCAGCTTACTGATCCGGTGAGCTATGTCGGTAACTTTACTTAGCATACCTGACATTAAAATAAATATATCTAGCTAGATATTCTTTATTGCACAAAATACAGAAAAGGTATTACAGACATCTTGTGGCACAATACAGGCGGTCTTATCGCTATTAAGCGAGCTAGAAGCTCTTCTAGACTATTTTCTTTTCGCAGAAGACTTTTCGTAACGCGCTACCGCGTTGCCTCAAACGCGGGAGTTCCGAATTTTTCGAGTGCGGCCCCTGGCCAGGTTCTAAATAATTTTGGGGTCTTCATTTTAGTCACGGCGCAATTTAATCAGTTTTGACTGTGCTAGTTTTATCTTCCCTTTGTCACTTACAGCCTGATGAAACCCTTAAAATGTAACTCTAATAATTATTAGAGTTACGTTTGAAGTATCTGGGCAGATTATAATCTCAGGGTTCAGACTTCAAACCACCCTAACTATGAATATGCGCCATCAGTCCGGATTTCTAACCCCCCCGATTACCGAATATTATTACCTACTTATCTATCATCTACCAAAACCAAGCTATAAAAAAAGCTATCGCGATGAGTTTAAAATTTAAAACATTATAGACGAAAAATACGTAAGTATTTAGTTTATTAACAAAAATGTAGACATTAGCCACTCAAAACCTTATTGTTATCGTCAGAATGTGTTCTAGAATAGTAGTAACTCATGAAGTCGCATTGTGTTGGAAATTATCAGTCACGCAACGAGCAAGGACAGAGTGGTCTAGTTGCATAATCACCTATATTGGCTTCGTACCTTTGCGTGTCCCAAATGGCTATATGACGAATTTAAATCGTTTTTAAGGTTCAATACAGCAAAAGGATACAAGAAAGGAACCCTTATAGAAAGGAAGAAAATCATTTGTTCCCATTTATATGAACACTTCAGAAGAGTTTTATTGCTTAGATAATTTTTTGTTTGTTAGTAATTTTATATCGTCAAATCATTATTCATCATTTTATGAGAACTGTATTCGATCAAGTAAATATACGGAATTATGACTTAGATTGATATGCACAATGAAATTAAGCACTGCAAATGACCTCCGGGTTGTTTCCGGAGCTCGCGGGGGGTTAGGGTTGAGCCGGCATGGCCGTGGCAACTGGTAACTGACCAGTTACTTGCCCGTTGTCACACCGACTTGGGCTTCGCTTTCGCTTTCCATCAGGCGTCCTTCATTACAAGTACGAGTATAGGGAAATATCCAGTTATTTTTGTTCCCTCACAAATATGTAGTTAATGATATTTGTACGGAATTCTTGTTGCCCAAGTCTGACTAACACTTGGCCGGTTTTTTCACAATGACAAATGCATGTCGGCGCATATTGCCATTTGCATGTTCTGTAGATATATCGGTTGGAATTATACGTTTCAGTTTCATAGAATCGTGTCGTGGCGTCGCGACAACACACAAGTAGGTATATATATCGAATGAGTTTTAAAATTTCTCAGACGGTGTTTTTGACCCCAAATACAGGCTCGGTGGTTCATTTGGTTGCTCAGTTGCTCAGTTGGCATCATTCCCGACGAAACAATACTTTGTTTCGTCGGGGATGATTAGGTTTAGAGAATTAAGAAAAAAAGAAAGAAAATATGTTTATTCAGTGACAAATAATAGGACTTATAGCTAATACAATAACATTCATAATAAAATAACATGTCACTGAAAAGGACAAAATGCTCAGCATATGTCGCGGCGTCAAGGGACGCCGTGACGCTGGTCTTCCGCATATGTCCCTAAGGAGACGCACTGTGCGCAGCGACATTAGATACAATTAGATACTTTCTAACTGCAATATTTGAAGTAACGTACTACTGTGTACCTAATACATTTAATCGGAACATCCTGAATGCAGACAATTAAACATTAATGCTTCGCTTTAAGTGAGGATGTTGTGATTGCGTCTATCTAGTCGATTGAAGATAAATGTTTGTGAGCTGTGGTTATTGCTTTAACTACAAGTTTATCTTATTACCGGCTAATAGAGATGTTTTGGGTGTCAAAATAATTACATTATATTTAGTCCGTATTTAGATCATAAAAATGTATTGGACACGTATTTTTCCTTTTTTTCATTCAAATAAAGAATAGCAAAGATAGATCTTTGACGTCACTCCGTCCCGTAAAAATGCCTCACCGAGTGATGTCACTCGTAATTTCAACGGTTTATAACTTTGTAATTTTTAATCTAATTTACAAATAAAAAATACACGGTGTCTTTTATTTTTCAGTAAATATATTGCTTGCTAAAATTTGATAGACAATCCACATGGTTGTCTATCAAATTTTAGTCCAGATCATGATTTGCTGGATGCATTGTTGAACATTTTGATTATTAGATAATTCTATACCAGTCGAAAGTATGAAGCCCATAGAATATACAATCGTTAGGTTACCCATTAAACAGGTCGTTATAAAGCAGGTTCTTAGATCATTAGCCGTCATCTACGGCACCCGCGAGATGATATAGGGCGGTCCTATGTTTATGAACCAAGTGGGCATTTAGTGTTAAAATAGGAATTCAGGTAAATATTGTCTCCGTCTATCTCGTTAAAGACCGTTTTCGGGTCTAATGACTGGTTGCAGATCAAAAGCGACTGCAAAAACAGTCGCATGTTGCAAACGAAATGCTCAGTAGGTATTCGCCGCTGAGCGCTGAGCTGAGGGCCGTCCAATTAGCCGTCCGCTTCGTTACAGCGCTGGATTGTCACAATGCGACACTTTCGCACCGAGTGGTTTTTAGTTACCGCCCGCGCGTAATTTGAGGGTTGCGCCTTGTCTACCTAGTACAATTCCTAAGCCGCGCCGTAAAATTGTAATTTGGCGACGCATCACCTTCAACCTGCAAACGACAACTGCTTGAAATAAGCCTCTGACAATTGTCATTTGCAGTTAGCATTGTTTTTTGGGGATTGGGGGATTTGCTTTAGTCACTACGCTTTGCAGGCGGTTGGGAATCGCACTAGGTTTTATTTGTAGGTACTTGTTTTTTTTCGTCGCGAATGCCTATGTTAACGCTGTTGACCGTTTCCTCATATTCCCTTAGTCGTCATTTACGATACATATTTATTTATTTAATCTTTATTGCACAGTAAAGTAGTGTACAAAAGGCGGACTTAATGCCACATAGGCATTCTCTACCAGTCAACCATTGGGCTAAGCAGAAACTAGCAATAGGGTAGTGTGCCAAAAAAGTTTGTTTGAAAAACAAAATTTAAAAATTAATATAATAGAACAACAATAAATATTGAAGTAATACAACATACATGTATGTATACGGTATTTTTAGAGACCCAAAAATAAATTACTCTACAAATTAGCTAAAATATATAACTAGACAAGCAGGTCAAACTAGCAATAAAGATACAAAACTAATCAAAAGTTGGAAAAACCTGTTAAACGAGCTGCCCATACAAAGGCCCTATTATAGTCGTCCGCGATAATATTGGCTGATCTAATAACGCTTTTATCGTAACGCCGATTCATCCCCCGGGATGCCCGTAGTGAAGTTATTACAGTAACCAAGTAACTGAGTCACAATGCAACCAATAACAGTGACACAACTTTCCGCAGAATTATACCTAAATTTCTTTCTGCAGGATTATAGATCGTATAAAGTATAATAAGTATTGGGATGTAAGGGAGCGACCTATCACCTTTTCGCTCCAATCCATCCTCACCTGCCCATGGTGCATCCTGCCGCACAACAAACGAGGCTCTGGCGAACCGACTGGTGGCGGACCATCACGATAGAAGGCGTAGCTATTTAGCTACGCCTTCAATCGTGATATTTACCACAGGCCGATGACGGGCAGCAGCTTCACCGGAGCAAGAAACTACGCCCTGCAATTGCCAACCCGCCTGCCAAGCGTGGCGATAATGAGTATATCCTCCAGAACTTTGCCCTAGGTGGTGAACAACTGGAGAGACCTTTGTCCACAAGTGGTCTGCAATAGGCTGATGATGATGATGAAAGTATAGGTAAAATTATCTATACGAGACGGGGTAAACGAGTTCTTGAGAGGATACCGTTTCTTGCCAAACGTAGGGACAAGATGGTATGATGTGTGAGAAGCCCCGAAGATCGAGCTGCGAAAGGTTGATGATGATATTGATGAAAAAAATTACCTACTATCTATTTTTTTTTTCTAACTGACTACTTTTTTTTGGCAATGCAGCCTTCTTCTTGTCACCGGACTTAACACCTAGAAGCGGAAGGCTCTCACCATTTTTCTTTTATCTTTTAATGCGAATGCATTACCTTCACGCTAAATACGGGGGGAGGCTGTGTGGGGGTCACACCTCATAACGGGAGGGCAGAGTCACTAAACCTGAACCTGAACCAAAAGGCTTTAGTTCACGCAGTGGGAAAATCGGTGTGTGATGATTGTACAAAAAAAACTATAATGCTGTACTGTGTAAAAGGGGAAATGTTACCTCGGGCATTATTAATTATTATATTAATAAAAATAGTTACCTAACACACATCTATGTGCGACTAGCAAGATTTCGTCACTTATTTAATCACTTTGTTTCACGGAATATTTTATTAGAAAGAGGAAGCTGACTGGCAGTAGTGATATTATCTATTACAATTATTATATTTGATATTTAATTACTTTAGTGCTTCCCCGAATTCATGGTATTACAAGTATATTTCTCGAGTCCGTAATAACAGACTTCCAAAGACACAAAAAAGAGAGGTGCTCAATTCGAATACTTCTACCCTGTGTTTTGATCTAAACTAACGGTTTATTTTTGTTTAGTTATAATAAATGTATAAATAGGTAAGCAATTCATAATTAGGTATAATAAGTATAAGATGCATTTTTAATGAGTTGATATTTATTATCGATTAATACGGTCTGGTCCTGTCCTATTAATAACAGAAGAATTTTCCAAATTTTAAAAGACTAATTACTTTCTTCTTAAATTTATTGTATATAATTAAATAACAGATAACAAAAGCTAAATTATTTAAAGAAGCTACTATTTATTTAACAATAACATACCTTTTTAAAATTATTAATAACTTTGCATTAATAAGACCGTGCTCTATCCCATTTACTTTGTGCGGCTAAGGAAAAAAATCGCAATTAATTTAGTTTCTTTCATAACTGGACGCAAATAAGCAATAACGCTTTAACCGACAAAATTGCCAAAAATGAGTTTTTTAAGTATAGAGTAATGCTAATAAATCAAACCACAGTTATTTTAATTTGTTTTTCTGCTTTGGCATTACGAAAAATGTTACGTCTACCTTTTAAACAACAGAAATATTCTCAGAAAAACTAATATCACGTATCATTAAACGGCTCCGTTTAATTTCAACGTGCAAACTGCATAATTCCTTAATGACACTGATTTATTCATGAGCTACTCATGACAGGTGTCCGCATCATTATTTGTGCATGAGATCATTGCTGTATCGCGTGTTCAGATATCATTATTTCCTGTCCTCGTGAAACTTATGCTTCAATTTTATTACTTACTTCTTGATAATGATGAAACTTGGGATTGTCGATTTAATCGTTCTGTGCTTATTAGAATATAATTGTTTGTACTTGAGTTTAGTTATTATATTATAGAGTTAATGATTATGGAAATCTACATTGTGAATTCTTAACTTTTATCAAATTCTTATTTCTTACATTAATTGAGAATTAGTACCAGAATGCGTGCATACCGGAATGCGTATGTGCGTACGTAAAAGCGTACGTGTTTGTATTCGTGCGTGCGAAAACACGTGCACTGCTTACAGAAATGCGTTCGTGCGTGCGTAAATGCGTGCACACGAAAATGCATATTATGTTTGTGCAAAAGTACGTGTCAAGAGTGAGTGACCAAGGGTCAGATCGAGAGTGATATAATCATTATGATCTTCATCAGCCTTCAAACTTCCACTGCTGGATTTAGGCCTTCCCCAATGTCAATTGCTAAGAGAGGTAGGGCATAGCGAATATTCGCTCGAATTGAGCCGCCCGTCCGGGGAAGGACCTCCACCCTATAGAATACCGCAGTCAAATGACCTTTGAGTCGTGTTTCTGCCGGTGAGTAGGGTTTCCGGAGCTCGTGGGGGGTAAGGGTTGGGCCGGCATGGTGGTGGCAACTGACAGGTAACTGACCAGTTACCTGCCCGTTGTCACAGCGACTTGGGCTTCTCTTTCGCTTTCCATCAGGCGTAGGGAAGCCATTATGTCGAGCCACTATAAAAAAAAAAGAAATAAAAATTGTCATTTTGGGGCATGCACCTTAGTCACCACTCTTATCAGGCGAGTTGGCTACCGCAGCAGGTCTTATTTCTAACCAGGTAAACGCTGTTTCCCGTTTCCTGATATATCCATATCATCATCATCAGCCTATTGCAGTCCACTGCTGGACACAGGCCTCTCCAGCTGCTCGCCACCTAGGGCAAACACCTGGAGGATATACCCATAATCGCCACGCTGGGCAGGCGGGTTGGCGATCGCAGGGCGCAGCTTCTCGCTCCGGTGACGCTACTGCCCGTCATCGGTCTGTGATATTTAGCTACGCCTTCAATTGTGATGGTTATACCGCCACCAGTCGGTTGCCAGCGCCTCGTTTGTTATTCGGCAGGATGCACCACGTGCAGGTGAGGTTGGCTTGGAGCGAAAAGATGATGGGTCGCTCCCTTACATCCCTGATATATCCATATACAAAGATCAAAGGCACTGCACTAGTAGGCGACGACAGGAATTATAGCTGAAAACTAGTTACACAGTTTGGGCTTGTTAGTTGTTGTTCGCCAATACGGAATTTCCGATGTTTCATTAGCCCGTGTTGTGTGGCGGTTACGCGGCGTTTCGTAAATCGCACCAGCTCATGTTGGATCGATGTTAAGAACTTGTGACGCGAATAAAACACAAACAAGACATTAATATCTATAGATACAGAAATATGCCCTGGGTGATGACTTCAATCATTCATAGCTCATTTATCTTTAGGGTTACCTTAAATTAGATGACGAAAAAAAATCTAAGACGCACACTACAAGGCCGCACCTCGGTCATGGCGCATCTATGTAGGCGGAGAATACCCACTGAACCCAGCTGTGGTCCGCTACTTGTCTGAGGGGTCGGTGGAGGGAACCCTGCAGGGAACCGCAACCTCCCTGTAAACCACGTTCCATCGGATCATGAGAGTACAGCTACGTTTGCGCGCTTTGGTATCTCTTGCGTACATGGCTAGTCTACTAGCTAGGTTAGTAGAGCTGGCCTCTTGGGCGTGGAATCAAACAAACACTGGGGAAACCTCGTGCAAACTATAACTCACAAAGCCGCGGTGGTATGTTGAACTGTGCTCTTCGATTACCCCTCGTACCTTGGCCACTGTAACCGAAATTTGGTCAGAAGAATATCATCTTAACTTAATATTATAAAGCTGAAGAGTTTGTTTATTTGTTTGTTTGAACGCGCTAATCTCAGAAACTACTGGTCCGAATTGAAAAATTCTTTTTGTATTGAATAGACCATTTATCGAGGAAGGCTTTAGGCTATATAACATCACGCTGCAACTATTAGGAGCGAAGAAATAATGGTAAATGTAAAAAAAACGGGGAAAAAATAACTATTCCACGCGGATGAAGTCGCGAGCACAGCTTGTTATTTATTATGCGGCATTAAGCATACACGAATCAACAAACGCCCGCACTCGACACGTTTCGTAATGAATCCCCGATTCCCGAAACCTACGCCATCCCGGTTCGGATTCCCATTAATCCAGAACGAAGCGTGGGCAGACATTCGTGACACGCCAGGCCAGTAGGTAACATGCAGGATTATCGCGGGGCTAAACTAATTAGGAGCTACATCTGGTAGAGAGTCCTTGAGCAGAATTGGCAGTAGGTACTAAAATTGGCTGATGTCTCATTTAGATGCGGGATAATTGGCGGTTATTGCTGATGACCTCGGTGCTGCATTCTACATTCGAAGGTATTGATCCAAAAAGTCCGGGTTCGATCCCGATCGGGTTAATCGAGCTAGGTTAACCTTTCTCGCGGCTGAGAATCTCAAGGAATGGCCATGGTTTATAATGTTTGTCTGTCACAACACGGAAGAAATTTCCAATCTAAAGAGATTTTTAGGTTCCGTAGCCAAATGGCAAAAAACTATAATATTACTATCATCATTCATCATCATTTCAGCCCACATCTACCCACTGCTGAGTATAGGCCTCTTCTTTCAACCGCCACTTTACACGGTCCCTCGCCAACCTCGTCCAATGTTTCCCGGCCACCGCCGCTATGTCATCCGACCATCGGGTGGCTGGTCTGCCCACAGATCTCCGGTCAAGCCACGGCTGCCACTCACACAGTGCCCGTGTCCACCTTCCACCACTACGTCTTACCAAGCGTCATCCATCAACACTTCAGCTCACATAGACGCAACCCAACGTCAGCGACTTTTGTTGTTGTTTTTTTTGTGTTTGTGTAATATTACTCCGCCTAGATTGTGTACCACAAGATGTCTGTATCACCCTTTCTGTACTAATTGTGTATTTTGTGCAATAAAGAATATCTCTATTACTGTAGTCTATAATGTTACTATACTACTAATCACATATAATTTTCCTGGACAGCTGACATCATCAGCTTGATTATTAGTAAAAGATTACAACGCGATCGACTGTGAACATCGCTAAGTTACGAATCAATATTCGTCATGCAATCTATTCAGTACATTTGGCAGATACTGCCAAACCCCAAACAATTTTCTGCAAAGTGTCCAATACATAGAGTCCCTTATCCTTATAGATTTTATAGCGTACAGAGTAGGTTGATCTGTACCTACGTGCATTTCGATAGTTTTACCTTATACGATAGCGATGCACAATGTCATAAAGACAAATTGTAGCTAGACAGACACATTCGCTGGTAAAAGCATCTACAATTTCAAGTTATTCTAACTAGCAGGTGTCAAAAACCTTTTACGAGCGCATTACGAATATGAATGCAAATTATCACATTGTGTGCATATTTTCTTACATTTCTAGACGCAGACAGCCAGAGGTGGAGAGGTAGGGCATGGTGAATCTTCGCTCGAATCTCCGGGGAAGGACTCACCAGCCCACCACCCTATAGAATACCGCAGCCAAATGATCTCCGGTAGGGTAGGGTTTCCGGAGCTCGTGGGGGGTTCGGGTCGCGCCGGCATTGCGGTGGCAACTGACCGATTACTTGCCCATTGTCACAGCGACTTGGGCTGCTCTTTCGCTTTCCATCAGGCGTAGGGAAGCCATTATGTCGAGCTACTATAAAAAAAGCCAAACATCCTTTTGTCCTCAGAAAGCACTTAAGGGGCTGCGCAGACGACAGACTTTTTGTGCGATAGAGTCTGCATCTGAGACATTTAAAAAGAGCATCTAGGTCCCTAGAGCTTTGTCGACAGAATGATCGAAGATGTGCGTTGAGTCTGTGATCCGCGACAGATTTTTGCGCGTCCTGTGCGTTACTGCATATAATTGCATTACAGACTAAAAAGTGCGTCACGGATAGTCTGTCGTCTGTGCTGCCCCTAAGACTTACATGTTGTCCAGGTTAACGACAAACGCTGCAACGTGACGCGACGCGAAAATATCCAAGTAGTTTTTGTATGAAATAGTGGCCTACGTTGTTGCATTAGTGCGTGGAGTATATAAATAAATATCAGACAACATCACATACATTGCTTCGATCCCAAAGTAAGTAGCTTAAGCACTTGTGTATATGGGTATCAGAACAACGAAGGTACCACAAATAAATACTTAAATACAAATATTAACGCCCAGACACGGGACAAACACAAGTGTTCATCACACAAATGTTTGTCCCGGGTGGGAATCGCACCCACGACTCTTGGTTCAGAAGGCAGGGGTCACTACCAATTGAGCCACCGAGCCTGTCGTATATAAGTCGCATTGCTATATGTCGCGTCCCGCCGCTCACTTAGGACAATGCGTTAGCCTCGAACGAAAAACCTCATTAATTTGACAGTTCAAATGTGATAAGCCGCTCAAGGTTAGCCACTCTGAGATCATCAATCGTAATGCGGGTATGTACGTTTATGTAGAAGGTAGGTAGGTAAGTACATAGTCATGTCTGTTGTGGAGTTAGGGCTACCAGCAAGCCATAAAATGCAAAGGCCTGACTGCGCGCTGTATAAGGCCAAGAGAGGTAGGGCATAGCGAATCTTCGCTCGAATTGAGCCGCCCGTCCGGGAAAGGACCTCCACCCTATAGAATACCGCAGTCAAATGACCTCTGGGTGGTGTTTCTGCCGGTGAGTAGGGTTTCCGGAGCTCGTGGGGGGTTAGGGTTGGGCCGGCATGGCGGTGGCAACTGACAAGTAACTGACCAGTTACTTGCCGGTTGTCACAGCGACTTGGGCTTCTCTTTCGCTTTCCATCAGGCGTAGGGAAGCCATTATGTCGAGCCACTATAAAAAAAAAGAAAAGGCCGGACATTTTGCCCTAAAAGCCAAAAAAAAAATATATTTTTTTTTATTGTTAAAGATTATGTTTAATTTGATTCCTCCTGCCCCTTTTTATCATCGGACGAGCAGGAATACGGCGAATAGGCACCGTTACATGGTGCAAGTTCCTAAGACGCGCACAGCGCGTTTCGCTTCTACCTTCATAGTGCGAACGGCTAAACTATTGAACTCTTTGCCGGGCTCCTTGTTCCCCGAGAGATATAATCTTCCGATGTTCAAGGCGAGAGTGAATCGGTTTTTGCTGGGTGAGCGCGTTCCAGGCGCGGATCCACCGTTGTGGGCATGATGGGCATGCCCACAACCTTAATAGACTTGTGACGTCACATTTTTACGATCTATTGAGATGATGATAATAAACGTTAAGCTTTAGAATTTTTTGGTAGGTGTGCCCACAACCTTTTTTGAGCGCTGGATCCGCGCCTGGCGCGTTCCATCGTAGACTGCGATATCGCTTACCATCAGGCGAATCGCAGTCAAGCGCAAACTTATTTTGAATAATAAAAAAAAAATGTTTTTACAGCAGGTTGAGAAAAGTAGGTATTTATACGTGATGTAAAGTGAGAATGAGATCGAAGATGGAGTGTGTGCCAGACGCGCCGCGCGCGCCACCAGTTTGCCACTACAACTCCGAGCCGTTGGCTACCCCTGTCATAGAACAATATTCAAAGGCCGGCAGCGATCCTAAACTCGATTAGAGTTGTAAGTGTCCATGGGCGGTGTCGACTGCTTCATCAGGCATCACACTTGCCCGTCTGCCGCCTCTCGCATAAAAAATAATTATTTTTTGTTAGTATTCCGGTAGTAGTTAGAGGAGCTCGGTGGCGCCGCGGTCTTGTTCGCTTAACAATGTTCGCAACGTTGTGCAACCATTGGCGCGGTCAATCCGATGATGGGTGACCAAAATTTGACACCGATTTCCTCCGTGCTTCGGAAGGCACGTTAAGCCGTTGGTCCCGGGTGCTATCTTTACCAACTCAGATAGCAGTCGTTACATCATATCAGAGATGATGATAACTCTGACGCCTAAACTGGGAATGGGTATAGCTTACCCTAAGTGTTGCGGAGGTCTGATGGCAGTCGCTCTGTGTAAAAGCTTAGCCCTCGCCAAATCTCTCAGTTTGGGAAGCCTACCCTGAGACAATCGGGAAAAAGGCTAGGATGATGGAGTATTCCAAATACTAAACAAATAACCAAAAATATAATAATGACTAGCTGTGCCAGCGGCGTTGCTCGCGTGGATATCGGGTTTCAAAAATAACGGACTTCCATATAATACCCATCTATACCTTGTGCCTAAGTTTTAAGTTAGACCTCTAGCAATACATTGGTGAAAACCGCATTCAATTCTATGCAGTAGTTTTCGCGTAATGCGCGTTCAAACATACAGGTTTAAATTTCTCGCGTTTTCCCAACACTTCCCGTCACTGCTCCGCTCCTATTGATTGTAGCGTGATGAAAAGTATCCTATAACCTGCCCAGGAGTATGAAGAATAATTGTACCAAGTTTCGTCAAAATCTGTTCAGTAGTTTTTTTTTCTATAACGAACATACAGACAGACAGACAGACAGACAGACAGACAGACAGACAAAAATTTTACTGATTGCATTTTTGGTATCAGTATCGATCACTTATCACCCCCTGATAGTTATTTTGAAAAAATATTTTATGTACAGAATTGACCTCTCTACAGATTTATTATAAGTATAGATGAACCAAAAATATATCGAAAGAATCGTGAGGCACGAAAATTAATTTCTTATTTAATAACAGGCTCAAACCAATACCCTAGAGTAATCCAAAGGGTTCGGAATGTCATACCGTAGGCGTGAAACTCGCCACAGACACGCCCACAGTGGCACCTGTAATATACGGACTATTACGGACCCATCATGATTAATACCAAAGGTCATTTCGCTGCGGTATTCTATAGGGAGGAGGTCCTATCCCGGACGGGCAGCTCAATTTGAACGAAGATTTCTCCCACCTCCCACCTCTCTTGAAGTAGTATTTAATTTTCAATATAAAATAGACTTTCATAAGAATGGAAACGCAAATACGAGTAATAGCATTTTTAACAAAAACAAAATCGGAGATATGGTTTCCTAACATACACACACATACAACAATAAAAACTCAATCGAATTGAGAACCTCCTCCTTTTTTCGAAGACGGTTAAAAATGCGCCAATGTGGCCAGACTGTCGTATTTCAAGTGCAACTTAGTATTGCGATGCATGTAACTGTGCAATGGCTTGGTGAGTATTATCGCTACCCGGCCCGCCCGTTAGCCTGCGTGACGCGACTTGCAATCTGTGTCGCCAATCATACTATATGTCGTATTATTATTTTGTCATACTTGCGTATTTTATAGACGATTGCTTTGGTATATATGCGATTGCGTTGCTAGAGACATAGGGAATAATAAAAAAAAAAGGATAATTTTTTTCGCGGGTGTCTCTAAAGAGTCTACTAAGGTACTTCTTGAGATTCATTAGGGTGGATTGACTCCGGAGTCAGGGCGGCATGGGTCTCCTAGGACCCCTGACGAAGGTGCCAGGGTTTTTAGTGGGTATTCCCTGCCTTTTTACCATCTCGAGGCTAGGAGCCGAATTCTCCATTATTCGAGGGTGGCGTGAGTCCCACATATCCCACCGTTATTCCCCCGACCTGGATGTAAGAGAGCGACCCATCATCTATTCGCTCCAAGCCAACCTCACCTGCCCGTGGTGCATCCTGCCGAATAACAAACGAAGCGCTGGCACCCGACTGGTAGCGGTTTAACCATCACAATTGAAGGCGTAGCTGAATATACACCAGACCGATGACGGGCAGAAGCGTCACCGGAGCGAGAAGCTACGCCCTGCGATCGCCAACCCGCCTGCCCAGCGTGGCGATTATGGGTATATCCTCCAGATGTTTTTGCCCTAAGTGGCGAACAACTGGAGAGGCCTATGTCCAGCAGTGGACTGCAATAGGCTGATGATGATTTCCCCGACCGGCGGGAATGCGATGTCTAAAAGCATTTTCCCCATCAAAAAAGGTGAGATGTGAATTTTTTTAGCGACGGAAGTGCAAAAAAACTTCCCGAAAAAAAATCCTTGTAATTCCAACTAACCAAAACATCGATCAGACGTCTCGGTTAACTCAGCAGTTGCATATCAAACGTTTACATAACCGAAACGTCGCAACAGCGCTTATTTCGATAGTAATTGCACGTAATTGCAGCCTCTGGGCCCGCTCAGGCGTGCACCGATGCAATCTGCATAACTGTTATAGGAAGTGACTTTCCTCAAAACAGTTCCTAGACTTCCATATCGGAATTGCGAACAATTACGATATCCTACGATTTGTGTAAGTTGCTTGTTCAATAAATGATTTCCTTGACAGAACCGCAAGGGCGGGTTTGAGAAATCATATCATTATGAAACTGTTTAGTTAAGGTTGAGAATAGCGAGATACTAGACAATTGAATAAATAACCGAAGACATTTCACACTGCGCCGTCTAGTCACTAGTCCCTAACTAGTAGCGGAAATAGTATGGGTAAAATATACATACTATAGAATACCGCAGCCAAATGACCTCCGGGTCGTGTTCCTGCCGGTGAGTAGGGTTTCCGGAGCTCGTGGGGGGTTGGGGTTGGGTCGGCATGGCGTTGGCAACTGACAGGTAACTGACCAGTTACTTGCCCGTTGTCACAGTGACTTGGGCTTCTCTTTCGCTTTCCATCAGGCGTAGGGAAACCATTATGTCGAGCTACCTACTATAAAAAAACAAAATACATTTATAAACTGGCGCAGTGCTCAATTGATAGTGTCTCCTGCCTTCTGTACCAAGATTCGTGGGCTCGATTTCCACTCGGGAGAAACATTCACGTAATGAACGTTTGTGATTATTCCATGTGTTTGTCTTAAGAGACTAAATAATTATAATATAATACTTACATATAATAAAGTCGGTATAAACGTTTTTATTATTATTTTCAACATGTTCTTGTGAAATAAAAGTAACTTGCAAACAAGTTCCGAACCATTGTATCTCGTAAGTACACACAATAAACTTCCAAGTGCTTCAAGAACCATCTCAAATTTATTGCTCCCACCTGAAGAATAACACAACTACTTGTAGTCTTCACAGCGTTTACCAAATAAACATCTTTCTCTTTCTAAAAGTGCACTGAATGCATAAGTAAGTGAACACAACCGCTTTCATTTTCAATTCATCGAACAAACTGCATTGAATTTGATAAAACTATGTAAAAACCGTAATTTAAAACACTAACAAATCCGAATGCATTTGTGAGGAATTTTTAAATGAAAAATATTGCTGTCGAAACCTATTCTAGAATTGGTTTATTGAATTGGGAGCACACATATCATATACCTACTATACAATATACTATGATATATCGCAGATTACTCCAATCTACTACTGACTATAATGGATACTACCTTACTTAGTAGATGACTTTATAGTCTGGGTGCCGACTGCTAAATCAAAGGCTAAAAAACGGGACCATATTACTAAGACTACACTGTCTGTCGGCTGTACAGCCGTCTTGAGATATCTCAAGAACCGCGATAGCTAGACAGATGAGATATTCACAAATTGTGTATCTTTTTCTGATACCACTAAAAACATTATAAAATAAAATTCACTCAAGGGGGCTCCTATACACTTTAGAGCGTTTTATTTAATCAAAAGGGCCAGGTTTAAGGTAATGCAATTCCTTTGCAAACCTATAAAATTCGGATCCTAGAAGTATTAAAAAACAAAGACGCACCTTCACCGTTACCGAAAGCTATTATTATAATCAATCATGGCTATAGTAATTTAGAACTACTTTGGAAGTGTAAAAATTGCTTATTTATCGTACCATACTTAAGTAAAACATAACACCAATAATACAAAACCTGTTCCGTGGTGCTAATAACTTGTTTTATCAACATGTTAACAAATAATCACGGCTTGAAAATAATTATACTTAATTTAGTTAATAAACATTCTTCGTAAATGCGTGATACGTTACGTTATTATTACGACTGACTGGTTTAGTAATGTTTTGATGTAATTGCATATTTATTCTCGTGAAGGCGTTTTTAACATTTGCTGATTAAGAATTTAATGCAACTGTTTGGTTACGTCAACGGTTTCAGTCGATAAGATTTTATAATTGTTATGAGGTAATTTTAATCGGTATTTTTATTGCTATGAATAGTAGCAGATTAGCATGGTCTGGGCACATTATGGAAGGGATGAAAGGCATGTAACGAGACGAGTATTGAGTATGAATGTGGAAGGATATAGAGGAAGAGGAAGACAGAAAAATATAAATATCATAAATATCAGACAACATCGCATACATTGCTCCGATCCCAAATTAAGTAGCTTAAGCACTTGTGTTATGGGTATCAGAACAACGAAGGTACCACAAATAAATACTTAAATACAAATAATAACCACCCAGACACGGAACAAACACAAGTGTTCATCACACGAATGTTTGTCCCGGGTGGGAATCGAGCCCACGACTCTCGGTTCAGAAGGCAGGTCACTACCAATTGAGCCACCGAGCCTGTCTCATGTCAGATGAATGGATGGACTGTGTGAGAAATGATATGTGTCAAAGGTGTGAGTGTGAAGGTGACAGCTGATAGAGAAGAGTGGAAGAAGAAAACATGTTGTGCCGACCCCACTTAGAGCGGGATAAGAACAGGAGAATGATGATTTTTACGACGACCAGGGTTTTTTAGTGGATATTCTCCATCTCGCTTCCATCTAGAGGCGGAGTGAGTCCCACATAACCTGCTGCTTCCCTGAGCACCAGGTATGCGTAAACTGCATTTCCCCCCGGTTATACAAAAAAAGGCTTCTTCTTATTAATCTATGGGTAAATTAAGCCCTGTCTACAATCAAACCCTTCAAATTGCATGAAGCTTAAAATTGAACGCTTCCATTTATTATACGCGGCAAAATTTGGGCGAAAGGTGAAAAATGTTGTGTTGTAAACGTTCCTGTTGCTATCACTGGCACAGCACCTGTATCAAGCAGTCCATTAATCACCCTTTGATCGATGGGCGTGACGTCACATGCCAGTATAACGGCGTAATGGTGTATGTGCGTGGTTTTTCATCGGATTGCTTGGCTAAGTACGAAAATATAATGAAGATGACAAAAAGTTAATAAGAAAGTATCTCGTTGTCTCATATTTTTAACAAAATAGAAAAAAAAAAGAAAACCCTCACGCATTTTTTAGCCCGGTGTTTATGTTTGGTGTAGCTTTCAAAACAAATAGAAGGACACCCATTAGTGGAAGATAAATATATATGTATATCTTTTTGGGTTCCTTAAGGAGACAAAAGCGCGGCAACAACGCCATGTCTGGTCTTTGGTTTTGTGTACAGACCTACTTTTCTCTTGTTTTATTTTTGTGTATTTTGTTTACATATGTTGTTATGTCCTTATGAGTAATAAAAATTTCTTATTATTTCAATTTCGTAGAATCGACTTATAAATTTTCCTTTTTTTTTAATGCCCGCTCATTATATCGAGCCTGACGACTGTTTTTTTTCCAGAAAAAAATAACACAAAAGCTCAATTTTCGGCGACGTCATATCATATCTTATCAAATCTATTTTAAGACTGATGACGATCTTAAGTCTCCCCTCCGCATTTCGGCCTTTGTTCGTGGCAAAGTTCGTGAGCTCAAGTAAGAATACTTTTTAAAAGTGGCTCTATTCTTATACCGGCTGAAGAATGGGCGGTCAGGGTCCGAGGTTTATATGCCCTACCTAATAATAAAAGATGCGACACGCGTAGAGGCGATATAGCCAAAATTCTTCCGGGCCCTTCCTATACTTATTTTTATTTCGTACACTATGTTATTTGTTAACAGACTTTGCTTTCGCATGCAAAAAGGCAAAAGAAAATTAAATGTTACTTACATATTTCTATTACAAAATAATCAAAAATATCATTAAATATGCTTGTAGATTGATATTTTTATTGCACACTATACATTTGACTTAAAACTAGGTATAACTATGAACTAGCATACAATTTACTGCAAAATTTCAAATAATACCTCGTTAACGAGTGAAAGCATATTATAGATATAAATTATAGATTTCTGGCTCGCCCTATGGTTGATTGGTAGAGAATGACACACGGCATAAGTTCACCATTTGTACTTTCTTTGTGCAATAAAGATTACTTATATAAATAAAAACATATAGGTACTTGGTTGATTAGCGTATTAATTTTGGAACAAAAATATTGACAGTTACAGACTGACAGAAATATATATGAATTGGCATCTGTCACAAACGCGTTCATTGGGCGGCCCGACTACAAAAGGAAACTAATATTAGATGAGATGGGATCAACGAGATCAAAAATGTTGCTGTAAAAATTGTTCTTAACGAGGACAAACGAGTTGTCTCATTCCTAAAAATAGAAAAAAAATGCAGCCAAGCTGAGCTAGATCTGAGCCGTTACGTAATGGTAATAAAAGCTGAATTGTTGTTGTTTTTTTTTACCGCTGCAGTTCAGTTAACCAGGATGGGGACTGGCCGTTAAACAAACACTACAACCTCACCTGGGGTTATCTGCAATCTGAGGATTCTGTAAGAAGTCGAAGAAAAGAGTCAAAAGCGAGATTTGTGGAGTTCATGCTTAAAATAAGTACAGACGATCACATATAAACTAATACCTCTGTCTATTAAGTTCTCAATAAATTTTCAACTAAGTGTTAAACACATAATCCAGTATCCTATGGAATATTCTGGCAGACTATGGTAACTTGATGTCACCTTTCTTTTTAATTGCTGGGGAAAATGCATTAGCGTATCCCGTAATGGGGGACTGACGGGGTATGTCGGACTCACATCACCTTCTTTCATCTTCTATTCTTGTTATCGGGAGGGGGACTTGCCTCATGGCGGAATTAGGCAAGGAATACCTAATAACCCCCTGAATAAATTCCTCTATCTCCCTTATTTCCCGTCTCCTGCCAGGAATAACGCTTGATATGAAAAAGTTTCTCATCTGTAAGTTAAGATGGTGAATGCATTACATACATAGCTGGATCGGTGGCTCAATTGGTAGTAACCTCTGCCGAAGCGAAGGGTCGTGGGTTCGATCCCCACACATTACAAACATTTGTGTGCATGAACATGTCTGTTTATATTGGTCTGGGTGTTTTCTATGTATAACATATATTTATTTACAAAAAAAAATGTATCTAAGTAAGTTTATCAGTTGTCTAGTACCCATAGTTCAAGCTTCGGCATAGTTTGGGGCTAGATGGCGCTGTGTGGCCCAGCGTGGCATGTCTTGGGTTATTTTTTTGCATACTCTAGCTGATTAAACTTTTCCTCCTATAGTTGCCCTAGACTTCAAGATAGTTGAATTAACAATGTATCCTATGTATACTAGGCTCACTAAATGTCAAGTTACCGAAACCAGCACATATTATGTGTAGGTATACGGCATATAACATCTGAAACGAAAAAGCATCAGTAGTACCTACTGACCCCGAATAGGAAAACCAATAAGATTGATTGCTCAACATAAGTTTCCTCTCGATCCCCCCTGGCTCCAATCCACACCTTGCCGGTTAACATCCACCATTACGCCGTCATTGTCCCATTTCCAGCATTGTCAGCGAGAATCTGTCCCACCGCTGTCCCGCTATCGGCTCTATCGACTGTCGGTGTATTGTCGGGCAGTGATTGATGAGATCGGCTGATGTTCGTATGTAACTCTGAACAGTTTGCGAACAGGGTTGCGAATTGCTTAAAGTAGTGTAATATGGCTTAAGCAGCAACAGATAGCTACCAAATGGTTATGCCAGGCTACGAAATATTGCCGGGGGTATCTGCCCTCCCCGGACCAGGACTGCCGGCCGCTTGTCATCTGCGGCTGGCCAGGGCATGCAGGGATGCGGTCGTATGTCGGCGTTACCCGTGTCCCTGCAACTTGCTGCCCACTGTCGACACAGGGGGGTTTAGTGGGTATACCCTCCCATTTCGGGAGGTGTGAGTCCCACACACCATGTCACCTCCCCCCGGAAGTGGCATGACGGTGCCTAATGCATTCCCCTCTAGAAAAAAAGGCCACGAACCGGTACGATGATGAAAAATAGCAGCTAGATTTTAACTTCAACTGAAGTCATGACATCTGTACCGGCCCTGACGCGGATGCGAACCCGCGAACGTATTGTCCTCTACAATGTGAAAACGTTTCGGCGCACGTTACTCTGTCCGTGCATTAATCACCGCCGGCGTGCCGACTTAATTACAAGAGATGATGGCGTCCGAATGAGTGTGTCATTGTGTTTTTTGTTGGTTGGTACTTATTGTTACAATTTCGTGAGCTTTGTTTTTTTAAACGTTGATGCTAGCCATAGAGGCCCTGGACTGGTCCATGGACGTATCCTTACTAATATTATAAATGGGAAAGTGCGTCTATCTGTCTGTCTGTATGTTTGTCTTCTTTCACGGCAATTGACGTGATTTTTTAAGTGGAGATAGTTGAAGGGATTCCCCCCTTCTAACCCCCACTTCCCTAAAATGGGAGGCAACGCGGGAGAAGCCGCGGGCACAGCTAGTAATTTATACGTGCATGGACTGGCCACACCGAAAATGCTGTTGTGACATGATTGACTGTCAAACAAAAATGTCGGAAATCACCGACAAAAGTGACGTTTTGTATTAGAGCTGCTTTTGATTCCGATGTTGGTCATGTGCCGAAATATCCTTGTAGGTCAGTTGATGCTATGTTCAACGACCATGTGAATTCGACAAGGTTTATTTGATGAAAGGTCTGTCAACAATATGAAATATAGATCCTGTATTCCTGTAAGCCCTCGTCCAATCTATTAATTTGTCATAGTCTCGTTTCTAAGGCTAGCTGGTGCTAAATTGCGACCAATTATACATATCTATAACGCACTGGTGAAGAAATTGTCACAGTTAAGTAGGTATGTATATGATGAACTGAGATGATAAATTGGTTCACCAGCGAAGATCACCTATAATATGTATGCATATATGTAGGTAAAAGGGAGTACTTGCTTCACGGTCATTATCGGTCAGTATCTGTTTGCAGATCATTATCACCAAAACATTTGTCATGCAAACGAATTTCATGCAAAACTATTCGTTGGAAATATTTTTCCCCGAATGAATAGCTTACTGGCTAGCTAGAGTGAACATTCTAGGGAATTTATTGAACAAATAAACGAACCCAAATAACGAACTCGTAAAAATAAAATCGTTCAACTAACGCTGGTCATTCATAAAATACCGCAGAATTCTGCACGACTGAACGCAGTGCGCATTTCCATTCCGCGTAATAAGTACTTCTTTATGTACCTAAGGTAAATTGTTTGATAATAGCCACCGAGCGAGGGGGCTATAACATTATGCAACCCGATGCGGTATAATGTTATGGGGGAGATAACGACCCGGTCCAGACACAACAGAGAAAGTGTTAAGTGTAAAGGGAATCATTTACAGCGGCCATCGGGATTCTTGGGCGGTAAAAGTTGAATTACGGGCGGTTTGATATAGCTTTTGTGCATGATTTTATGGGTCAATGTTATTGGATACATACAAGGAGGTACTTAAAACACTAACGACTTAAAATTGCGTGGCAGCATCGAAGCAATTGAAGCTTGGTGCTTTCGAGTCAGTATCTTTAAAGAGCACCAATATCTTTATTTATTTTGGATCGTCTTATAACGCAGAAAGGCATCAAGGTATGACGTGAATGTTAAGATTATTGTATTGTTTTTAGCTAAGATTTCGTGATTTTTATAGGCCTGTGAGAACGAAGTGAGTTTATGGTAGGTAGTGTAATAGGAGTGTCATGCATATCAATCGTCAGTAGCATATGCATAAACAGTAGTAATTAGTAAAAATATCACTTATGAATAGGTATCTGTCACTTGAACTTAATTTATAAATCATAATTGTCTACTAAATAACAAAATAAGACACTAAATTAATGCAAGGGAAGTTCACAACAAAAGAAATTGCTTTATTTTAAGTTTACATTTCATGATGGTGGCGATTTTTTCCGATGTTAAATAAACTAGAAGAAAATAATGGCGTTTAATCTGCAGCGCCGTAGGTATATTCTGTGGCGCGTCGCAATTCCCGCCGCTTGACCGAGCCGTGTCTGCGGTCCGGCCGCTAGATACGGCGGTTGATTGATTTCGCAGCGGGCTGCTAATTAATCACTTGCTAGATCATACTTGACATAGGTCAAATAATTCAATAACCGTGCATATTACACGATGTTACATTATTATTACTTCAAACTAAAAACCCTGGAAAGGCGACGTGAACTTCATGACTTAAACAACCTGCATAAGATCATGTCCGGCTCCATGTGCACCACACTATTGTCGGAAATCAGTCTAAAAGTGCCTAATAGGTCTTGTAGACGTGAGTGGCCATTCTCAATTCCCCTATGTAATAACAATGTCTCCTCCCACAATCCCATCCTCAGAATGTGCCGTGAATACAACTGCTTAGTGAGTCATGGGGGAGACACGCTCGATGTCTACGGTTCATCCATCGGAAAATGGAAACACGTTCTGTCTGGTATCAAATAATGCTAAGTACCTACCTTTTTTTTATATATATGTATACACATTCTATAATTTAAATGTAATTAATAATGCTCGACAATGTCAAGACATGCTGTTCACACATGTTAGTGGAGATACAGCCTAAACTCATGTAGCATAACATGTACTGCCATAACTGTATACAGCGTGTTTCGGAAGTGAGCACTAATACTTAAGGGTGTTTATATATATCATGTAAAGAAAGCATAGTGAAGGTAATGAACATTGAAAGTGATACTTTATTACTCCATACATTTTTAAAAAACAAATTTTGTGGCAAATCCTTGTACAACCCTGAAAGTTTGTTTGTAAAGACAGGTCACTGACCGAATATCGTACCTACGAACCTACCTATAACTAGACCAGCGCAGTGACAGCGCGGCACACCGCTAGCTACCTATCGTACGTAGTACTGATTTTAAATCCGAATAAAACGCCACGGACGCATTCATTGACTATTCACATAACCACACACACAACACACAAAAACTTCCAGGGTAGTCTGGTCAGAGGAGCGGGCTGGCCACGTTACAGGGCCTCCTTTGCCGATCAGCCCAGGCCCAAACGCCTGTCTAAGTATTGGCGAGCAGGCGCGCGGCGCTCCGTCATACCTAGCGTCATTTCATAAAATTCATCATTGTAATAATGTAATGCCGAGCTATGGTCTCCCGATAGAAGATGCGACTAACGTTCACGAAGGTTACGAAGCAACTGATACGTGACTAAAAAATAATAATTCATTTTTCGCCAATTCCCGTAGGGTTCGGTAATATCAGGTCACAATTGAAAAACCCTCTACTACCAAATTTACACATTTGCAATAACATCACTCGTATAAAGTAACTGGGAATGTGTAGGATATTTTTAAATTAATGAAATCCCCGAAATGAGTAAAAACAAAATAAAAACTCTTATTAGTCCACAGCTGGACATAGGCCTTTCCCAATGTTACTACCAAATTTACACATTTGCAATTCATCAGTCGTATCAACTGGGAATATGTACGATATTTAAAATTAATAAAATCCCCGAAATCTGTAAAAACAAAGTAATAAAAATCCATATTAGACCACTGCTGGGCATAGTGGCATACGCATGGAACATTGGGAGAGCCCAATGTTCGAAACTGAAAAGGGCTCATGATGATACTTTCATTCGAAATAAATACAGTTGATATTATTTTCAATAATATCCAGAACCCTAGTTGTATTTGTCGAAAAAAGAAATAGGTAAGTAGGCGGCGCCCGCGGCGAAAGTCAATCGAAGCCGCAACCAATCAGAAGAAAGCGCTTCGTCCTTTGACCTCTGACCGCCGTCTGCGCCGTTTCGTGAATGGCTTAGATACAGATACGCAAGTAGGCACAAAATTGAATTCGTAATTCTTGAAAATTACTGAATCATGTCAGTAATGTTTCAAAATAATTTTTATCTTTTGTTATCTTTCAAATCTACTTTAAATTCAATGAGGTTGATAAGTTTGAGGGTGAAAACTTATAAAAATCGTTAAATATTCACCATTATGACACTGTTACTATCAAAGATTCGTATTCGTAATATTTATTATTGCACGAACATAAATATCTGAATTTACGAAATACACGTAATTTTGAGGATTAATTTATCAACTACGTCGTAGGTAATAGGTAGCATTAAATTAGATGTGTCGCCTCTGTATTCTTTGATCACTATTAGTGGACTAAACATCTGTTTTTAGGGTTGCCGTTTGGGACTTTTGCATAAAAATGAAAATCACCAATTACTTAAAACATACAAATTCTTTTGTTCCGGGCACAGTGCTGCCAGATCGTATATCAACTACTCTATACGACCCTTAAGTATTAGTGCTCATTTCCGACTGTATGTCTGTTTTGTGTGACTAATAAATAAATATTAACATCTAAATCTTTCATCATCGTCACCATCAGTCTGCAAATGACGTCCACTGCTGGACCTAAGAATCCCCCAATGACAATTGTCATTTGTCTTAGTTACCACTCTTGGCAGGCGGGCGTGACCGCAGTAGGTTGTATTTGTACCCAGGTAAACGCTCCTAGCCGTTTCCTGATATTCCCTTAGTCGTCCTCTACTTCTAAATCTTTGTCAAAAGTAAATTTGCAATGAAAGTAATCATTGCAAAGTGATTTTGCGCGGCATTGATTGATAACATTTTTGAGAATTTTCCACGAAAATTACCTCAAAGTATTTTATGATTTTAAAATGGAAATACAATGTCAGTTATATCAAAATACAGCCGTTAATAACAAACCGTTCAAATTTTGTATCCACATAAATTGATTGATTGGATTTTTAAAGATTCTCTGCTGGCGATACCTATTTATAATAACAAATGAATGTAAAATTGTAATGGCGTCGTAACAATGGCGGCTTGTATTCTCTGTGGCTTCGCATTTCCCGCGCTGTCTGCGGGTGGCGGGATGTCTGCCGGGCCGGAGCTTGATTGATTCAGAGGGCAACTACTAATTACCTACAACGGACTTTACTTTGCCCTAACAGGGCTAGTTAGTTAGTTTCTCATCGGGAAACTACAACCTTTTAAGTTGAACTCGCAGTACAATTTCTGTAAGCAATATTTTTTTGTTTTAGGTACTGATTGTTATAACAACAGCAGAAGGCTACATTACGAAATTTTTAGAATAATATTTAAATGTATTTGTAGAGAGTAATCTATCCAGACTTTCTTAAGAAACATACATTAATGTAGGTGATGCAACTATGTTTTTATCTTTTTAAGCAAGGCCTCGTTGCGTTTCTGTCAATGAGTAAAAATAGAACAATACAAACCGTACGTCATTCACTTAAATAGATAGCTCTCTTTATTACACAAAATGCACACATACAGAAAATGTATACTCGTATTACAGAGAGCTATGGTACACTATACACAAATGTTCAAGACAATGATAAAGTTATAGAGTTTTTTTTTTTAAATATTATACATACATACAAAAATATTATACATAGCAAACACCCAGACCATACAAACAGGCACATTCATGCATACAAATGTTTGTGCTTCACGGGTATTGAATGCGCAACCACTGGACCAAACTGATTGATTGATGTCAAAATTAGGAATATTTACATAAAAGCCTCCAAAATAAGAGGTCATACAAAAGTACTAACATCTACGTGTCACGCTAGTCGTATGCAGCGTATGTGTAAACCTTTTGTAGAAAACGAATTATCTCCGACACGTAACACGAGACAGAGAGATAAAGCACAAAGGGACTGAGCTTAGCACACAGCCGCGCGCTCCCTCAGGACGCGCTGGAGCGTGTGTGCGCACAGCCAGCCGTGACGTCACCACGTGTTGATTAAAACATACCTACGGCTTTTGACGCTCAACGGTTCAGTGGGAAAGAGACTAGAACCTGGAGTCTACCCTTTTTTTTGCGCCGCTTGTTTGAATGGCGGCACACCTCGGGAGGATGATAGCGGTGCCCTCCCGGTACGACGTCACTGACCACTTGTGTCTGAAGACACGTGTTGTCGTCTTCCTCGAGGTTGCTGATTCGGAGCGCAAGGTAACAAGGGAAGCGCGCCACAACCCCGAAGGCCCATTTAGTCGCCTTTTACGACAGGCAGGGATACCTCGGTTAGTATTCTTATGCCCCATACCGTAGGGCGCAACTTGGAATCCACCCTCATAGCAGGTTTCGATAGCAGGGCGTAGCTTCTCGCTCTGCCCGTCATCGGCCTGTGGTATTTAGCTACGCCTTCAATCGTGATGGTTAATACCGCCACCAGTCGGTTGCCAGCAGTGGCGGCGCTAGACCAAATGTAGGCGTCGGCGACATCAGCTTTGCGAGGCCTTTTTCATTACCCAGTCAGAAATATGTAATTATAAAAACCGAGGATTGAATTTTGTGAACGATGAATGAAACACAAAGAACTCGGGGATTACTCCAAGCCTCTTCGGACGCGGATTCGCTTAAAAACAGAAATAATCAACTACTTACTCTGGGATTCCCCGACTCTCACGCGCGGCAGTCTAACTTTCATAGTGTTGCCCACACTCCACTTACCAGTGGTGTTGCCAGACCACTCAGAGCGGCTCTGGCCAAATACTACTCACGCGTACGAAAATAGGTATATACGAATAACTACACCTTTAAAATTTAGCATTTTTAAACTTTTTGAGAGGCCACCACAGGAGCGAGGCCGTCGGCGGTCGCCGACGTCGCCGACGCCTAGCGCCGCCACTGGTTGCCAGCGCCTCGTTTGTTATTCGGCAGAATGCCCCACGGGCAGGTGGGGTTTGCTTGGAGCGAAAAGATGATAGGCCGCTCCCTTAAGTCCCACTTACACTTAGTCTACTTCACCCAACCTTAGATTATTTTCACAGGCGTGCAAGTTTCCTCACTTTCGATTCGAATAAACATGTCCATATCCATTTCAGAAACCATATTGGTTCGTGGCAAAGTTTGAACAGCTGCCTGTCTCTATGCCACCGGCTCTACTACTAGACAACTACGTAAATATATGCCTCGCCGAATCTCGGCCGCGTGTAAGGACATGTTCTCCCGCACGAGATCGCAATTCCCAATTTAATCTGCGCATTCTCACCAGTCAGTTCACGCGCGGGTGACATGACGTGACACACAATTTTCCCTCGCCTGAGTATCCTGCGGGATAAGAGTGGTGTTATCCTAAGTTTTTGTGTTACAGTATTTTCTGATGCGTGATAAATTTAGGGATTACTAGGTGCGCCTCGCGGTTTCGCGACCGGCGACCCCTTGGGAATTTTGGGGTAAAATAGTAGTAAGCGAGGTAGGGCATAGCGAATCTTCGCTCGAATTAAGCCGCCCATCCGGGGAAGGACCTCCACCCTATAGAATACCGCAGTCAAATGACCTCTGGGTCGTGTTTCTGCCGGTGAGTAGGGTTTCCGGAGCTCGTGGGGGGTTAGGGTTGGGCCGGCATGGCGGTGGCAACTGACAAGTAACTGACCAGTTACTTGCCCGTTGTCACAGCGACTTGGGCTTCTCTTTCGCTTTCCATCAGGCGTAGAGAAGCCATTATGTCGAGCCACTATAAAAAAAGCCTATTATTATTATGGACGTTACACTATTCTCCTGTCAAATTTCATTCAAATCCGTCCAGCCCTTTAGACGTAAAAAAGTAACGTAAGTGAGATTTAAGGCAGCGGCCTATTATCTTTTCGCTCTAAACCAACCTCACCTGCCCGTGGTGCATCCTGCCAAAAAACAAACGAGGCGCTGGCAACCGACAGGTGGCGGAGTAACCATCACAATTGAAGGCGTAGCTAAATACCACAGACCGATGACGGGCAGCAGCGTCACCGGAGCAAGAAGCTACGCCCTGCAATCGCCAACCCGCCTGGCCAGCGTGGCGATTATGGGTATATCCTCCAGATGTTTGTCCTAAGTGGCGAACAACTGGAGAGGCCTATGTCCTACAGTGGATTGCAATAGGCTGATGATGATGGTGATGTGTGGGGGGACAATTTCGTTGAACCCGTTCCATATTAATAACAAAAGAACTTAAGTCACTCCCTGAGTATTTTCTTTCACAGCTAAAATCCTCAAACTAAATGAATACCCAACCAGTTAGAGCTCAGTCTAGCGTATAAACTAGTTGGTTTATTTCATTCGTTATCGTATACGAAGGGAATAGTCTCCTTTGTAACAAGTTGTCGTAACGCCACGCTCACTCCCGAGACCGCATTGTTATATTAAGTTCCGTTTCTGTATTCGTTTTGTTTTTCTTTGGCAAAATTAGTTTTCTGGTTTATACTGAACCAGTTAGTGGAGCGGTGAATAGTATATTTGACTTCGTTCGTGTCACGGTTTGTGTGGACTTTAGACTGAACATTTATGCTGAAACGTCATTCCTGTATAGTGTATTTTATCTCTAAGAGGTCAACATAAGATATAAGATGATTTTTAAAATTTATTTAATCTTTATTGCACATAAAATTAGTACAAAAGGCGGACTCTCTACCAGTCAACCATTAGGCTAAGCAGAAACAGTAAGAAGGTAGTGTGCTACAAACAAATAGGTACATAATTAATTATGAGACTTATAGGAAGACCTAAAACAGAAAAAAAAGAACTAATAAAGAATAAAAATTTTATATGTTGATTCATAGCTTACGTAATTACACGTACATATGTTATGTCAACAGGAAGTGCTATACGCGCCAAAATAATCCTTGTCAGTCCTTAGTTATCATCATGATCAACGACAATAAAATTGGTATCTATTTAGAGAGATTTGCTTTAGTCACCACGCTTGGCAGGTGGTTTGGCGACCGCAATAGGTTTTAATTGTCAGGTCAACGTTGAGGCCCGTTTTCTGATATTCCCTTAAACTTTTACGACTTTCACGGGGTCTCTAGTAGGCTACGTTTGATTGGGAAACCATCTCCGACGCATCTATCAAGACATAATAAAATAAGAAAAAAAAAATAAGAACGTATTCAAACTTTTCAAAGTAATTTACGTTGCGTTTTCCTTCCTGCCGCAAAAGAAAGTGTTCCAATTTGATTCCAATGCGGTTATGAAGTCATTACGAAACATTTCCTAACAATAGAAAAAATAAAATAACCATAGAACGTAACCGTCGCGGGTCAGTTGACAATGCAAATGAGTGGGAACGCACCGCGAACGCCGTACGCTGTACGACTTTGCACTTTATTGTTTCGCAATAAAGCTGTAATTGGTAAAAAATCTTAAGCAATTTTATTGTGATCAAGCAATTTTTTCGTGAGTCCTTTGTTTAGTTGTGGGAACGCGTCTGAATTTTGTTGATAAACTTCTTAATTTATCGTTTTATTATGAAGTGGGTTTTCATACTTAGTTTGTTGTGTTCTCGCTTATTTAACAGACGCTTGCTTGATAATTACTTTGAGTAAGACACAAGCGCTACCTGCCCGTTGTCCTGTCAAATAAAAAACGAGGCTCTGGCAACTGACTGGTGGCGTTATAACTTTTACAAGTGAAGGTGTAGCTAAATCCCATAGGTCGATGACAGGCAGCCGCGTCATCAGAGCGAGGAGCTGCGGCTGCGCCCTGCGATCGCCAACCTACCTGCCCAGTTTGGCAGGCTTTCCTTGTAAAGCCTCCAGATGTTTGCCCGAACTGGCGAACAACTGGACAAGGACTGGAGAAGGCTGATGATGATGATGACTAGTTAACGCGTTAGATAAAGACGTTATAACCATAAGGGAATAATATGCTCCATTTCTTCCAGAGCAAAGTCTTATAAAAATTTATAGGCTTGAATTTTCTATTACCCAAAATTTAAACAAAGAGTACCAATAGGTAGATAATGTGTCCTTTTCTAAAAAATAAACATGTTGTATGTCCTTAGCGTAGTAATTTCTTCCCGCAACAGAATCATTACGTATTCTAATAATATTTCACGGCGCGCGACATGAATGCCAATATTTCCCCGCATCCCTTACGTTTCGTTTCTCTGCGTATCCGAACACAAAATTGTAGTGGTATATTTTATAGCACAGCGTAGGGAACTTGAGTGAAACAACATTTAAATATATTAAAGTACAACAAAATGTTACTTACATTTTTCTAATCCTGAGTAGTATTTTCATGTGCTTGTGTAATAGAGAAAACTCAACCATTTATTTTTATTTTACCGCCTGGAATTAGTTCGCTTAGGCTTAACATTTAAAATGTTGTGACAATGAAAGCCTTTATGGTCCAGTAACTTACTGAACAGCTGTTCAGTTATATTTATAAGTGCTATTACTAATTTACAAGTGTCTATATTTTTGTATTATTAAAGACGGCGATTGACAAAGTTTGTTAAGGGCAAAATACCAAATATGTATGTAGATTGTAGGTTTCTGACTTCATAATGTCTATAATTATGTAGGTTCTCCTTTGCGTTTTCGAAGGCAAACCGAAATCAAGAAGCCACCCCAACCTCGTTGCACTAATAAAACATTTTACTTGAATTCGGCAAATGGCTTAATCTTTCCCCTTTCTTGTTTCAGGTATTTCACTGGTGCTCTTAATTGACAGGTCAAGGCTCCGCCAACAGGTTTGCTCAATTACCAGATTAATTAACTTAATTTACAATGGGTTTAGAATTGCTGAGCTTTGTTTATTTACTGGTCCTTCGAAAATTGTGTCATCATCATCAGCCTGCAAACGTTCACTGCAGGACATAGGCTTCCCCCAATGACTAATGTCGATATTGGGGGAGCTTGCCTTAGTCACCACGCTTGGCAGGCGGGTTGGCGACCGCAGAAGGTTTTATTTGTACCCAGGTAAACGCTGCTGACCGTTTCTTGATTCCCTTAGTCATTCGTATTCCCTTAGGCGTCTTCTACGAGTTCAAGGTATGAGATAGGATATATTCATCATCATCATCATCAGCCTATTACAGTCCACTGCTGGACATAGGCCTCTCCAATTGTTCGCCACTTAGAGCAAACATCTGGAGGTTATACCCATAATCACCACGCCGGGCAGGCGGGTTGGCGATCGCAGGGCGTAGCTTCTTGCTTCGGTGACGCTGCTGCCCGTCACCGGACTTTAGTATTTGGCTACGCCTTTAATTGTGATGGTTATACCGCCATCAGTCGGTTGCCAGCGCCTCGTTTGTTATTCGGCAGGATGCACCACGGGCAGGTGAGGTTGGCTTGGAGCGAAAAGATGATAGGCCGCTCCCTTACATCCCAGGATATATTATGTGTTGGAAAATAAAACAGAGAACCCTCACTGTTATTTATTGAATTATGATTCTCATTTTGTGACTGAATACATTTTGATGGCTCAGTGGAGAGGGTATGACGGATTACACAGTGCGGGATAAACAAACACAAATTATACATTTAAATTTTGTATTCAACAAATTGTGACTGTATTTGGTTAATAATTAGTTGTAATTCCTCTTGATGGAAATCTTGTCACGTACTCGGATAAACATGGCATGTATAAAATATCTTATTGTTTTATTGTGACCGGAGAATTAAGTTCTTCAAAAATCAGAAGTATCCTAAGTACCCTTTCGAACAAAAAAAAGTTTTCAAATCGTTTTCTCGGAGAGATTTTACAAATTCTCGAAGAGATGTGTTATTTTTTGAATGTAACAAACATACAACAAATAAATCTGTCGAATTGAGATCCTCCTTTTTTTGAAGTCGGTTAAAAATCATTCAAAATCAGTGAAGAAATTAACAAAAGAACATTATGAGACGTTTCGAATCGTTTTATAGCAATCGAAAGTCAAAAGACATACCTATACATATGTACATCATACGAGTACATACGTGATGTTCCCAATTTCTAAATATTTACAAATGGCAAATTAATTATACTCTACTTATCAGATAGAGCCATCTTTCTTAAGACATCGTCACTCGGCATTAGAGGGCGACTTAAAGTTTATGCTAATGACATAACTTTTAATTTATATAATACATTGTAGATACGGGCACGTGAGGTTGGCTTGGAGTGGAAAGATGATAGGCCGACAGGGATACAGGGATGTAAGGGAGCGGCCTATCATCTTTCCACTCCAAGCCAACCTCACCTGCCCGTGGTGCATCCTGCCGAACAACAAACGAGGCGCTGGCGACCGACTGGTGGCGGTATAACCATCACAATTCAAGACGTAGCTAAATACCACAGGCCGATGACGGGCAGCAGCGTCACCGGAGCGAAAAGCTACTTCCTGCGATCGCCAACCCGCCTGCCCAGCGTGGCGATTATGGACATATCCTCCAGATGTTTGCACTGAGTGGCGAGCAGCTGGAGAGGCCTGTGTCCAGCAGTGGACTGCAATAGGGTGGTGATGATGATGATGATGATGATTGTAGATACAAATTGCACCTGCTCGTATTTATACAATACCAACACCCCACAATAAACTTACACCGTTTCAAAAAATAAGATTTTCATGAGAGAGACCAGATAAAGACTCTGTCACAAACCAAATCCCAGAGGGCGAAAGCTGTAGAAAAAAATATTTTAAAATTTTGTTACTCATTCGAAATGCAAACGTAATCTGCAATTTTTTACGCGTCTGCAAATAGCACAAGGAAAATAAACATCTTTCTGCCCAATGGAGATTTTAATTACTATGTAGTTACGAATGCATTAAATAATGTACCTTAGTAACTCAAGAATGCGGTAGAAATTCTTTTGCCTTATCTAAGAGATGCAGAAAAAAGCATGTAGGCAGTCGGAACCGTATCTGCATAATTATAGGGTTGAAATTCGTTCTATCCTTTTTTTCATGTTAACCCTAAAGTACGGTGTGCAGGAAGCTTGTAACGGATACGGAATTTTTATGAACGTTTCATTATTTGAGTCGAGTTTTGTTTATTTGTGAACGCGCCGTAATACTAGACTTTATGGATACAAGACAGCCATTTTTCTTTCCGTTAAGTTTAGTATTACATCAAAACCTTAGTTATAGCCAGTCTTAAACATGACTGACAGTTTTAAGGAAATAGCGTTTCGTGTAAGCTTGTTTGTTTTGATATTGCTAAATTTAAATAGATGAAGGTTGATGTTCTTACATTTATCAGTACTGTAAGCCGTGTTATTTTTATTAAAGCTTTCATTTCATTCATTAGATGAATATTTTAACATAATTTTTACGTCTTCATAGCTGCTTTTAAGTTTTACAGCATTAATCTTTTGTTGTACTCGTAGCTGTTTAAAGAATGAAGAAATCAGTTTGCAAAATGTTTTTAGCTATTATATCGTCTTTTATTTACGAGTCTAGAGATTGTTTGATACGTACGAAGTTTCTGGTCTTGTTAATTAAAACTTTGTCCATCATCGTATCGTCTTGAGTTGAGTCACCTCTTTCCGTGTATTGACTCTTTGTTACCGTAACAACTAGATCGATTGATGCTAAATAGGTAACTAGCAGCCAGCTTTTACATAATCTATGGAGTTTCGCGTCATCGGACAGATGGGAACCATACAGAAAGTACATTAAGCGCCATAGGGGGTCTATTTCTGCCTATGACCAATAACTTCTGGGCATGGTCTGTCAAAGGTATACAAAACGATGACATAAGAAATCCGTTTTTATTGGAGGAGTCTTTGACTACTTCGGCAGGTACCCCTACTCTAGCAAGGAGCCATGTTCTGTGGCATTTTATTTTGATAATTCTCCATACTTGATATTTCAAAAACCTTCTTCAAACCACAAAAAGTTAAACGAAGCCGTGTCATTCAAAACCACCGCATTTAATAAAACTATCTCAACTTCAAATTTCAAATTGCGTTCATATTCAAATCTCCCCCCCTTCGTGTCAAACTCTCAAAAGATTATTTCAATAGATATTTTCCACACTCCCATTGTTTGCTCCAGGATTTTAAAGGACGTTTTGTCAGGTCCTTTCGAGCACAGCCGTTTGCGAACGAAGTTGCGCCTCATCGATCGATATCAATTTTTCACAGCACTACCTTATGGGAAACTATCAAAAAATTTACTGCCTAAACCTTGCCATGTCATTAAATAAAATTATTGGTACCATTTTGGGGTTGAGAGATGGTGCTATTATTGCAAAATATCTACATTCCGAGTCGGTATATTCCCTTTTATTAGGGTCGAGTAATGCATTACGGTATAGTTATACTGTCAAATAAGAATCCCCTTTGGATTCTGGTCTATCTACTATACCTTTAATGCAGTGCAATATTGATCGAACGGACAATCTCTGAACTGACTATGAGGTTTAAGAATTGTTAAATCTGCCTACAGACCAAAGGCACTCTTTCATATCCTAGTTTGGGTCAAAATTATATGAAGTAGTAATTCTTAGCCATTCAGGTGGTGGCACCACTTTGAAAACTCCGCTAAGCCAGTCATGAGCATGATCTTTTTTTGTCATATCGATCAGTAGTATCGTATCTGAGAATGGAATACAAACCAAGGAACTCTTTGCCAGGCTCCTTGTTCCCCGAGAGATATAATCTTATGACGTTCAAGGCGAGAGTGAATCGGTTTTTGCTAGATACGCGTGCTCTATCATAGAGTATGCAAGTCACATTGTGCATGGGACTGGCACTGTGCATGATTGGCACAATCGACAAACTCAACGGAATTAAAAGTGTCGCCGTGGCTGTAATCAGCTGGGTAGGCATCATCATTTGCATTCTTGACTAGTTTGCTAAGACCCCAGTAAATCCCCTGGGCTCCCTCTCCATTCCGTCACTCAAGCGTCCTTGTCGCCTATACTAGTGACGGCCGATCCACTAAAATTTTATGAAACTTTCTCTCCAAGGGGGAACAGCGTCAAGCGTTGTTCTCGTCCAAAATAGCTCGTAATCGATCCGGGCCGATATCAATTTTTCACCGACTGCTTCGGGTTCGAGGTAACG
The DNA here is from genome assembly GCA_031163375.1 of Conogethes punctiferalis. Lineage (NCBI taxonomy): Eukaryota > Metazoa > Arthropoda > Insecta > Lepidoptera > Crambidae > Conogethes > Conogethes punctiferalis. Next base: position 2,257,584 of record CM062086.1, read on the forward strand.
GTCCAAAAATTTTCGCCCACACTGCCTGCCCGAAATGTTATGATTAAATAAAGCCTGTGGACCGTGATCGCTGTACGTGGCATAAGGAAACATGTAAATTTGGCTTCCAGATCAATCTCGATATTATGAAACATGTTAGCAATAGCTTTGTGTTACCGTAATCCATACTTTTTAATATTATAAATGGGAAAGTGTGTCTGTCTTTCTGTATGTTTGTCTTTCTTTCACGGCAAAACGCCCTTTCTAACAATAACAGCTTATAACAGTCATAGGCCTCTCCCAATGTTCACAGCATTTACCTGGGTACAAATAAAACTTACTGCGATCACCAACCCGCCTGCTAACTGTGGTGACTATGGCAAATCCCCCCAAATTACAATTCTCATTGGGACAGCCTGAAGATGTTGATGATGATCCCTATCCATCTTGGGAGATGTGAGGCCCACACACCACGCTGTTCGCGTTTTGACGGCGCCTTGTCCATTCCCCTTTACAAAGAAGTTACCGTGCCGTATCTCTGATATACAGAACACACAAATCCATTTCACGGTGGCATCAAGCTAAACGGCTCCTCTTAAACTTCTTGTAACACAAACCCTTTTCTATTCCTACGTCTTCATTCTAATTAAGTTTCAGAATTAATTTGTCCCTGCACAACAGTTTTGTTAAAAACAAAGATTGAATACAAAGATCTACAAGCGTTCTTTCATGTCGGAAGGTCTCAACCTTGGATTTGCTTAAATAAAGGATAAAAAACGTTTACTTGTCCTCTCAGAGGGACTGAGAGGACGCTATCAACGTAATTAGAAAGGGTCGGCCCTGCTCAGAACAGATGTGTAACTATACATTGGGTTTAAAATAAATTACTTTGGATAGGGACTTTTTTTCTTCGTTAATGGCAAATCTTTTCCGTTGGATCGTGGAGGCAGGTGAATTGATACACTTTAAGGGGCCCGTTTGTTTGGACTCTTGTATTGATGTAGAGGGTTCCGGGCTTAGGATCTGAATGGATCCTTGAAATTGAAACAGCTTAGGATAGTAATTGTATTGAAAATTCTCACGAATAATGAGGCAGACAGTATTTACGAGTATTTAACCTCCTATGACCGAATCCAAACGCAATAGTTAAACAATGCAGTTTGGTTTTTGGAAAGACATTCTTAATATCTTCAAATGTCAAACACAAATCCATTTAGCATCTTATTGGAGGTCATCAGATGTCTAGTTCCTATAGTACTTTCGCTTAGCTTGGGACTAGATGGCGCTGTGTGCCCAGCTTGGCTAGTCTTAGGTATTTATTAATCCTACTTCCTACTCCTACTTATATTATAAACGCGAAAGTTTGTTTGGATAGATGGATGGATGTTTGTTCCACTTTCACGCAAAAACTACTGAACGTATATTATCGAAACTTCACAGGAATATAGTTTGCACATCAGATTAACACATAGGCTATGTTTTATACGAATATTCACGCGGGGAGAGCCGCGGGCAGCAGCTAGTTATTTATAATATTATTTGTCAAATAAAGATCGAACTTGTTTGGCATTTCACCAAAGGAAGTGACGCGTTACGTCGTCATCGTATCTCACTAAGAAATGGAAAATTGTACCTAATTAACGATTGAAACCGTGCCTAATGTGTTTCATGGACGTCGGTAATCGTCATCTTGTAGTATAAATATGACTGTATAAATAATTAGATGTGCGTAAATCCAGTTATATTTAGCAGCGTAGTAAAAAAACGTATTTAACAACATCTCTTACATAGTCCAAGGTCCATCTTATCTGCCAAAGAAGTTAGTTTAAGTATCTATAAGAGGTGTAGGGCATAGCGAATCTTCGCTCGAATTGAGCCGCCCGTCCGGGGAAGGACCTCCACCCTATAGAATACCGCAGCCAAATGACCTTCGGGTCGTGTTCCTGCCGGTGAGTAGGGTTTCCGGAGCTCGTGGGGGTTGAGTCGGCATGGCGGTGGCAACTGACAGGTGACTGACCAGTTACATGCCCGATTTCACAGCGACTTGGGCTTCTCTTTCGCTTTCCATCAGGCGAAGGGAAGACATTATGCTCTATAAAAAAAAGGACATTTGTGCTCTATTTTAAAGGGTTGGCAAAGCTCATGCGATGACCCTGAAGTTTCATGTACCGTAAACGCTACCATCAACATACCTTTTGCCATCATCTAAATATATAAAAGGAGAAACTGGCTGACGTATAACGCACGGCCTAAACGGCTAAACGTAGGCACTTGAAATTTGGAAGGGACGTAGCTTAGGTACCGTAGACCTGGTACCTAACTTCTCTCCCGTGGAAATTTCGGCAATTCTTTTCTTAGTGCATCTGCACTTACACTTACCTTAGTGCAGGTGCAAGAACGGGAGTTAGCGGGAAAATAGTATTGAACCCGTGCGAAGCCGGGGCGGGTCCCTAGTCTTGATACAAAGAAATACAACTTTAAAAATATAAAAAGTAATCAGATTGAAAAATCCATCATTGAAACCGAATAAACCAAAACCTTATCAATTAGTCTGGAAATGAAAATCCATTTCACTAGCTAAATGTAATGAAAGCAAATCATGCCTTTTCATTTAACCTCCACAGTATCTGTTGGAGAGCTGAAAGTGATATTCTAGTTTAATTATTCAAGTGAGGCCGCGAGGGACTGAAACTAGCTAGGTACTTGACTCGACAATTGAGACTGGAAGCTAGGAATAGGCTATATTGTATAGCTTTGAGATAGGCATTTCGAATGTTGAAGATAAATAAATAACCCAAGACATGCCACGCTGGGCCACACAGCGCCACCTAGCCCCAAACTAAGCCGAAGCTTGTACTATGGGTACTAGACAACTGATAAACTTACTTAGATACATTTTTTTTTGTGAATAAATACATATTATACATAGAAAACACCCAGACCAATACAAACAGACATGTTAATGAACACCAATGTTTGTAATGTGCGGGAATCGAACCCACGACCCTTGGCTCAGAGGGCAGAGGTCACTACCAAATGAGCCATCGAGTCAGTCAAAGATGAAAGAGCATTGTATATGTTTTAGAAAAGGAATTGTGTCTTGTCTGTAGGTCATCATCAGCCTGCAATTGAAACCGGAAGCTAGGTATAGGATATATTTTATAGCTATTTGATAGACATTTCGAATGGTGGAGTTGAAAAAAAAACATTGTACGTTGTAAAAATGAAATCGTGCTTTGCCTGTAGATCATCATCAATCCTGCAATTGAAACTGGGTATAGGCTATATTGTATAGCTTCGAGATAGCCATTTCGAATGTTGGAGACGAAAGACAGAGCGTTGTATAAGTTTTAGAAAAGTATTCTTTCCTTGTCTGTAGGTCAACATCAATCCTGCAATCGAGACTGGTACTGGAAGCTAGGTATAGCCTATATTGTATAGCTTTGAGAGTATTGTAGAGCTTTTTTAGGCATTTCGAATGTTGGAGATAAAAGACAGAGAGAGCATTGTATATGTTTCAGAAAAAGACTTGCCTTGTCTGTAGGTCATCATAATCGATATTGTATAGTTTTGAGATAAAGAAATTGGATCAGGAGAGCACGTATTGCAAGTTATTGTACCTTGGTTAAAATTTGAAAACTAATTTCTGTCGAGAATCTCGCTCATAATTTTAACTTTCGTCCAAGGGTATGAACTCCTGCTCTAGTTTCTCCATCTGCAAATGCTACTTAATTTAAAAATATTACGTCTCCACACCGTCTACTTAGCTTCAGACTCAAAGGCGGGTTGTTCGCTCGGAATTATGCTAAGTTCCACAACTCTACGGATACTTTTTATTAACGTCTACGGAAAGTTAACTGAAAGATATTTCGTAAATTGTAGGGAAACGCTCAAGTGTTCTCGTTAAGCATCGAGTTTCGGGATAGACACGAAATTTTGTAATTTAAGCCGCATTTCTGTTTAAAGGAGCAACTTCGCCATTTGACTAGTTGGTCGTAGGAACGAATGGAGGCGATTCTGTGGCGACAACCGAATTTGGACACTAAAAATAGACGTCCCCTTCTCATCCTCAGGATGTAATAAAACTGTATGGGCATTATTACCTACTCTAGTTTGAAAACCCGTTGCAGAATCTGCCCAACTAAGTTTTGTAATGCCATTTCGTAGCATCGTTTTCGTTCATCATGTTCAGCCTGGAAATGTCCACGTACCCAATGACCTACCTTCTTCGTTCTTTCTTCCTTCTTCTTCTTCAACGTCTTACCAGTTGGATGGTAGTCACCACTTGGTGACCGCAGTAGGATTTGGTTGTACCCAGGTAAACGCTGCTGCCCGTTTCCTGATATATCCTTAGCTGTCTTCTATGACACCCACGGGATGAGATGGGGTCCTATTCTAAATTCGGAAACCACACGGACAGTTCATTCAGGTGAATGATATTCCGTGGACAGTAAAAATTATCGGAATAGATTATTGGCAATGACAATCGTGGACTTAATGTCGATGCCTTTGCGTCCGCAGTTAATTAAAAACCAAATTCCCCAAAAGTCCACAGATACGAGTTCAAAAGTTTAATTCGGGCGCATTCCGTCGTCTAGTAAAAAGTTCCGGGTTTTAAAACGGGAGTGTTAAAATTTTAATCCCCATCATTTTCGTTTTAAAAATAGAACGTGTTCCGGCGGCCCCTAAGCCATAATCGGCGTAAGCACCGACATCCTCATCTGTATTGTGATATAATCGCCGCTTCGGACGTCACTACTTTAGTGACAGTTAATTTATTTTTAAATATCTGTAAAGCGTTTTGGCGCGAAAGCTACATGAGGCAGTTTTGCCCGCCATATTTGATTAATCACATATTTTAATATCCATTTTCGCGTATTGTAGGATTATGATGGTGAAGGAATGGAAAGTGCACTTGTATTTAAGCATATACTAGTCTCTGTGATTGGCTGCTGTGGTCTAAATATGGTCAGGAGAGTATTGTAGCATGATTTGGACTTAAAAATTCTGATGATTCACTTAACAATAAGTATTATATTTTTTTAATTCGGTGTTTCGTCCCACTGGGACGAACGTGTTGTGGGACGAATCACTGAACGAGCTAGGCCCTCTGATGACATGACCACTGAAGACACTCAATTTATTTGGTTTACATGCTAAGTACTTCATGGTTTATTTTGTGTTATAAATGAGGTGGAACAAAAAATGGAACATTACGAAACAAAATTCCCGTTCCATAAAAGTTACAACACATTATTATCCCACTTCAATGCACGAACATCGTTTAAAAATTACATAATCCATTTGAAATCTAAATAAATCCATCTCCACTCAATACAAGTACAAACGTTGTTGTTCGGATCAAATGGAAAGAGTTTAGCCAAACAAACTTTTTAATTCAATTTTGAAATCCCGTCAAAATCGCCTCAGTAAATGGCGGAGCACTTATGCGTCCCGCGGACTGACAGACGGACGGTCTCGATTCCCGTTTGTACGTATTGTGTGTGTGCCACAGACGCGCGATTTGCGATCGATATGGGCTCATGAAGGCGTTTTGTCGCACTGACCATGACAACCCTGTAATCATCTCATTCAAGTCTATTAAATTATTTGTACAAGTATTGTATTTCAATTAATGTCAAAACTATTACTGACCTGACATGTTCACAACTATGTAGTCGTATTAGGCTATGAAGTATGCCCTTAGCTTCTTCTGTCCTTTGTCGTACACGACATTATAGTGATTTCTTATTTATTTATTGTTCGGCTGAAGTGTGATCAAGTGTACGATTTTACTCACCCCACGTTTTTGGACATAATTACCCTTGCCGTTTCTTATCATAAGGCATTTTCTTATCATATTGCTAAGCATCAGCAGAGCTGTACCTAATTACAAAATCTATTTAGGGAATTCCCTTAGGCCATTATCACATCTGCGACTTTTTTTCTTATTAATCGCATCACTGCGCGGCCGCGGTTTAAACCGCGTTTAAGTCGGATCGCCCGCTGAGAGATTAGTTAGCTAACACTTAGCCCGATTGCTTTTTGGTGTTCACCGTTTTTATGGGCAGGCGCCAAGCGCAGATGTATGTAATGCGTGCTTTTAAATTCGCGTTAAATATGTATTGGTGATTGAAAGTAGTTTTCGGGTGCCCTTAAATGTTTTTGTGCGTAAAAGTCGTCTGAAACGAAGGCCGCATTGTTTATTTAAGGATTACGAAAATATTAGGTTAGGTTAGTTGATTGTCATGGTTTCAGTAGAACAGCTACTAAACTACATAAGATAATTATGCTCTAATAAAAATAGTCCTTGTTCCTTACAAAACGAATCGATCATCCATTAGTTACAAAACTGTCGTACGAGGATACTTTATTATAATAAGTTGATAAAATACTCTTGCTGGCACATTATTTTTATTTAAAGTTATTTTGTGGAGTGCCAACCGCAATAGCCTGTCCTCAATCAAAATGTCACTTTTGACGTCGATTTTTGACATTTCTGTTCCACGCTAACCCCCCTTATGTCGATGTCACCCGCGTGCCAAAACATCCTGTCGTACTGTAACGCGGCAGTCAAAAAAATAAACTACTTATGGTTTTTCATCACTGTTACGGCTGGAACTGGGGGTGTAGAATCAAACACAATAATACAATTTTAAAATTCTCTTAAAAACACTTCTAAATACAAAAACTATATATAAAACTATTTACATTATAAACGTATATAAAAAGGGTCGTTCTGTCCGCAACAATCACTTTCATCATTGCATCAACATCAGCCTATTGCAGTCCACTGCTGGACATAGGCCTCTCCAGATGTTCGCCACTTAGATCTGGAGAACATACCTACCCATAATCGTCACGCTGGGCACGCGGGTTGGCGATCGCAGGACGTAGCCGTCGCTCCGGTGACGCTGTGCTGCCCGCCATCGGTCTATGGTACTGAGCTTCGCTTCAATTGTGCTGGTTTTACCGCCTGGTTGTCAGCGCCTCGTTTGTTATTCGGTAGGATGCGCCACAGGCAGGTGAGTTTGGCTTGGAGCGAAAAGATGATTGGTCGCTCCCTTACATCCAATCATCATTGCGCCATCTATCAAACATGCCTGTTTATATTTATGGCTCCACTCTTAGATAGGGCGGCATCCATTGAATAAAAATTCCACCGCCCGCAAACACAATTTCTCGTCCTTCACTCAAAAAGGAAATAACGAATAGTCGTCGCCCTGGCTTCCACTCCTTTCGCCGTCGCGACGCCATGACAGTTCCCGCGACTTTTTTTCGGGCTCTGATTTATAACGTCTGCCAGTCTTGATGTGGTAAAATTATATTTGTAGGGTCTGTATTGTACATTCTTCGTTTTAGCTATATTACTGCGGTCACTGATAAATAAATACTTAAAGACCCTGGGGGCCACAACCGACAACCCCACGGGAATTTCGGTTTTTTCCCCGTGCTCCTAATAATGGTTAAACATGATTTCAATCGAACAGGGGTAATTCTCTCTAGTATTCAGTGTGTACCAAATAAACATATTCTATTCTAGTAAAAATGGCTTCGTTTTTAAAACGTAGATTTCTATCCCTTGGGAATAGTGCTTTGTTTCCGAGTTCTGAAGGCAGGTCTGCAGTGAGCAATAAGTATATTGTTGCTTTCGGATAAATTATTAGTAGATACTTCTACCAGAAAAACCAGTTTGATAAGATACTAGTTTTATCATCAAGAAGAATTGAAGACATATCAGCAACATGTTTTATTATTCCAAAACAGTACAGATTATATAATTGATATTTTTTTTTCGAACCATAGACAGCCCGCCCGCACCATGATATTTTCGCGCCCTTTGTTTTTTGACACATTGATTTATTTTGTTTCGTCTAGCGTTGACATGGTAAAAATATGTTTTCTACTAAACGTAATAGCGGTTTCGAAGTAACAGATGTTTGTTTATCCATTCCAAGGCTCCTTTGAACAACATGAACACTTATGTAATTGCCAGACAATAAAGTTATTGTTATGTTAGAACGTGTATTCCCAGTAACTTAGGCGCGTATTGTTAAATAGCTAATATTCCATATAATAGGAGGCCATACCCTTAGTTATTTCACTTGCGTATCAAACAATCAGGTACATACGTGACTTGTTTTCACTTAATTGCCTAATTAATAATCTCTCAGTTTAACCTAACAATAGTTAACAGTAGAGACCGTAGAATTATAACATTTTGTTAAATAAAGTTTAAATAAATAGTAATTAGGTATCCTATAAAAGACAACACTGCCTATATATGATGTCCACCTGTAAGTCCGTCGTAAAATTTCTTAAATAAACAGATTTTCTCCAGCCTCAGAGCTGTCGTTACGTTTCCGATCCGAATTGTCACAACTACCGAAAAGTCATGTCAAAAAATAATAAACGTTCTACAATCTTTTTGAATAGACATACCGGTAATTTTTATAGCGTTACGTTAGAAAATATCTATTTAAAAAAGTTTCCACGCTCCATAAATCAGATCGATACATGTAGGCTGTGAAGTAGTCTGGTTGAATGTTATCGTCTTCTATCTACGCCGTATTCTTAGCACAGAGTATAATCGTACATAGTAATTGTCAGTTTTGTTTACGTCAGTTTGCGCAAGGCACTATAAAGTTGATTCCGTGCGCATTTTTCACGCCTTAACGCTAGTTTATCGATAAATTACGACAGAGTTTACGTCGATAATGCATTTATTACACGCATTGGTTTTGATCAGAAAATATAGTTATGTACAGATACGGATCAGTTTAAGTTTTTTGATCAAAACTATTGCGTATACTGAATCATTGTACTGTTCATCATTAGCCTATTGCAGTCCACTGCTGGACATATACCTCTCTAGTTGTTCGCCACTTTGGGCAGGCACCAGGAGTCCTTACTCATAATCGCCACACTGGGCAAGCAAGTTGGCAATCGCAGTACTGTACTGTTATTCACTCCAATTATATTCTGTGCAAATAAATATTGTAATCCACTCTTATACAAACTATTATTTTAGAACATAAACAATTCAGTGTTTCACAATATACATAACAAACCGTATAACGATAAAAGCAATTGAAATTCTTTTTTCCCGAGGTCAGATAAAAGTATAAACAATCTAAATATACCATCTATACATCTTGTATCTGTAATTGAATTCGAACCTCCAAATAAAATTGGCGGTCGTTCGTGTATCGCCGAACGTCAAATTAGGTTCGGCACGATAAATTTTATTTTGGGCCGGCCCATACAAACGCATACACTCATACGCGTCAGTTTCTCTATGGCCGTCGTCACTCGCTTCAAAGAACGAACGTGACCTGATTACTGACGGAAACTGTCAGTTGTCTATGGTTCCAGAGGTCGGTCACGGTCCGTTTAAATTTGCACCTTCGAAGTGCGACGCTAAGTCCGGTTTTGGCGTGTGCAATGCCTCCGTTCACTCAGCTATGAACCGTTTATTGTTGGATGGAAGCAAGGAGGTTCATTCCTGTGGCACAGTGTAGAAATGGTAATAGAGAAGAAACCGCTTGTTTCCTTAAAACAAACATAAAGCTGACTAAAATGATAAAGGCTGCCCATAGAAACTCAAGACTATGTCGAAAGTTACCGATATAACTAAGGATAATGTAACCAAAGGTGTGAAAAATTTACCAGAAAGCTATCTTTCAAACTGACGTGTATTGAAAACGTTACCATAGCAACCTAAACTGTTATGTCATGTAAATGAATAACTAATAAGAAATCGTACTTTTATTGTTAGTGAATTATAAATACGTATTAATTAGCGCTTATCTAAAATACCCGAAGCGAAGCCGGTTTGGTTAGTGTATTTATATTTAAACATTCCTTACTGTACCTAGCTATGCTGTGGCCAGTCCTTATAGTGCTACGCGACTTAAACGGGACGCTTTATTATTTCCAGTTCAATTGAACTGTTTCTTCAAGCCTTCGTTAAGCTCCTGGAGAATTGACTTTTTTTAGCGCCCGAAGGGATGAAATGACTCTATTATTTTTGTCAGTAAGAATGTGGTAGGAACTTCCGAACGTCGGTAACTTACATAATGGGCCCAATTAAATGTTAATTATTCGTTAATTTTTTTTTTCATTTTTTTTATAGTAGCTCGACATAATGGCTTTCCTACGCCTGATGGAAAGCGAAAGAGAAGCCTAAGTCGCTGTAACAACGGGCAAGTTACTAGTCAGTTACTTGTAACTTGCCACCGCTATGCCGGCCCAACCCTAACCCCACGAGTTCCTTCACCGGCAGAAACACGACCCGAAGGTCATTTGGCTGAGGTATTCTATACGGTGGAGGTCCTTTCCCGGACGGGCGGCTCGATTCGAGCGAAGATTCGTTATGCCTTACCTCTCTTAAATTTATTGGCCTAATTAAATGTTAATAATTAAGTACACATGTGCTTTTGAAAAATTTTATTTAAAATGAGCGTACCTTACCTATTTATATGGTTTCTCATTACCTACTTATCTTTAATATTATGTTACTGACTAAGTTTTACAAGTTTCTACTATTTTTTTTATTAAGGCCAATGACACACACACACACATTTAAATTAGGTTCTGGATAAAAACAACGCATAGATAAATAAATTATGGGTTATACGATTATGCAGTGGACTGCAATTGGCTGATGATGATGATGAGATAAATAATTTGTATTAAAATAAATTGTTCATACAATTTTTAAATAATAATAAATAAAATAAAATAATTTACTCACCTATACCTACGCTGTTTCTTTTATCCAGAACTTATCTGTAGGTATAAAAACTATTAGATTGATTGTAATTTCTTTCCACAAGTTTTTATTAATATACCTAGCACAATAATAAATTGTCTAAGACTATTCCACCTTCCATTTGATTCATACATCTTTTAGAGTTGCGTACATAAAAATGTCATATCCTAAGACCCATTACATCTGTCCTCCGAAAACCTAAAAGCTTGTAAAAATAAAGAAAATACGAGGCCATTATATACAGATGGACGGACGGACGTGACAAAAATACGCATCGCGGTGGTGCGCGGAGACGAATGAAAAAGTGCTGCTGCTTGCGGGTTCCGTATGGTAGAAACACCAATTAATTAATAAGAGATGTAGGGCATAGCGAATCTTCGCTCGAATTGGGCCGCCCTTTCGGGGAAGGACCTCCAGCCTATAGAATACCGCAGCCAATTGACCTCTGGGTCGTGATTCTGCCGGTGAGTAGGGTTCCCGGAGCTCGTGGGGGGTTAGGATTGGGCCGGCATGGCGGTGGCAACTGACAGGTATGTCCATTGTCACAGCGACTTGGGCTTCTCTTTCGCTTTCCATCAGGCGTTAGTCCAGTAGGAATGTCGAGCTACTATAAAAAAAAACAGAAATTATGTTTATATTCGGATAACATACACATGGAAAGCTATAAATAATGCCCTTATCTATGTAAGTAGCCTATCGTAATATTTTATCGAAAATATTACAAATCTTTACATCTCATTTCAAAAAAGCATCTTCTAAGTAAGTAAGTTTATTAGTTGTCTAGTTCCCATAGTACAAGCTTAATAAAGACTCTAAAAGATATAGCTATAAGCGATACTACAAAATGTAATGAGTATTGCGTAACTGAGCTTAAAAGCAGAACCTACAATTAAGACTTTTCATAACACATGCCAATGTTTGGCTAAATGGACGAAATAAAATTTTAACCTGACATTTTATTTACTTACTCTGTTTGTTGTGAAATAAACATCTACCAGCAAGTTATACAACAAAATGGTTTCCAATCAATATTTCTTTAGACAATACCACAGATTAATAAATAGTTACACAATACACACTCTATCTAGGTATCTGTAACTATAAAATCATCAGATAATGCTACCCACTCATCTGGTCTTAATCAAAAGCTGCCCTTGCTGACCCTTGTCGCGTGCCAGCCTACTATCAGTGAGATGGGTTTAAAGCAATTTCTTGACATCTAGCACAATACCTATTATCAAGTTGGCCGGTGACAAAGCCAATGGAAGCTCCTATTTATATTCTATTTCTTAGAACCTTTTCCACTGCTCTATATTAAAATTCTTTATCAATGCAATATTCTCGTATTCTCAGCCGTCTCGCTCGAATGCTTTTTGAATAGTTATGATTCTAGATATGGAAAATCGTGGCAATTAGTGCTAGACTTTTGAAAGCCTTATTCATGCTTTAATTAATTCGTCACCTTGTTAGTATGGTCCTTTTGTGTTGGGCATCAAAGTCCGGTGTCCGGTTTCATGAGTTTCTTTTACATTCCTGTTTTTATATGTACGGTCATTGTAAATGTTATTGTGTTTTTATTGTAGTGTAGTGTGTTAGCCCCTGCCTACAAGTCACCTGATATTAATAAATAAATAAATAACCCAAGACATGTCACGCTGGGACACACATCGCCATCTAGCCCCAAATTAAGCTGAATCTTGTACTATGGGTACTACACAACTGATACCCCTTACAGTAACTATTTATTAATCTGTACCCTTACTTCCTACTATAGCGTCAGTGGTTTAATGGTTAAGACATCAAGTTTTAACTTAGTTTCGGACTAGATGCCGTTGTGTGGCCAAGCGTGACATGTTAAGTTCATTATTTATTGTAAAAAATACCTCAGGCGGTGTACCTCTCTTAATTCCAATTTGCCATTCTCTCAGCTTGTAGGTAACATTTCGGTATTAAATATACCTCTCTACCCGTCTGATATTTTCCGGGCCACTGGCCCAGGCGACAGAGCTGCGCCATTGGATACAAAGCTATTCAACGTAAACTCCACTCTAATAATAACAGATTTGATGAAGCACCCCATCGTAATATGAAGTTCGGATAATCTATATGAGTCGGGATAGAAATTGAGGGGTTTGTATGTCTTCCTTTGTTATCTGTATCAATTTAAGTTGTGTCAAAGACATATTGCATGTGAGGTACTAAGGTACAGACCTCGTCTTCTGAGCGGTGTGTGGATTCGAATACGACCACAGAACAAACATTCCAAGCGATGAGCGTTTTTGTAAAGTAACTTTACTTTTTGACCTGAAGGTAAGTGTATTTAAGTTCAGCAAAACAGTTCCCCATTTCTCCTTCCCTGAGAAAACCTCGAGCAAGGAGCTCATTCCACAAATCAAAAGATCGAGAGAAAAAAATCCTTTAAAATGGGACTAGTTAGGCCTCAGGGTGTCAAGATGAACACTGCCGATTGCGGTGTAATAATAATATGTAATCGTAAAATTAAGATGTTTTGAAATGATTTCAAATTATTCTCGTTTGTCATAGTAATGAATAGAAAACCCTTTATTAGAGTCATGCATGCCCAAATTACACGAACAACAAAAAAGAAAAAAATATTGCATTGTGACACTAAACGGTGCCCAATCAGCATCCGAGGCATAAAGTTAAAGATCATTTATTTATTCATCTTGGTAAAAAACACTTTTTTTTATAGTAGCTCGACATAATGGCTTCACTACGCCTGGTGGAAAGCAAAAGAGAAGCGCAGTCGTTGTGATTGTGACAACTGGCAAGGGTCAGCTACCTGTCAGTTGCCACCGCCATGCCGGTCCAACCCTAACCCACCACGAGCTTCGGAAACCCTACTCACGGGCAGAAACACGACCCGTAGGTCATTTGGCTACGATATTCTATAGAATGGAGGTCCTTCTCCGTACGGGCGGCTCAATTCGATCGGAGATTCGCTATGACCTACCTCGGTTTTGTGGAACCAGCTTCCTGCGACAGTCTTTCCGAACAGCTACGACTTGGGAACCTTCAAGAAACGAGCGTATTCATATTTAAAAGGCCGGCAGCGACCCTAAACTCGGTTAGAGCTGCGGGTGTCCATGGGCGGTGACTGCTTACCTTCAGGCATCACACTTGCTCGTCTGCCGCCTCTCGCATAAAAAAAAAACCTCTCTTAAAACCTCGACGCTAGTATTCTTTAGTAGGGCACCAGACGCGATGCGATACCTGGACCTCATTAAACGATGCCACGCTAACTAACAAGACTTTCTTCACCAAACGTTCGCCATACAATCGACACATTTGGGTACAAGTATGGAACGTACGTGTATGGGAGCGCGCCGAAACGCGACCAATACATGAAGGTATGTGCTTGTCGATGTACAGATGGCGAAACATCAAACTGCCCTTCCTTTTAGCGTGCCGTGACGTATAAAGAATACAAATCTTCAGTTTCTTGACCCGTGAAGTGGCAACGGTCATGTTTATAGTAGGGGTTACCCGCTTGGAAGGTGACCACCGTACACTCGGCAACATGACAGGCTCGGTGGCTCATTTGGTAGTGACCTCTGCCCTCTGAGCCAAGGGTCGTGGGTTCGATTCCCGCACAGTACAAACATTGTGTTCATGAACATGTCTGTTTGTATTGGTCTGGGTGTTTCCTATGTATAATATGTATTTATTTACAAAAAAAATGTATCTAAGTAAGTTTATCAGTTGTCTAGTACCCATAGTACAAGCTTCGGCTTAGTTTGGGGCTAAGTAGCGCTGTGTGGCCCAGCGTAGAATGTCTTGGTTATTTCTTTATTTATACCAAAGCACAATTTAGATGATGATGTAGATGTGTCCAGTGATCTGAATAGGCCGCTATTTCTGTCCGCATGTCTTGGGTTATTTATTTATTTATTTAACACACCGTGAAGTAACTTCGGTCATGTTTCGGTCATCAGTTGCTATACAACCGAGCTATCTTACTTATAAGCCGGTATGGCGGTGGTAAGTGACATTGAATCATGGAAGTAATAGTACTTAATACTTCCATGCATTGAATTGACTACTTGTCATTTGCGGCATCAACTTGAGCATATTTTTAGCAATAAGCTGAGCTACTATACAAAAAATACCCATTTTGGCAAACCCTAAACAATATTCAAATAAACGTCAAAGAAGAAGTCCATCGAAACATTTTTATACATTTGGGTATGTAGATGTGTCGCCGTGTGTACTATTAACGGTTCGGGCCTTAAATGCCACTTGAGGTCGTAATTAAGGCCGGTAGGGCGTACTTAGGCGCTTGAAACGGTTGATGAATATTTTTTAAAAAAAATTAAACCGACTTCAAAAAAAACACAAACGACTAAAACTAAAAAGCGATAAATAACTTAAGTAATTCTATCCTTAATACATAATTATTTAAATATTACAATTATCACTTATTTTTGAAGTCGGTGCCAGCTCTTGGTACCTAACGTAGACTGTTGTTGTATGACGCGCGCGGCCGGCAAATCCACACGACAATATACATTTATTTGTTTGGCTGGCACCGACTTCAAAAATAAGTGATAATTGTAATATTTAAATAATTATGTATTAAGGATAGAATTACTTAAGTTATTTATCGCTTTTTAGTTTTAGTCGTTTGTGTTTTTTTTGAAGTCGGTTTAATTTTTTTTAAAAAATAATTTTATTTTACTATTTTTAGTTGCGTTGATGTACTGTGACCTTGAGTAAAGGCTAATTAATGAATAAGGGAATCCTTAAGAGTTTTACTTAGGAATGAAAAATTTTGCTTCAAGTCAAGTGAAGACTATGCGATCTAGAATCAAGCATATCACTTACCAAATCACCTGCCCTATTAGCCCTGCATAAGTACATACTACTACCTAGTTTAATATCGACCAATGTTAGTACTGTCCCCTAACTCCTAACCGTTAAGGAGTTCTGTGGCTTCATCATCAGCAACAGATGTTGACGCCCGGAAGCATATACCTGAGTAAAATATGATTACGTAACAAAAACACCATATGAGCATACAATTTTAAGAAATAAGAAACTTTTATCATCGACAAAACATAACATTTTCGGTTGTTGCCCTCAATTTCTCCAGGATCCCATCATCAGATCCTGACTTGGTGATAATGGGACCACCTCGGAAGTGTCCTCTGTCGAACTGTCGAAAAAATTTTGAAATCCATCCATTATTGACGGAAATATCGGTGAACATACATAAAAAAAAAAAAAAAAAAATATTATACATACAGACGAATTGAGAACCTCCTCCTTTTTTGAAGTCGGTTAAAAAATATGTTACGTCATTATCTAATCTAACAGACGTGGCTCAATTTGTAGTAGATCTGTCTTCTGAATTGAGGTACGCGCGTTTGAATTCAAGTGATGAACATTTTGTGTTGTACCTATGGATAAATAAATTCAATTCAATTCAAATATTTTATTTGCATACATGTGGTAATACAAATAACCCAAGACATGCCATTCTGGGCCACACAGCGTCATCTAGACCAAAACTTAGCCGAAGCTTGTACTATGGGTACTAGACTACTGAGAAACTTACCTAGATACTTTGTTTTGTAAATAAATATATATTATATATATAGAAAACACCCAGACCAATACAAACAGACATGTTTATGAAGACAAATGTTTGTACCATGCGGGAATCGAACCCAGGTCGTGGGTCAGAAGGCAGAGGTATATACCGACTGATCTCGAAAGGCACCTGACGACATTTCACACGTGTTTCACCGAGTTCGCCAATCGGACGAAGAAGTCTAGTATATAATTTTTTCTTATACGCTCGTTTCTTGAAGGTTCATATTCATATTCATTTATTCATTGCATCACATAATTATGTATGTATTATAAAGGTCTTAAATTAGGTTCCCAAGTAGTAGCTGTTCGGAAAACGTTGTAATATTTTTATTACTAGTAATTTTTGACAGAAACAGTCGGTGCCTTATGGGTTTTTGAGCTGACCCGATACTCGAATCTCTCTTGCAATTTCTAAAGCGTCAGGCAGTCAAAAGCATTCAGATGGGATGGGATTTTACATTTTTGAAGGTACACGGATATCTATTCGTATTTCCTGTAACCTTGTCAACGCTTGATGTTTAAGAATAAATTGTCAATAAATAAACTCACGCATAAACAAACAATGAAGGGCGAGTCACTCATTGTCTCTGACCGGAGTTCTTGACCGACAAATTAACTGCGCATGATTTAGTAGCAAATCAGATGATAGCAATCTTAAGAAATCGCATAGTTAAGTGTATATTCATAACCTGTATCCTTTAGCTCCTTTAGTAGATTACCCTACTGTTTCTGCGTCTAGAAGTAGCCCAAAACCATAGAATAACTGTACAGATAAACTTCAATTTTGCTAACAAATTCTTAAAAAAAAGTGTAAATTCATATAATCTATCAACGGTTTGTATTCTACAAGAAACTTTTCGTTCTCAGTAAGCGTTGCATTTTTTAACCTCATCAATTTAGGAGCAATTAAGACTTGGTATCAATCAACATAGTGATTTTTTATGTTAAAGGGGGCAAACTGGTTTAAAGGTCGATAGTAAGTGAGAGACACCGCAATTCCAAGATTTGATCAATCTCTATCAGCATTCGCCTGGCATGCTTCCGAATTGTCTGGGGTCGTCGCTTATGTGTTTTCTTTTTTTTATGCGAGAGGCGGCAGACGAGCAAGTGTGATGCCTGATGGTAAGCAATCGACACCGCCCATGTACACCCGCAGCTCTAACCGAGTTTAGGGTCGCTGCTGGCCTTTTAAATATGATCTTCCAATCATCGTATCATACCGTACCGTAATGGTACCATCCACTCCCTTCTTAGTACCACTCTTCACGCAGTCCATCAATGTTTTCGTCAGACGCCCTCGCCACCATCTAGTAACACTTATGTTCATTACAGTCTTAGAACAAGTTCCTCATTTCCTTTAACTAGAGGTATATTTGGTAATTATTGTTTTGTGCAAACATCATTGTAACATGAAGTTATTTTAACGAGTTAATATAAAAAAATTCAGTCCGATTGAGAGCCTCCTCATTTTTTTTTAGTCGGTTAAAAAGAAGGCTCATAGCTGTCAATACATTAGCATGAGATAACCCACTGTCACCTAGTGACATTTTGCACAATACCGACCGCGCCCGTCGCGTCTGCGACCTTTCCACTGCTCGCTTTATTAAAATTCCTTGATCGATACCACTTTACATAATAATAATAATAATAATAATGCTTTATTGCCAGAAACAATGTTACAATTAATGTTTGATTTCCCTGAGCTCCAAAATAGGCTAATGCCTGTAGTATGGAGAACAGTGTCCTCTACAATTAGGTACATTCTTCTTATTTTAGTACATAATAAGGATTACCAATTAATGGATTGTACGTACGTAATTTGACAATAAAGTACAAAAAGTAAATTGAGAAAGAAAAATATTAAATAGTGTGTGTGTGAGCGGTAATGTGTGTACATTTGTGTGTGTGTGTGTGTGTATGTGTATGTGTGTGTGTGTGTGTATGTGTGTGTGTATGTGTGTGTTAGAGTGTGTGCTTGTGAAATCAAAGTGTGCTTCAAATTTATTATAATAGACTTACTAAATTATCAAATTTTCAATCTCCTCATAATCGAAGTCATTTAGCCAATTAATTACTGTTTTCTTTAACTCATTGTTACTACAATTTGTTATCCTTTTGATGTCATTAATTTTCTTGTATAGGTAGGGAGCCATGAATGTATATTGTCTACGCGCAAATTTACTCTTAACCAAGGGAACATGAGAACGATCCCTCCTACTCTTGCCATTTGATGTCTGTGGGATAGTAACACGATGATACCTGCGTATGCATTCATACATGTACAGTTTTCTAACTGAAAGGACTTTAAATCTTTTATAGATGTCATTCGTGGGATGTCTGTATGTAAGATGCATGGCTACTTTTAGGACTGCTCGTTGAGCACGTTCTACCATAATTAAGTGCGTTTTAGCTGCACCTCCCCAAGCTGTTATGCAGTATCTAATTATACTCTCACACAGAGCCTGATATATCTGCTTCAATAGGTCCAAATTAGCAATACTTCTGAGGTTTTTAAACATATAAATAAATTTCCTTGTCCTTTGTTGTATTACTTTAATATGATCCAACCAACTCAACCTGTCATCAATAACCACTCCAAAATATTTAATATTATTTACTTTAGTCATGTCTGGACATGAGCAGTTTATACCATCATCTCTGTTACACGGATAGACATGTATTTTAAGTTTGTGGTCATAGTAGGGACTTCCTGCTCCTGTTTTACTGAAACAAAGGTACTTTGTTTTGGCAGTGTTGATCGTTAAGATGCTGTTTTCCAGCCACGATGTAACCTTTCTCAGTCCTCTTTCAGCTGACTCTGTGACTGCTTGCCAACTGGTGTTATGGAACATGAGTACAGTATCATCTGCAAACATACACGAAGCACCGTTGTCAAAACTTATTTTGCCAAGGTCATTAATATAGACCAAGAACAAGGTTGGTCCTAACGTGCTGCCCTGTGGCACACCGTATAAACAATTAGAGCTTTCACTTAAGCAATCACCTACGCGAATTGTTTGGGTTCTTCCTGTTAAGTAGCTCTGAAACCACTTAAGCATTATTCCTCTTATTCCGATAGCTTCCAGTCTTGACAAAAGTATGGGTATAGACACCGTGTCGAATGCCTTCTGAAGATCAAGGAACACACCAATACATTTCTCGCCCTTGTCCGTTTGAGATGTTATCCATGAGGTCAGTTTAAGAACAGCGTCCTCAGTAGATCTTTTCTCTCGAAATCCAAATTGATTGTCAACCAAGATATTGTATTTTTCTAAAAATGAGACAATTCTTTTATTCATGACCTTTTCGAGTATTTTACTGAGAGTTGACAATATGGATATTGGCCTATAATTTGTTGCCTGGTCTCGCGCTCCAGATTTATAGATTGGACATACAATGGCTTTTTTAAATATCGAAGGAAAAATACCGCTTTCAATGCTCAAGTTGCACAAGTGAGCAATAGGTAGGGTTAAATATTTGACAAAATACTTCATCATCTTCGATGTTATGCCGTCCCAGCCAGGAGAACTATCTTGCTTCAGGCCAAGAATGATTTCTCTTATCTCGTTTGGATCGGTAGGAGCCGCGCAGAATGAGTTAACAATTGTACTGTCGTTTCTGGTATTTTTGGCCAGTTCGGTATCTGTCAGTTTAAGTTTGTTCAGTGTTTGACTTGCCAAATTATGGCCTATCGAAGTGAAATATGTATTAACTGTGTTTAGCGCAGCAAGAGGGTCTTTTTCTATTTTGAGAAGTTCATCAGCTGAACCTTTAACTGCATGGAGATTTCCAACATCTTTTATAATATTCCATACCTTTTTAGGGTTGTTTTTATATTTTGCTAGTTTGTCCTGATAATATGTATCCTTTAAGTTTTTGATAATCCTATTACAAATATCCCTATACTTAATGTATTCATTTTTAACATTTATATCTTTAGGGAATTGCTTGAATTTCTTATGTAGTGCATTTCTTCGCCTAATTGATTTAACTACTGAAACAGTGATCCAGGGTTTTAGAGGTTGAATTTTTTTAGGTATCGTTTTAATTATTGTGTTATCTTTGATAAGTTTCATTAGTTTATTAGATAAAAGTTCAGCTGCCAATTGTACATCATTTGTTTTATAGAATTCAAGCCAGGTTTCATCCTTTAAATGATTTTCAATAGAGTCCAAATCCATAATTGTTTTATTACACGAGATAGTATTCCTTTTAACAGTAGATTTATCTATAAACAATAAGATAGGCGAGTGGTCAGTGAGTTCCTCAAAAACAACCGTTTGCCAATCCTCCGCACATCGAACCATAAAGTGGTCCAAACAAGCTTTATCTCTAGTTGAAATATTAATCCCTTGCTTTAGTCCATGCATAGCCATAACGTTAAGATAATCATTTGCCGAGTTCTTATTATTTCCCGGCAGAATATCGATATTGATGTCACCAGTGAAAACTAGCGTTTGACATGTAACAGAGTGAAGAATTGTATCAATTGAATTCAAGAAAGGTATAATATTGCTGAATGATGGAGATCGATAGCAACAGACAATGCACACATTATCTGGTAGCGTCAGCACGAGGCAATTAGCTTGAACTATATTTGGCGGTTCATGGTAGGTTATTTTAATGGACTCACGAACATATACCACAATTCCATCATTTTGGTTGATCGAGTTTTTTGTCGCATAACAATTGTACCCCTGAACCACCGAAGGCATAAAGTTATCATTAGTCCAGCACTCTGTTAGCACCATTACATCCACACTAATCCTCGTAGTCGATAGGAATGCCAAAAACATGTCTAAATTTTTGTGTATACTCCTCACATTGAATGACATAACACTGAAATTATTCATTTTATCATTGTATCCCAGCAACTGTAAACAGTTAGCCGGGTCATCCACAGCTGTACACTTTGGAGTTCCAGAGTCGTCCAACTGGCTCATGGCCTCTTTACTGCCCACAAAATCGTAGGTTCTGAGCTAAGTGAGCTGGTTCTATCTTGAGATGCAATTTGCTCAATTGATTGCTTTTCATACGCACAATATTGTTTGTGTGCAATTTTTTATTAAATGTATGAAAAAACAATTGTACGAACCAGAAGTCGACTGTAAGTAGCATTATGACATCTTCCACAAAAGCAGTTAGGCCATAAAAATGTATTAGGTATCCATGGGAAATAGCCTGACGGCATAAATTTGACAAATATATATACATATTTGTGTATGTTTGTACATGACGCAAGCACAAGTATAGTTCGGCTAATAATGTTTTATAAGTTAACACGCGGTTGTTAAGTAATACTGATAAGAATCGATGATATTGTAATATATGTATAACGCTAATATAATTTAGTAATAAGCAATTTGTAGCACAGTAGAGAATTATTTTTTTCGGGGTAAATGAGTGAACAGTATAGGTAGTGTATGTGTTTTTTTTGTTGTTGTTAAGAGAAAGTGTCAGTAAAATATAGCAACCCAAACAATAAAGTATTAAAAGTATAGGATAACACAAAATAATGTCACCAACTGCAGAGTTCCCACCAAAGTCCAGTAGTCACTTCAGTTTCGCCAAGTCTTGTTCGACGTCCACGCGGATGAGTTTGTCACCTTCCGATTTACGTAGGTAAATCTTTCCGAACGATGTCCAACAATAGCGATAACTGTTTTCCCTCGCAAACATCCTTGCAGACGCAAAGAGCCTTCGTGCCTGTGGTGTCAAACATTCGGAAATGTATACTGGTGCGGGAGGACCTGCAATCTGTAGTTTAACAGTGTTAAATTTGTCTTTGTTTTCGCGGTTAAATGTTTTGAGTGATTTTAAGATATCCTCCTTGACCATGACACTGTTAAATTCCACAATAATCGGTTTAGACTTCTCTGTCTTTGTGTTAATCCGATGAACGTCTCGTATTTCGTTCGGATGCACAGTAATGTTTAGGGCTCTTCCCATATTTTGTACATGTGCAACAAGGGTCTTTTTAGTCTCCAATTCGGTTCTCGGGACTCCACGCAATTCAATTCTAGAGCAGTTTTGTCCCCTTTCTATTTGTTCGATTTTATTTTCCAGGGCTTTAATACACTTCAGCTGTTCCTCCCGTTCGGTTTCCAAATTGTCAATTTTATTCAATAAGTCGTCATAACTTTTTGACATAAACTCAATAGACGATCTTATATCTTTATTTTGATCCCTTATGTCATTTACAGTACTAATAATTTCTGACATTTGTTTATCTGATTCAGTTTTCCACAAAGTTATCATTTGCATAATCTCCTCCTTGAATTCTTTCAGTCCTTCATCGCTCCGTTTGCGCTTGCGCACCGTTATTCCGTCCGTTTTCGATGAGTCACTTGCTACGCTCGTGTTGCGGCTAGCGGTAGCATTCGGCTCGGGCACGCCCGCTGCTTGTTGGGATGGGGATGCCCGAGGTGAGTGACGTAACGGCATGTTAGCTACAGTGTACCAAGCGCCAATATTCTTGCAAGAACTTGTCTATTATAGCTATTTACTGCACTGCATAAAGCATAAAGGTCCAGGGGGAGGGGTATTTTGCGTGGGGTCGTGTTACTATATTATGAAGTGAGAACAACGATGCATCTGCTCCACTTCACATACGAACGAGGGCTGTTTCTATTAACGCCTTTTGTTTTGGTCGCGGCAAAGACGCACGCACCAAGTGGTGAGTAATTTCGCGCGGGCGCGAGTATGATCCGTGGCTCAGTGGCACAGAGCGCGCAACACAGACGCAGGGGGCGCCGGTTCAAACCCCAAAGGTCGACAAAAAGATGCCTCACTCACGGCTCCTCCGCGAACTGCCAGGGCTCCACAGCTGTATCTCGGACTCCACAACGCCAAGCAGGGCGACTCCAACCCCAAGCAAACGCCTCCGGGACAGCAACCAACACACGTCCGACGTCCTCGATGTCAACAGCAAGAAGGGCGGAAGGAATAATAATAATAATATACAAAATATTGGCGTTCACATATT
The DNA here is from genome assembly GCA_031163375.1 of Conogethes punctiferalis. Lineage (NCBI taxonomy): Eukaryota > Metazoa > Arthropoda > Insecta > Lepidoptera > Crambidae > Conogethes > Conogethes punctiferalis. The sequence continues at coordinate 2,280,938 of CM062086.1, forward strand.
CATTTTTTATTTTGGTGAGAATTTTTACCATCGATATCCCTTTGGCATACCAAACAGTATACAACAATTTGGCTATAGTAGAGGTTGCGTTGATGGCCTTTTGGGCAAAGTAGGCCGTCACCACTCAAGATTTAAGATTAATGGTTGATTCTCTCTATTAAATTTCAATATTTCTATCAAAGATTTTTTAACATTTACTTATGTTAACACTGAAATGTAAACATTACCTACTACTAAACTAGTTTCTCAGCGATTTCTTTTTAAAAAAACACTGTTAACCTTACCGGCGGTATATTTGATAATGTTGCAAGGTATTCAAATCGAATCTGTACTTCTTCATCTTACCAAACCTTATGGCTCATTAAAAAAGATAAATGAAACGCGGGCGTCGTGGGTTTTTTAGTATTTGAAATTCAGTCTTTTCGAACAGCTACGACTAGGGAGCCTTCAAGAAACGAGCGTACTCCTATTTAGAAGGCCGGCAGCGACCCCAGAACTCGATTTGAGTTGGGCGGTGTCGACTACTTACCATCAGGCATATGTTCGTCTGCCGCCTCTTGCATAAAAAAAATAGTTTGAGCTTGGCTGCAACTCATCTGATGGTAAGCGATATCGCAGTCTTCGATGTAGCGTGCTTACTTACCGAGCAAAAATGGTTTCGGACTGGTCTTGAACATATCTTAACTTGCCGCACTTGCTGTTTACAAACCAAGACATCCGTCCAATCCAAGGTGCCACCAAAGCCTAGTTTTATCTAGGTTTTATAGTCTCAATTGTCGTGCAAACAGTTTACAACCCAACACATCCCAGAGAATCCAAGATCTTTTCGTAACCTAAGTTCTGAAGCTACCTAAGTCGTATCCATTCTTCAAGCGTCCTAACACCGAATCTGTCAACAGATCCCTTCCGTTACACGGCTTCCCCGAGACATGAACCGTGGACTATCCGATACAGATATTGCACAGAGTGTAAGTTACTCGGATTTGTGACCGCAAGCGTTGCGACACGGCTTGGGTTACGCGGACAAAGGCGAAATGTAATAGCTTAGTGTTTTGGCGACTAGTCTAGATTGTATAAAGATGTGAAGGGGTGTAACCACATAGTGGGCGGTTGAGGATTACGCGTACAAATAGGCATGTGACTGCCGCACAGGGTTGACAGAACTCCCGATTTTGGTCAATATCTCCCGATGTCCCTGATTCCGGGAAAAAAAATTAGTTAGTAATCATCATTCCTAAGCAAAAAGAACATCTCCCGATTTTTCCACAAGTATTGTCATTCGTCTCCCGGATTTTTTAATATTCCCGAAAGTCAAAATTTTGGAGATGGTGGTGGTAAAATGAGTCAGTCCCCTCCCCCCTAGTAACTTCTAAAATATGGGCATGATAAAACTGAAAAAAACATATGATGATATGCTAACGAAAATTGGTTTGAATGAGACAGTAGTTTTGATTTAAACGTCATAAACCTAATTTAAAATTACCTAATTTTTTTCATTCAATCAGCTCCAATATAATAAAAAATAAAGAAAAACCATTTATTTAGCTGTATAGTGGTACGGAACCCTACGTGCGCGAGTCCGATTCGCACCGGTTTATTTTATAGCTTGATAGATGGATAGATTGAGGCAGGGAAAATCCACGTACTCTGCCACTCCCCCAATTTAACGGATGCAAAAACGCATTTTCTCCTGTAAAAAAGTAAGAAACATTCTTGACGTATTGAAGCTAATCCACGTCGGGCAGTTTTGAAATGTAAAATTCCTTGAAACTACAAACATTTATCTTCTCATCCTAGTTTACAAACATTATTGACAGGCCGACAGGAAACAATAAATGGTCTTAAGACAATGCAATACAGTGGCTCGGTCGATTAGCTGAACACGTCAGTATGCTGTTGCAGCTGTCCGGAGAATGCAATGTTGTTGCAGCATGACGAATGACCGATACGCTTCGTCTAATTTAACTACTAGTTTAGTTTTTTTTTGAGTAGTGGTACAGAATAGTGGCGGATGGAAATATTTTTTTTTAATAGTAGCTCGACATAATGGCTATCCTACGCCTGATGGATAACGAAAGAGAAGCCCAAAGAAGTAACTGGTCAGTTGCCGGCAACTTGCCACCTCCATGCCGCTCCAACCCCAAACCCCACGAGCTCCGGAAACTCTACTCACCAGGAACACGACCCGGAGGTCATTTGGCTGCGGTGTTCTATAGGGTGGAGGTCCTTCCCCGGACTGGCAGCTCAATTCGAGCGAAGATTCGCTATGCCCGATAGGGCAGAGAGGTATCTCTTAAATAACCCAAGACATAGCACGCATATCAGTTGTCTATCACCGATAGTACAAGCTTCGGCTAACTTTGAGGCTAAGTGGCGATGTGCGGCCAGCGTGGCATTTGTTTTTTTTATGAAATGGACAGACGAGCAAGCGGTTCACCTGATGGCAAGTCTTGGGTTATTTAAATAAGTTTATCAGTTGTCTAGTACCCATAGTAAGAGCTCGGCTTAGTTTGGTACTAAGTTTAATTAATAAAAGAATTATCTTTGATGATGTAAATTGTGCTCTCGCTAAAATAGTACACTGGTTTACAAACAATAACCTGCTGCTTAATGCCAGGAAAACCAAGTGTGTTAAATTTACAATGCCAAATGTCAAACAGGTTAACACTAATATTATCATGAACAATGAAGTTATTGAATTAATTAACTCTACAGTATTTCTTGGCATCAATGTAGACTCGAAGTTGCAATGGGGTCCTCATATTGCTGTCCTGGCTGGAAGGCTTAGTTCAGCTGCATATGCGGTAAGGAAAATCCGGCTTTTGACTGACGTTGAAACGGCAAGGGTTGTTTATTTCAGTTATTTCCATAGCATTATGTCATACGGTATTCTATTATGGGGGTCAGCTGCTGACATACAAACAATCTTTGTACTGCAGAAGCGGGCCATCCGCGCTATATATGGGTTAAAGACACGCGAATCACTTAGAGAACTTTTTAAAGAAATTAACATAATGACGGTAGCATCACAGTATATCTTTGACTGTGTTGTTTATGTACGTAAACATTTAAATCAATTCAATAAAAATTCAGATAATCATAATTTAAACACTAGAAATAAGCACAAGCTTGCCGTTCCACGTCTGAGGCTGAGTAAGGTGAGTGGGTCGTTTGTAGGATTGGGTATCAAAATGTTCAACAGGTTACCGGAACATATTGTTGAACTGCCCATTCACAAATTCAAATCATACATGAAGTCCTTACTTATAAAAGGGGGCTATTATAGAGTAGAAGATTTCCTCAACGACGACATCTCTTGGACTGCTGCTTCGTAGTAAACTTTGCATTGTATAGACTCAACTTTTATTTTGCATTGTTTAACTTTAAAATATTAAAAAATGTTGTAATACCTAAACATGTAACAATTGGCGATTTAAAAAGAGTAACTACCGAGTTTCTTGCCGTTTCTTCTCGGTAGAAATCTACTTTCCGAACACGGCGGTAGCTTCTTTTAAATTGCTTTTATTCACATTCTTACTTTACTTTTTGTATTTCTACATTATTTTTTACTTGACGATTCATAAGTGCTTATTTTAAGTCTATGTGAATAAAGGTATTTTGACTTTGACTTTGACTTTGATCTTTCCCTTTTATGACTGGCTCGATGGCTCAATTGGACCCTGCCTTCTGAACCAAGGGTCGTGAGTTCGATAGCCACCCGGGACAAACATTCGTGTGATGAACGTTTGTGTTTATTCCGTGTCTGGGTGTTTACATTTGTATTTAAGTATTTATTTGTGGTAGGTGTGGTAGGTAATTTCGTTGTTCTTATACCCATAACACAAGTGCTTCAGCTACTTACTTTGGGATCGGAGCTATGTATGTGATGTTGTCTAATATCTTAACTAATATTATAAAGCTGAAGAGTTTGTTTGTTTGAACGCGCTAATCTCAGGAACTACTGGTCCGAATTGAAAAATTCTTTTTGTGTTGAATAGACCATTTATCGAGGAAGGCTTTAGGCTATATAACATCACGCTGCAACTATTAGGAGCGAAGAAATAATGGAAAATGTAAAAAAAAAACGGGAAAAAAAAAAACTATTCCACGCGGACGAAGTCGCGAGCACAGCTAGTTTATTTATATAACTCTTCCGACGGTGCTATGTCAGTCACATCATAAGTGATATGAGCTTCACTAATCATCATTTGTCTTGTTCCAGGTACGACCTCTGGGTAAATTCGGTTATTCAATACGTAATGTATTCGGGCCCCGTACCCCTCCGAGTGAAATTAAAGCGATTAGTTTCTATTCAACGCGGAGTAGGCAATATGCCTGCATTGTTTCAGGCCTAGTTTGGGATCGGACACTGTAACATCTGGATTATGGGATTAATAATTTTGTCTGTTTAATGGTAAGTTTGTTGAATGCATTTGAGTTGCTGTGTTGCAGTTCTTTTTGTTATATGCATGGTCTTCGAAATACCTATATGTACTTACTTCTTTTTTAGCTTTAGAAATTTTATTGTGCAAACAAGGAAACAGAGGTAGTTAATAAACCCTTTTCTTAGACAAACAAGTTTCAAACTAATTAATATGTCCCTATTCCTTAATAAGGACATTTTTATTTGACAAGCACCATAGAAAATTATACCACCCAAATATGGAACAAACATAAATACGTTCATCACATGAACGATTCTTGTTTCCGAAGGCAGGGGTCAATACCAATGGGCTATTCCACTATTTTTCACTTTGACTTGCTATCGATAGACTACCTCATTAAAAATTCATTGGCGAAATTTGAAATTTGAAAATTTGTTCCGTAAGATCAATAGTCACCGAGTTATCACAATTTCAAAATAATCACTAATTGACGAGTCCAAAAACACTCCATACAAAATGGCTATGTGCGAGTGACGTCACTAGTATATTATTTCGCATGCCGCGTATTCAAAGTTTGTTTGACAGCTATATTAAATATTGCGTTTATGTAATATTTAATGCTACTTAAAAGATGGTATAATATTTTTGAATGAATTTTCCACTTTGAAAATGATATTTTTCTGTCAATTTTGCAGCCCTATTGTCGTTCCGTTTTGTAACTAATTTTAGTTGTGATTTGTTAAATAGGTTAAGTTTTACGGATACTTTCTGGTATTCAATAAGTAACAAGCAAAATCAATCATAGTGGAATACCCTATTGAGCCACAGGACCAGTCAAAGTAAATATATATTTTTCATTATCTACTTATCACAATATGCTATTGGTTTCATTATGTGCGTGTATGACACCCTGTGACTAAAAACAATTTCGACCATTTTCCATCCGCGCTCAAAATTAATTTTCCCGATTAATCAAACGCCATATTGTAAAGCCGATCCGTCAAAGCAACACCGCCTTTTCTTGAGACTACAGAAATGTATCAAGGATAGAACGACTTTGTTAATAACGCTAACGGCATCCTCGATTACAGCGTTAAGCGTAAAAGTGCCGACGATCCAAAGCTTTTAAGAGAGCTTTTAAGAGAGGTAGGGCATAGCGAATCTTCGCTCGAATTGAGCCGCCCGTCCGGGGAAGGACCTCCACCCTATAGAATACCGCAGCCAAATGACCTCTGGGTCGTGTTTCTGCCGGTGAGTAGGGTTTCCGGAGCTCGTGGGGGGTTAGGGTTGGGCCGGCATGGCGGTGGCAACTGACAGGTAACTGACCAGTTACTTGCCCGTTGTCACAGCGACTTGGGCTTCTTTTTCGCTTTCCATCAGGCGTAGGGAAGCCATAATGTCGAGCCACTATATAAAAAAAAAGCTTATGAATTGGATTGTCTATGTTTATAAATTGTCTTGGGACTGTGTCCCAGAACACTCAGAAGTGTTCTGGGACACAGTCCAGTCGAAGACTAGCTCGGTGGCTCGATTGATAGTGACTCCTCCTCCTCCTTCTGAACCAAGGGTTGTGTGTTCGATCCCTACAGAGCTAACGTTTCCTAGACAGGCAATTTAAAAAGTTAATTCATTACATAAACCGGGAGGGGGTTCATAACTTTTGTGAGTCTCCTTCCTTTCTTGTGTGTTACGTTTCATAAATCCCCTCCCCTTTACGAGTGACCTAATTTATGAATGGGCCCTTAAGGTCAGCTATGGTTTAAGGTGAGAAATCCCAGCTCTCGTCCTAAAATCTCCATCTGCACCTGTTCTACTCGTATTTATTTAACCTCGTAAGGCCCAATGTTCTCATGTGATCCAATTCCTATTGTTTCATCTATTGTGTCTGGAAGTCTGGGCCTTACGACTTTAAGGACAGCCAACAAATCAATCACTTAGTAACACGATATTAACAATAGTTCTCTTATTAGTGCTAAAGTGACGCCTCAATTAGAGGCTGCCACGGCATGCATAAATGATTGAAATGTGTTGCCGCTGTGGCTGCGGCATTAGCCCTACGACTACACGTCTTGGGATCGAGAGATTCTCACTAATGCCACTGCCACAGAGGCAACACTTGCCGCTGATACAACAGCAATACCCACTTTGGGCTTAACTATGCCATTTATTTATTAAAGTGGTATTTACCAACATGTGTTCCTAGTCTCTGTATTTTGGGACCTTCACGAAAACAAAGAAAACACGTTTAGCATGTGTGGTGTTTCTTGAACGCTACGTCATATTCTACTTTACAAGTGGGTTTAGGCACAGTTTAATAAGTAACGTTTAGGAGAGCTCTTTCCTCATGGTAAGCAGCGGCTTCCTGTGCCCTGGCATTGCTGATGTCCATAGGCAGCGGTTTGGCTGTGTCCCCGTCATTGCCGATCTCTATGGGCGGCGGTTACTTTTTTTTTTTATAGTGGCTCGACAATTCGGCTCGATTATAATGGCTTCCCTAAGCCTGATGGAAAGCGAAAGAGAAGCCCAAGCCGCTGTGACAGCTGGAAAGTAACTGGTCAGTTGCCACCGCCATGCCGGCCCAACCTTAACCCCCCCATGAGCTCCGGAAACCCTACTCACCTGCAGAAACACGACCCAGAGATCATTTGGCTGCGGTATTCTATAGGGTAGAGGTCCCCGGACGGGCGGCTCAATTCGAGCGAAGATTCGCTATACCCTACCTCTCTCTCTACTGTTATAGATGTATAACAGTAAAAAGTTAATTCTAGTAGTAGTAGGCTAGCTCGTCCGCCACTAACGGCAATAAAAAATACGTCATCAAAGCTCTATCCTTGATATATTTGTGTTTCAACACCGCCTTACCAATGATTGACACACGTTCCCCCAGCCTGCCGAATGCCCGCAGTTCGGAACAAAAACAAGTATTTTTCTTTGCGAGAAACCTCTTTATATCTCTCGGAAACCTCTTAATCCGAGCTTAACTTGTACGGTGCTTCTGAGCCGTGTTCCCTTCAATAACTAAGTTTTGTGAGTTGGATTAGTGGGGGGTTAAGGGAGGCGACAACGTGAGAGGAGGGAGCGGAGATGTTCGGTCAGAGACGAGTGACTGTTCTTAGAAAACAATAATAAATTCTGTAGAAATAAAGAGAAACATGTACCTGTTTGTTTGCTATGTCTTTGAATTGTTATGTTAAGCACCAATATATACGAGTATAGATTAATATATATTAGTAAAATAGTCTACACCTACTATTTTCTTCTGTATCAATATGTCCCCACCCGCCCCCTCCATAGCGCATTGACAGGTTTAGAAACTAGAGGAATTTCATTGGAAACTTTTGAGGGATTCATTGGGATTATACTGATTGTTTGACGAAAATTAATTGTCTGAACCGCGGCCGTAATTCAATGAAGATCGGCAAAATCTACTTTGTTGACGAGTTTGGGGCCAATATTATGTCGTTTCGGCCTTACTGTTTCGGAGAAGTTAGCTAAAGTAATTTCATCCATATTAATGTGAGTAGGAAAATGTGTTTTTGTATTACTGTATTCGTGTGAGACATTCGTGTGATAAACACTTGTGTTTGTTCCGTGTCTGGGTGTTTATATTTGTATTTAAGTATTTATTTGTGGTACCTTCGTTGTTCTGATACCCATAACACAAGTGCTTAAGCTACTTACTTTGGGATCGGAGCAATGTATGTGATGTTGTCTGATATTTATTTATTTAAAAAAATGACAATTTGTCTTTTTTTTTAATTTAAAAAAAAATATAATTCATCATCATCATCATCAAGTCCACTGCTGGACATAGACCTCTCCAATTATTCGCCACTTAGCTCGATCTTGGTCTTCTGCAAATCGCACCACTTGCTTCGTGGCTCTGTGAGCGTCCTACACTACGTTTGCCGAGCCACGTTCTCCACTCTAGAACTCGTATACCCCTACGGTTATCGGTTCTGCTGCCAATATGGCCACATCCAACATTGATCACCTGATTTCGGAAAATTAAAATGCGCGACCGTATCTCCCTAAACTATCCCATAAACAACGTGTCTCGGACATTTGTAGTATTTGAAATGCGTTTGCATTTGATTGCAATTAATTTGATAGTGTAGGTAGGCTATATCGTATACAATGGAGCGCGCTCACCCAGAAAAAACCGGTCCACACTAGTTAAAATTGGTTTTTAAGATTTTTCTATGTAAAAAGTTCTGTCTATCAGTGTGATCGTTTGTATGACTGACATTCTAACGTTGATGCAAATGTGCAATTACTCTTTTATACTCGTCACCAGCCCAACGGTGTTGTTTTACAGATTTTTCCAGCCCCAAACACCCATAAAGCGGTGCAATTAAAACGCCATAATCGGTCGCCGGGTCCGTTTGTATTCCTCTCACTGCTAATTAAGTGGACGGAACCCTCGTCCCGTCGCTGCGACATGAATTAAACAATACGACACGAGATCAGTGGTTTTAGAATGGCTACTTTTGACGGAACTTAAATAATGTATGACGGGATTTGCGTAATCATATTTGAAGGTAATTGGGTCATTTCATTAATGTCAGTTTTAGATTACTTTATTTGTGAGCACAGGTTATAATAAGGTGTACAAAATTGTTGTAGTTGGGTTCAGCTGTGTCTGCCTATAAAGGCGTACAAATACATTTGGTGTCAAAAACGTTTACTGATGCTACGAGTGTATCTAATTATTATCAATTATTCATGTCAGGTACACAAAACAAATTAATCTATATAAAATGAAATGTCAGTGTCAATATTATCAGTACCTAATTTAGCAAACAATTGTCAAGTTTCAATTATATAAACACTAGCTGCTGCCCGCGGCTTTGCCTGCGTGAACATCGGTTTGTCATGAAGAGCTTACTCTGTCATTATATCATGCATGTACGCGTCTTTGTCTCTTATTTTATCACACGCGCTTACGAATGGATGCTCAAAAGATGATGAAGATATAGGTATTCGATTTGAGTGCTGAGAAATCTGAACATACTTAGGTTGACACAGGACAAACACAATGTAGGTACATCATGTTGGCCTCTGGTTGGCCATTGGAAGCCGCGGCCCATTGTTCAGGAATCACCTGGTCTTAAGCTATGGTTCTCTTAACTGTAAGTTCCGGTGATGACTTATCCAGAGCGACGTCTTCCTGAATTTATTCGAGTTATCTAAAAAGGTTCGTTTTTTACATTGAATCCTACCGGAAACCGATATAATGCGCCACTGGGGTCAGCAGTTATCACATTTTTATGTCGCGTCCGCACTTTTTTTTGAGTCAATTAGTCTTTTTAAGGTATCAAAAATGGTGCTTACCTACGTACCTAGTTACTACTATGAATTCTCATTATTTCAAACAGAGCAACCGCACGTAATGCACTTGTGTATGGGCATAGACATGTACACTTCAATATCTCGTGCATACTTGCCCGGTCTGCTTGGAGAATGGTCATTGTGGCCAACTTTCGGCCAGGAGAGGGCTGGCGTCGGCGCGATACGTTTAAAATTTATTAATATAGAAATCATCATCACCCTATTACAGTCCACTGCTGGACACAGGCCTCTTCAGTTGCTCGCCACCTAGGGCAAACATCTGGAGGATATTAAGCGCCACCTGGGCAGGCGGGTTGGCGATCGCAGGGCGTAGCTTCTCGCTCCGGTCACGCTGCTGCCCGTCATAGGCCTGTGATATCTAGCTACGCCTTCCATCGTTATGGTTTTACCACCACCAGTCGGTTTGCCAGAGCCTCGTTTGTTGGTCGGCAGGATGCACCACGGGCAGGTGAGGAAGGCTTGGAGTGAAAAGGTGATAGGTCACTCCCATACAATATAGAAATACGGATACTTATTTTGTACTTTTTGGAAAATAAGTGCGTTTAATAATCTTATATCTATACAACTAAAACAGAATCTGGATATCCTGTGTATGAACATATTTTGAGAAGCCACGCTAAAAATACTACCTAAGTATCTTTTATTTCGATTTTTCTTTATGTCATACTGAGCATCCCTAAGAAAATAATGTGAAAATGATTTACCGATAAAATTAAGATTTTTAATTATAGGTGTTACCTAACTATGTACAATAATTGTACATGTTAGTACACAGGTTTTAAGTATCACGCCGACCAAAAAGCGACCACTTGGCCGGTGTATGAATCTTAACGTACATCAAAGCGTTATTTTCTTCCGACATGCGTAATTAAAACGATTTTATTAGGCTGAAATGTTATAATATTAGTATATTGAGGACAGAAATTACAATTTGGATTAGAAAAATATTTATTAAGCATACACTGATCGCAGTTTCGTCGCATCCGAGCTAGACATGTGGCCCGTTGTGAGCCTTCTGAGATTGCAGTAAGGTTTTTGGTTCTTGGTCACTGCGACTCATTATCAGATGCAGGCCGCCTTGTTTACGGGTTATGCTAGATCTGTTTTAACTGTACACAATTTTATTCCTAAAGTTTGTTCCAATTTGTTGCTGAATGAGGTGCCTCTGAAACTGAGCAATATTCTAGTAGACAACGCAGGTGGTTATCCCTTTACGTTGGTCGTCTTTTCAGTTATAGCAGTTTGCATATAGTATTTTCCGAAGAATTTCATTCCGAAAATAAGCCGCACAATTTTAATTCACAATTATTACCTGTCATGTCAAATGGACAATTTCGCTGACAAAGTCAAGAAATGACAGTATCTATGGTGTATTCAAAAAGTTTTTAATCATTCCGTAACATATTTTCCCGAAATTCTAAATGAAAAAAATGATGAATCGTTGTAATTTATAGCCTATATGTTAATCTGATGCATAAACAATATTCGTGTAAAGTTTCACTAAAATCTGTTTAGTAGTTTTTGCGTGAAAAGGGAACAAACATCCATCTATCCATCCAAACAAACTTTCGCGTTTATAATATTAGTGGGATGGGATGGGATAATGTCAATGTCTATTTTATGTTATCAGAGAGGAAATTCTGTACACTATAATATACTTTGTCACTTAAAAAGTCAAATAATTTTCTTTTGAATTCCCTTAAATCCTCAGTGTTTCTAATGTTATCCGGAATTTTGTTGTATATTCTTAATTTAAAAAATTTGCGATGAAAAAGATCAAATTTTGTCGTAACGCAATGAGGGTTGTTTCAAAATAAAATATACGATAGATCCAGCTATTATGTGATTGGTCAGTTGCTATGTAAATGCCAATGCCATATCAAAATGAACTAATCACGTGACAGTTGGACCTGCTGCCTATGTGGTGTCATCTGATGGATTTATTTTTTGATAAAACCCTCCTCTCCTCTTAGCGTTGTCCCGGTTTGTGCCTCTAGGCCCAGGGTCCGCTTTGACCATGATACCAGATTTAGCGAGTCTGGTTATTACATTGAAGCGACTTTTGATAAAACCCTCATTACAACAAAATTTGCAAAAGCAGTATCCTACATAAAGTGGCACTTTCTCTTCTTTCCTTATGTTTCTAAGCTAGAAATGCTGCTATTTAGTGTTTCCAGGTTATGAGGCGGATGAAGTGGCGCCCCTTTGAATGTTAATGAGCTTTGAGGGCCTTATCTAGGTCTGGTAGCGTCTTGATATTTAGCTCTTCTTTTTAGTGTTACCGCGAACTTATCTTTTAAACCTTCCCGTCTTTTGAATTAAAGATTATTCTGGAAAATTCTCATGAAAACACAAATCTGTGGCCTTTGACGTCTTTAGTTGTGTGCGCCACATGTAAGTAATTCTTATTATATATAGGATGATCCGGAGGGTTTTGGTTCTATTCCTGATGGGATTTTTAAAATTCACCGGCAGAAACACGACCCAGAGGTCATTTGACTGCGGTATTCTATAGGGTGGAGGTCCTTCCCCGGACGGGCGGGTCAATTCGAGCGAAAATTCGTTATGCCCTACCTCTCTAAATATATAATAAAGTTAGGTCTAAAGGCGTTATAGAACTAATCTACCGTGCCTGTCACCTCCCCTCACTCTGAAGGCCCACCGAGATGCTGTCTCACGCCCCACCTAAAGAACCCAGGATTCCTTGACTCAACGGGGTAGGAATGAGATAACCTCAGTCATTGTAATTATCTAGAACTTTGAATGGTTAGTGTACTTTGCTTGAGGCGTTTAGTTGTCTTTTTTTTTGTTTGATTCAGTGTACTCATTACAGGGAGAGGCCGTGATCTTTGGAGGATTTTTGATTAACCAAAGACAAACACACTTACACACTTCCTCATAATTACAAGTTAGGATTAGGATCGCCTTACAGCAATATTAGCCCCAAAAACATTCAAGGGTTAAATGTTACCCAAACTCACTTAATCCCGTATAAAATTACCCTAATATGGGTCCCTGGAACACTTCATAACGACCAAAATTAATTCATTACCAGGCCAACGAATCCTATTGGTCGGAATTTAATCTGGATATAACCCTGGACTGAACGTAGCTTAATGAAATTCCACCTGTCATGCCAGTCACCCCCTGCGTGGACAGGGGAGGGTGTACCTACGGAACAGACAAACTTTGCAAGTTTCTCCGCGGTGAAATCTACAGGTAGAATCTCTAAATATACCGCCGGGAGCCGTGTAACTATTAAGTGTTTCAAACTGCTCAGTTTCTATTTGTATTTCAATGCATGCTGCGAATTTTGGCTAAGAAAAGGTGAAACATTTGCATGTAGTAACTATCTCGGTCTGGCTTTGATGATCTGAAGTTTGGCGTTTAATCGTGCCTTTTTTGCTTGAATTTAATTGTTGAATGTCGTCTCCATCGTTTTTGTTTAATTTGTCACTCCAGGCAATAAAGTCAAAGTCAAAGTCAAAATACCTTTATTCACATAGACTTAAAATAAGCACTTATGAATCGTCAAGTAAAAAATAATGTAGAAATACAAAAAGTAAAGTAAGAATGTGAATAAAAGCAATTTAAAAGAAGCTACCGCCGTGTTCGGAAAGTAGATTTCTACCGAGAAGAAACGGCAAGAAACTCGGTAGTTACTCTTTTTAAATCGCCAATTGTTACATGTTTAGGTATTACAACATTTTTTAATATTTTAAAGTTAAACAATGCAAAATAAAAGTTGAGTCTATACAATGCAAAGTTTACTACGAAGCAGCAGTCCAAGAGATGTCGTCGTTGAGGAAATCTTCTACTCTATAATAGCCCCCTTTTATAAGTAAGGACTTCATGTATGATTTGAATTTGTGAATGGGCAGTTCAACAATATGTTCTGGTAACCTGTTGAACATTTTGATACCCAATCCTACAAACGACCCACTCACCTTACTCAGCCTCAGACGTGGAACGGCAAGCTTGTGCTTATTTCTAGTGTTTAAATTATGATTATCTGAATTTTTATTGAATTGATTTAAATGTTTACGTACATAAACAACACAGTCAAAGATATACTGTGATGCTACCGTCATTATGTTAATTTCTTTAAAAAGTTCTCTAAGTGATTCGCGTGTCTTTAACCCATATATAGCGCGGATGGCCCGCTTCTGCAGTACAAAGATTGTTTGTATGTCAGCAGCTGACCCCCATAATAGAATACCGTATGACATAATGCTATGGAAATAACTGAAATAAACAACCCTTGCCGTTTCAACGTCAGTCAAAAGCCGGATTTTCCTTACCGCATATGCAGCTGAACTAAGCCTTCCAGCCAGGACAGCAATATGAGGACCCCATTGCAACTTCGAGTCTACATTGATGCCAAGAAATACTGTAGAGTTAATTAATTCAATAACTTCATTGTTCATGATAATATTAGTGTTAACCTGTTTGACATTTGGCATTGTAAATTTAACACACTTGGTTTTCCTGGCATTAAGCAGCAGGTTATTGTTTGTAAACCAGTGTACTATTTTAGCGAGAGCACAATTTACATCATCAAAGTTGGTTTTCTTTCTATTTACCTTAAAAATGAGGGAAGTATCGTCAGCAAACAATACTGTCTCACATATATTATTTGTGAAGTGCGGAAGATCGTTTATATAAATGATAAAAAGCAACGGTCCCAATATTGAGCCCTGGGGCACACCCATCAACAAAGGGGCACCAGAAGAATCTGTGCCATTGACATTAACCTTTTGAATTCTGTCACTTAAGTATGACTGTAGTAGACAAAGCGATTCATCTGCAACACCATAGTGCCGTAACTTCATCAGCAGTGTTTGGTGATCAACACAATCAAACGCCTTCGACAAGTCGCAAAAAACTCCTATGGCATCTTGCTTATTTTCCCAAGCATCAAAAACGTGTTTGATGAGTTCTACTCCTGCGTCAGTAGTGGATTTGCCTTTGGTAAATCCACATTGGTTTTTATGTAATAATTCGTTGTCATTAAAATGCGATAATAATTGAGTAAAGATAATTTTTTCAAAAATTTTACTTAGTGCAGGTAGTATTGATATGGGTCTATAGTTGGAGGGGTCGCTTTTATCACCTGATTTATATAAAGGAATGACCTTACTCAGTTTCATCAGGTTAGGAAACTGACCTCCATCAATGCATCTATTGAAAATTATCGCTAAATGAGGTGCAACAAAATGAATTATATTTTTTAAAACCTCTGTAGAGATTCCCCACAGATCTTCTGTCCTTTTCATATTTAAGCTTTTGAAGTTTTTTAAAATATCCTCTATACTAACATAAGAAAAATAAAAAGGAACTTTACACTCATCTACATGCGTTTTTATAAGGGTTTCAGCAAGATGGGGACTGGAGTTTAAGCTACTCGTCGCAGATACTGGAATTTTTGAGAAGAAAGATTGGAACGCATTAGCCACGTCTGCATTGGAATCAAAAATTTTGTCATTTACTTTAAGAGATAACTTGTGTTCTTTCATTTTATTTTTACAAGTCTCTTTATTTATAATTTTCCAGGTAGCTTTGCTTTTGTTAGGAGCAGACATAATTTTTCCTTTCAAATACCTAGATTTAGCGTACGCACATACTTTCTTAAATATCCTAGAGTAATTTCGGACATATTCTACTATTGAAGGTTCGTTGGAATGGGCTTTAGTATCGTACAGTTCGAACAATTTCCTTCTACTTTTATAAATACCCAAAGTTGCCCAGTCACTGAATTTTAATTTAGTACTATCGATTTTAAAAGATTTTTTTGTGAAAATCCCATTATATTCTTTCTCAATTATATTAAACAGCTTCTCATATTGCTGATCACTTCCAATGTCACAATTGTTTAACAAACTTAGTCTACTGCAAACTGAATCCTTAAACTTCTCTATACGAGCAGCAGTGATAGGCCTGCAAGTAATGCTTAATGAAAGGGGCACATGTTGGTGTTCGAAAACCGCCCTCTGTCCACTATGGTCCGAGTTTATAAAATGTATTAAGTTTTTATCCATAACTACACAATTACAAAAGATATTATCCAAACATGTAGCTGTAGTGGGGGTGACTCGAGTAGGTTCATTAAATAATGGAACTAAGTTAAATGACTGAAATAAATTCAAGAACCTAGTAGAATTTTGATTTTCTTCTAAAATATTAATGTTGAAATCCCCACATACTATTACCTTTTTCCTACATGAACAAATTTTCCTTAATACTTCCTCCATGACAGATTCAAATAAAATATAACTACCTGAAGGAGGTCTATAAATACATACAATTATATGGTGATCTAGTTCAGCACAAGCTATTTCAATTGTTCTTTCTACAGACAGAGACACAATATCCTTACGATTTTTACATTTAAGATAGTTTTGTAATAAAATGAGTGAACCTCCCAGTGAATACTTGTCAATTGGCTTACTTAGCAGTCTTGATGATAATAATTCGCTACATCAAATGTTCCAGGTTTTTTATTTTTGATGACTCACCACTAAAGATGTTCATTTTTAGCAAGGCGTTAATTTTTGACGTTTTAGCAACAGAAATCAGATCGATTAGATTTTGCTAAGACGTCATTCCTATAATACGGGTATATTATAAAGTACCTAGCTTGTCCCTTAGAGTTCCACATAAGATGTCCCAGATTTTGATGACTCAACAAATAATTCTCATCTTGTAAAACATTTTTTGCTAAGGAGCTAGTTTATATACCTATTACTAGCTGTGCCCGCGGCTTCGCCCGCGTTGCCCCCCATTATAGGTAAGTAGGGGGGTTAGAAAGGGGGAAAAAGTAGCCTATGTTACTCTCCATCCCTTCAACTATCTCCACTTAAAAATCAGGTCAATTCGTCGCTCCGTTTTGCCATGAAAGAAAGACAAACATACAGACAGCAGACACACTTTCCCATTATAATATTAGTAAAGATTACCTATACTTAGCTTAGCTGAAGTTTCTAGTATAGACAGGGACTACAAATACATATCCCATGTTTAACCGTAACCGTACTTAACACACGTATCTTTCCCATTCCCAACACTACCTGTAGATTACGATAAGATAGTGGGGTCCCAACCGCTAAGCGTTCCTCATCAACAGGTCCCGGCATATCTTTACCAGTATTTGGCCTGTAAATGTCCGTAAAACTATGCTTTGAGGGACTTTTGGAACAATGCAAGGGATATGTACTGTTTCCGTGAATTATTAATCAGAAACTCAAAGTTAGGCTTGAGTCATGCAAGGTTCTATGGTGCATTTTGTGAAATTTTCCTAAAACATGAAAAATCCGAAGATCCGGATCATGGATGGAATTATTAACTTGTAGTTCTAAAAACGTAACAAATGTGTAAACCAATGTCCTCGTGTTGAGTTTAACTCAGGCATTTGTTTTTCTGGGAGGTTTTGAAAAAAAAAATGGTTGGGCCAAGACTTTATACCTAAGACTTTATAAGAGGTTAAAGAGGTAGCCAAAGGCCCCAATCACTGGTATCAATTTAGCACACGTTGTACCAAACACCCTGTATATTCTTTATTGCATACTTTAACTTTAGGTAAAGTCGAAGTTCTCACGACAAAATTTGCGACAAATAAAACAGTGTGCCTAGCACGACACTTTAAACCAACTTCGAAAAAAGGAGGAGGTTCTCAATTCGTCTGTATGTATAAATTTTTTTTTTCGAAAATGTTCGTGCTAGGCACACAGGCAACCATTCTATTCGAGACACGGAATCCGAAAGTGTTAAATTGCTGTCGGATATGTGTCGCATTGCAACCTCCGCTGTCCGAGAGGTAACTAAGTAAGCTTTGACACGTCAGAGCTTCCTCTTCGTGCTCTGAACCTAGTTTGCTTTAGATGAGCCGTCAGAGAGGAGAGTGGCAAAAATAGTTTGCGATGTTTTCATAACGAGAATACCCCAGTGCCCTATTGTATTCTACAAATGATATATTAAAGGTAGAGATAGACAATGGCAAATGTGTCTATCTAAAAAAAAGTGCGAAATGGAAGCGGAAAAAAATTTAAAGAAAGAAAACCAGTTTATTTGGCACAAAGCTATATGTAATTGGCACTAGAATATTTTATTACACGCTGACATAGAAAAAACTGTTAATTAATCCAAATAAACCAGAAACTGTATTTCATTTATTTATATTTATTTCAAAACTTGGTATTTCACAGTACACAGCACCAAAACTACACAAGTTAGACAGTGAACACATGTGACATACAAATAAAACATATAAAGCATACACACATATTTGCCGTTCATAATGTCACAGTCAAATCAGGACTTTGTCTGTGATGCAGTATTCCTCCTTCTCGATTGAGAACCCGACCAATACAAGTATGTACATATAGTATTAGCTGAGACGCTAATCAAGAAACAACTTGGCGTTTCTTAAAAATAATCCCAGACCTTGGTAGTGGACATCAGATTCAGGCAGATGTAAAAGCAAATCATTTCATTTCGGGTGAGCACTTGATCACAATGCACCTGATGTTCAAGCTTGCTTACCCAGAAAACCTGAATCACTCGCCTTGAACATCTGAACATTTTATGTCTCGTGCAATTTCTGCCAGCGCAAACAGTACCAGTTGTAACAGTACACTATAAAACCTCTACAGTACTATGGTAATCTCCGTAGAGTATTATAACTAGATTCAAATAGGACCTCACAACACGGGATGTAGTTAATTGCTCATCCCATATAACGTTAAGCGGAGTCGGGAAACGTTTCAGAGGCAGTCGGGCGCGCTAATGTGATAGTTTAAACTCGTTGCTAGCTCGGAATGCATAACTTCAATTATTGTTGGATTCCAGAGATATGTAAGTGGATAACATGGCTTTAACACGCTCACACCCCATTTGTTTCAAGGATCTTAAGAGCTGAGTTGAAACAGAAATGAAACTGAGATACTAGGCCAAAAATTGCCGCTCATAATGTCACAGCACGGTAATCAAGAGTTTGTATGTAATGCAGCATTGTACACTTGAAATGAATTCTGCGACAAACTCTTTGGTCCAGTTAGTTCACTTGTTAATTTTTTTTATAAGAAGAGCTTTCAGTATGGCTTCACTCCACCTAATAGTAAGCGGTCGTGAGGTCCAAAAGTTAGGTCGACAGGCATAATAGAACAAACCCATCCCGAAGGCCCTGTAATTAATGCATACGATTTAAGAAAAAGTCCGGAGAAGCATGAAGGATTTCCGTGTGGTTTCCGGATAGAATAGGATAGTAGAGAAGATAGAAATGGTCCTATTCCCAAGAATAGGACCACCATCTCATACGTCATTCGTGGTTGTCTTAGAGATGATGAAGGGAATTACAGGAAACAGACAGCAGCGTTTACTTAGGTACAAATAAAACCTGCTGCGGTCACTAAGCGTTTGCCAAACGTTGTGAAACCTAAGGCAAATCCCTATGTGGAGGCCTATGTCTATAATAAACCATGGCGTTGAAGAATCCCAGAAATGTTCCAGTAGTTTAGATAAAACAACACGTGAAAACCATTTTTCTTTTTATAAAACGTTTTCCACTTCGTCGAGATTTAACTACGTAATAAACAAAAAAAAAATGCTGTCACGACACGACACGCGCAGGCCCGGCCGAATGAAATGGCGAGTGAGTAAACAAAATGTCGGCGTCGAAAAATGGCGCGAAAACGGTGCGACATTCCCATTCATGCTGCCCGCTCCGATTACGGTTTGGGGGGGCTCCTCTTTTTGGTGGCAATTCCGGTGGACTTTTTGCGGGCAGTTTTAATCGGTGTTGCCATTTCGGGCGATTCGTTCCACGTGCCCTTTTTGCAACCGTTTTCGGCCATTTGGTTTCCGCAATGTGAGCAATTGCGGGCTAGTGGGTTCTGTTGCTGATGTTTTGATTTAGTTTTTGTTAAAAAAAGAGATATATTACGAAGAATCATGATCTTAGTAGTAACATTAGATGATCTCCTTGTATTATCCTAAATCCGCTTAGTACAATCTGTGAATCTGTTGATAAATCGTGGCATTGCGCAATACTAAAAAAATGTTAAAGAACTTTTCTAGTTTAGCTTAGTGTTCTTGGGGACGCTGATAAATCGTGGTCTCCTACTATACATAGGAAACATTACATTATTAAATATCATATTAAAATTATACATAGTAACGCAATTGTATTAAATAAAAGTAAAGATGAAGAAGTTGAAGAGATTTTGGCGCTTGCGCAGTGAATAATTCATTAACATAATTTAATTTATTAAAAACTGCATACCCATTTGATTGGTAATGCTATTCTTCATCTACACATTATAGTGTCTTTATAGAGACGGGCAGTAAATGTCTTATGCACTACTAGCCACCTAGAATTTAATACGTCAATCAATTACCATTATCCACATTCGTTACAAGACACCACTGCAATGCTTAATGTTCTTTAACCAATTAACAGTCTAAATAATATGGCACCATTTGACCATTTCATTCGAAAGAAAATTGTTAACAATATATCTTCATCTTTTAATTATGTTATGGGCTGTTCCGTCATGCTTTCGTGGTTTTTATTAAAAATTCAACGATGGTTGAAAGATGCCTGTAATTTAGTTTATGTGGCAGATGAATTAATGTTTTAAGAAGGTGAGAATTTTTTTGCGTTAACAGTGAATAAATACATGCTAAAATATGGCACGTTTGTAGGCACGGCAGAGCCCCGCCAAGGCGTCATGGCAATACCATACTTTTCTCGATGCAGGCCACTTTCGACTCCTACAATTTATATATAGGGTTGATCAAAGGCATGGAGGATATAACATGGAGGTCTGTCGTAACCTCCTGTAGCACTCACTATGTCAGATACTCTTACAATCCTGGGTTCTCTAGGCGGGGCGTGAAACGGCATCACAGTAGACCTTCAGGGTGAGGGCGACAGCGGGTTTTCCCTGGTGTGTCTGTCGACCTCCTTTTGGACCTCCGTACCATCAGGTGGAGTGAGGTCATCCTGAACGCTCTTAAAATAAAAAAAGATACGTCAAGTCAAGACGAACAACTTAGAACGGCCGATGGCCTTCAAAGTAGGTAGCAGTAGGTTTGAATCTTACCCATGTAAACTCTTTTTTCGTTCGTTTCCTGATATTCCCTTAGTCGTATACGACATCCACGGAAGAGGTGGGGTGGTCCTAGGTATTTTGAATCTGATTTTAATATTGGACAACAAACAAGCCGTGGTAGCCTAGTGGTAAGATCGTCGCTTCACACACGTGAGGTCGTCGGTTCGAGTACGCGCGGGGCACGCACCTCTGGATTTGCAAAAATCTATGTGCGGAATTATACCACTAGCTTAGCGGTGAAGGAAAACATCGTGAGGAAACCTGCACATCCAGTTTAATTCCGAATGTGAAACCATGATCCAAATTTGTCTGGTTCCCCTTTCTGAGGGTTGCGAAGGTCAGATGGCAGTCGCTTCAATGTAATAACCAGACTCGCTAAATCTAGGATCATGGTGAAAGCGGACCAAGGGCCTAGAGGCACAAACCGGGACAATGCTAAGAGGATGATGATTGGACAACAAACAAGTTACGCTGACGAAATCGCGTACAGAAACTAGTATGAACATAATGGCATCTTCAACGTCATTACCACATCCTCAGCTCCCTTGACCGCCATTAAAGATCTCGTTTCGCACAAAACTATTATCCGAACACTTCAGCCCCAATTCAATTAAGCCGCACTAAACGTCAACTGGGTCGTTCTAAACGCACGAAAATTCAGACGCAATCCTCGGGGTCAACGGCCGGCTACCTGTCACAATTACTTACCGGTCTTCCGTCTCGCTCTGACCGGGCGCGTGTGTCGCCCTCTCGCTCGCGCGGCGTGCTCATGGCACTATTGTTGATAGGCCCTAATAGGTGTTTTCCAACACACTTACCTAAAATGTTCCTCTTTTGTTATTTTCTTTAGTTTCCCCCAAATTGTGGAGCCGTTTGTTTTTTGGGGAATTCGAGTGTGGAACTTTGCCATTGTGTTCTAGCATGTTCATTGTTGTCATTTTGTCGTCCATTTTTCCGGTGTTATTTTTATATTATTGCTATTTCATAAAGAATTTTCATCTAAGTACATAATAATATTTCTGTTTTAAAATCCGAGAGAATCGTTAATCTCGCCTTGAACATCGGATGATTGTATGTCTCTGCGAACAAGAAGAGACATACAATCATCTAAGAGAGGTAGGCATAGCGAATCTTCGCGCAATTCTTCAAAAAAAAAAAAAAAAAAAAAAAAGTCAAAGTAGACGCAACACCTATTAATATTAGAATCGTAAAAAAATACAAAACTTACTTATACTGCTATCATTTTGCAACTATTGTGAAGAGCTCGAAACAATAACGCAGTGACAATGTTTGTACCACGAAAAACAGTGATATGCAAATAGTGCTACGAATAGTGACATATACTAGAAAACTCACTACGTACAGTCATTAATCAATAACAACACAGTGAAAATATAAAGTGTGGCACCAACTTTCCACAAACAAAACCAAATTATATAATATAGTGACCTAAAACACATTTTATGGACAAAACAATTATAGCATACACCGTTTTATTCGAACCGTTTTGTTTACATTCGTGGCTGTCAGATACAAAACTACGTTGTGCTTACAAAGTAGCGACATCTAGTTTTATTATTATGAACAGTGTCGATAAAACAGGAATTAACAGGTTGGCAGCACTGGTTACAGTTACCCGAGTAAACTAAGAACTGTCAAGTGAAGATATTATCTACTGACGATTTTCACCAACATCTGCATAAGCGCCGTGGTCGAACGGTTACATCACCAGGCCTACTCAACAACAATCACGGGTTCAAGTCTGGCGGCAGTCTCGGGTACTCCAATCGATTTTTGGAGTTTTTTTTCTGTTTTTCTGCTTTTTTTTTCAATATACTATTAAGATAATATAATTATTTATTTAATCTACGCATTGTAACGTTCAGATATAATGGAGACAAAGTGCAATGAATGTAATAAAACTATAGGCAGAAGGAATAATACCCTACAATGTAAATACTGCACATATACATATCATATAGAATGTACCAATGTGTCAGAGAAGAGATTTTACCTTATGACAAAGGATAATAGAACGAATTGGAAATGTGAACAATGTCACACCAAATTGCGAAAAGTTACAAGCAAAATAAATATTTCTACAAACAATTCATTCGAAACATTATCAGATGAAGATGATTCCGACTTTATGTCCGTTTCACAAATTAGTAAGAGAAACAGCTGCCCTGACCTCAGAAAAATTAATTTGGAAGAAAGATTGGAGGAACTGGAGAAACATAATACTGAACTACGGGAAAAATTACAAATAGCCGAAAATGAAATCGAGACTTTATTAGGAGAAAATTACAAATTACAAAAGTTACTTTCTAGACAGGAGGCAAAAACTAAAATTATAACTGACATTTGTAGCTCTAGCACAAAAAACAATACGGGCGGCAGGAAAAAGAAACGGCTGAACTTGAACAAGACAAAGCTCGATTTTTCGTATGACGAGTTAAAGGAATGCACCACACAAACCCTGAACAGGGGACCATCTACCCAATCAAAGATAGACCCGCCAAACTGCTTACCAGACAACCAGGAATTAAAAATCAATAACTCCCATATAGATAAAAATAACTTGTGCATCATAAGCGCAAATAAACAGAATAAAATATTAACTATTGCAGAAAGAACTTTTAGTGAAAACTTCAAATTATGTCATTACCTCATGCCAACATTTGGAATAGTGCAGCTGCTAAATAATATTGAATCAAAAGTCTTAAATTTCACAATGAAGGATTTTTGTATCATTTTAATGGGTGAAGAAGATTTCCATACAACAAGGGACTATGGTGAAATCATTACAACAGTCAGAACTAGACTACAGGCAATTACAAATACAAACATCGTGTTTTGTCTGCCTACCTTTAAAGTGAACGGTTACACAAGTATGTTCAATAGACGAGTGGAACATTTCAATAAATTACTTTTTAAAGACAATTCCATTTATGAATATATGTATCTTCTGGATTCAAACGCGCACCTGGAATATAACCACACCATGTTCCGCCGTTACATGGGCACTATTAACAATAAGGGTATGCAGACTATTTTCGAGCAGTTAAGAGCTCAAGTAAGAGAAATCGATTCTTGGAACTGGCTACAAATGACTCTTTTGCCTGACAATAAAGAAGAAGATCAGGCCATATCTCCTAGAAAGACACTTGTAATAAATCAAAATTTTTTCCCAACAATAAAACGCAGAAATACCTTAACATAATGCATCAAAACATTCGCAGTTTTCGAAATAAGTGTGAGGAAACTGAGGTTATATTAGAGGAATTATCGAATAAGAGAGACCAAATAGACATTATCTGTTTGACTGAACACTTTGTTCAAAGGGGACACGAAAGAGATATTTCCCTTACAAATTATAAATTGGCGTCGGTGTTCTCTAGACCTAATAAAAGAGGTGGAACATGTATTTTAGTTCGTAAAGGGCTCTATTTCAAAGAACTAACTGATTATAAAAAACTGTCAATTGAGAGTGTGTTGGAGTGTTGTTGTATTGAACTTGTTCCCTATAATTTGCTTGTAATATGTATTTACAGGCCACCTATAGCAAAAAATGTGACTTGTTTTCTTGAGAAATTAGAGATATTGTTAGATAAAGTAAGCTCATTAAAAAATAAAAAGACTGTTATATGCGGTGATTTTAACATTGATATATTGAAGCAGAGTGCGCTAGCCGACGTCTTTGTAGACATGCTACTTAACTATAACTTTAGACTTGAAATCCATGACATTACTAGATTAGAAAGTGGAACTTGTATTGACAACATAGCTCATAATAGTAGAAATTGTAAGAGCAAGGTACTTCAGTTAGGCTTATCCGACCACTCTGCACAATTATTGAAATATCCAGTGAGGAAATCCTATGATATAGCGCATTGGTTCATAAGGAAACGTGATTTATCTTTGGAAAACTTAGAGAAATATAAATTATGTTTACAACAATTATCCTTTCAAGACGTCTATCAATGTGACGAGGTTAACAAATGCTATGATTTATTTTTCGACACAATTAAGTTATTTTATGATCTGTGCTTCCCTATTAAACTCATTAAACTACAAGCGAAAACTAAGCCTCGTTGGGTAACAAGAGGGATAAAAAAATCTTGTAGGCGAAAAAGACTCCTTTACTTAACTGCAAGTAAGAAATCAGATAAAATTACATATAAAAATTACAATAAAGTTTTAAAGAAAGTTATAAACAACGCGCAGAGAATTGACAATAATAAATACATAAATCAAGCGGAAAATAGTACCAAAGCGACATGGAACATCATAAATTCAAATAAATATAATCAGCCTCGGGAGAGTATTAAGGAACTAGATTACCAAAACAAACGCGTTACAAATCCAGTGGATGTAGCAAATACTTTCAACAACTTTTTCGTAGACCTAGTGGACACACATAGTATGAAAAATAATGACGATAATAATAATAGTACTATATTTGATCTTAAAAACGTTACGAGAAATGAACATTCTATATTTATGAATCCGATTACACCGGAAGGCGTTAATAAAATCATTAAAAATTTAAAAAATAAGAACAGTGTAGGACACGATGATATATGTACCAAAGTATTAAAACATTGTTCAAATGAATTTGCGCGGCCCTTGAGTCATATCATAAATCTGTCAATAAGTAAAGGTGTCTTCCCAAATAATCTTAAGATTACGGTTGTAAAACCTTTATACAAAAAGGGAAATAGAGACAACTGCACCAACTACCGTCCAATAGCCCTTATCTCTATCATAGCTAAAATATTTGAAACGTACATAAACACAGTTTTCTTTAGTTTCTTTGAGAATTATAAAGTATTGAAGGAAGAACAGTACGGTTTCAGGAAAAACAAATGCACAAACTTGGCTATATTTAATCTTATGCGAACAATATCAGAATGTCTAAATGACGGCATTCCGGTGACAGCTATCTTTATGGATATGTCAAAAGCATTTGACTTTGTTTGTCATAAAAGGCTACTGAATAAATTGGAGAAGTGTGGTATTAGGGGCCCAGCACACGATCTTATTGCTTCTTACTTGTCAGATCGATTACAATATACTGAAATCACCCAAATCGACGATAGGCATAATGAAATATATGTTAAGTCAAGTCTTAGAACAGTTAAATACGGCGTGCCGCAGGGCAGTATACTGGGACCTCTTCTATTTCTAATATATATTAATGATTTGCCACAAATAACGGAACACCAAATGTTCTTATTTGCAGATGATTCGACTGTAGTTATTAAGGGCAACATAAGTGACATGGCAACATATGAAAGAAGTATAAATGACACTCTGGCAGATATAATAAACTGGATGGAAGTTAACAATTTAGTAATAAACCTGGAAAAAACAAAATATATCCAATTTTACTTTCCACAAAGTAGTAAAAACAACCTAAATGTTAAATATAGAGATCATGTAGTGGAAGAAGTAGAACAAATACAGTTTTTAGGTGTAGGAATCGACAAACATGTTAGCTGGAAGTTTCATACTAATACTCTTCGTCAGAAAATACACAAATTTGTATTTCCATTAAAAAAACTTGCACGCACAGTATCCCTAAAAACAGCGCTTACCGCCTACCACGGATATGTCGCTTCAAATCTGCGTTATGGCCTAATGCATTGGGGAAATTCAGCAGCAATAAACTTTCTACCTATATTTCGTGCCCAAAAGAAATGCATACGATCAATGTGTGGTGTCAATCAAACAGTTAGTTGTAGACCTCTGTTTATCCAGTTAGGGCTACTTACCCTGGTGTCTTTATATATTTTCCAAATATGTATTTTCATTAGGAACAATCTGTCAAATTTTAAGGTCAGGACAACAAGACATCCACGGAAAACAAGGAATAAAACTGATATAATTCCACATCATGTATCTCGAACAAGCTTTTTCTCTAATAGCATGTATGTCATGGGGCCTAAAATATATAATCATTTACCCGACACATTGAAGGATGTACCTGAAGCTCGTTTTAAGACAATACTGTTTCAAAAGTTGCTACAAAAATGTTACTATTCGCTGACTGAATATTTTAATGACAAATGTTTCTGATCGATTAACAAAATAATATGATGTTTAATTTGAGCCTTTTATATGTAATAATTATACTCGTAGTTAATGATTGGAATGAGTATGTTGATTCGTTTCTAATTTATTAATATTTGCTTTAATCTTGGTTCTGTTTATTTTGAATTTATGACAATGTACCTTTATAATATGATTATATAGATAATAGATAGCATGACTAATAGCTTAATTTCCTCAATTGACATTGTAATTTTTTTTTTAAACTCCAATTATTGTACGCCAACATGGCAGGTTATATTGAGACTAAATTTATATGTATTATATGACACCTATTATGTAAACATGTAACTTATACAATAAATGAATTGATTTGATTTGATTTGATTTGATTCGCTAGAATTGAGCCACCTGTCCGGGGGAGGACCTCCACCCTATAGAATACCGCAGCCAAATGAACTCCGGGTCGTGTTTCTGCCGGTGAGTAGGGATTCCGGAGCTCGTGGTGGATTAGGATCGAGCCGGCATGGCGGTGGCAACTTACAGGTACCTGATCAGTTACTCGCCCGTTGTCATAGCGACTTGGGCTTCTCTTTCGCTTTCCAACAGGCGTAGAGAAGCCATTGTGTCGAGCTACTATATAAAAAAAGAAAAAACAGTAATTCAAAGAGGTCCGCAGTTTGGCCGTTCGCACTAAGAAAGTAGAGGCGAATATAACCGTGCTTTCTTCCATTCTATGATCCTTGGGATTTTTATTATAAAACGATGCCTTTTGCCTTAACACGTCCACTGGATGAGGTAAAAATCCTGCTCCTTAGTTGTGTTATTGTTTTAAACAGTGTTTAATGGGCAACGCCGTTGTTTCTTTGAACAAGGCCAATTGATTGTACAATGTTTGAAAGAAGCCTTTGACTGCAAGACCTTCTTAGGGGAGGGTTTCCCAAAAACATGTACACCTAGTCGCTATTGGAGGATGCATGCGCTATGCAATTAATACTGGCTACTTTAATCTATGAAATTTAGACAGTTCATTTTGATGTTATGCTCTTGTTATTTTTCTGTGTCCCTCTGAATATATTTGTGAAACCACTAAGTGCTGGCGTTGGCACTGGCGATATACTCTAAGAGAGGTAGGGCATAGCGAATCATCGAAGAGAGGTAGGGAATAGCGAATCTTCGCTCGAATTGAGCCGCCCGTCCGGGGAAGGACCTCCACCCTATAGAATACCGCAGTAAAATGACCTCTGGGTCGTGTTTCTGCCGGGGAGTGGGGTTTCCCGAGCTCATGAGGGGTTAGGGAAGCTACTATGTCGAGCCTTTATAAAAAAAAACTCTACCTAGCTTCCAATAGTAGCTAGTTATTCACCGTTAAAACGCTTACTTTCAGCTCATTAGTCGATCATTAGATTATGTTCAAAAAGTATGTTAAGTCTAATATTATTAATAGTTTCGCTCCCCTATCGGGCGGTACATCTAAAAGCAATAAGCGTTTACGTTCACGAAAGAGCAACATCGATCAAAAACAATTCACTCCACGCCACAGTGGACTACACAAGTTTCCCGTAACACGTGATAACTGGCCAATTTTCCCTGTTACCTCATCGGAGTCCCCGCGGGACTCAGCCCTGCAGTGACTTATAGGACAGGGAGGGATTATCGGTTGAACCAGGGGCGGGGACATTATACTTGAGGTTTAGAAAGTGTGGCAGCTGGATCTGGCGTCAGGGGTGTGGCTTCAAATACAATGGGAAACTACAAAAACACTGTAATACGCACGCAGCCGCGGTGGACTGTAAAACACAACTAGCTTTATGATATCAAAACAGATATATTTTTGAGAGAGGTAGGGGATGCCCTACCTCTCATAGCGAATCTTAGCTCGAATTGAGCCGCCCGTCCGGGGAAGGACCTCCACCCTATAGAATACCGCAGCCAAATGACCTCCGGGTCTACAAATTTCGACATACACTTTCGTTCAAGACTTAATAGGTATACATACAGTACAGTATGTTACACTGTCGATTCGTCGTTTCGATCGGCTTTAAATGACGGATCATACAGATCGAACACGTGTTCCCTTCCTCTTATAGTCTTTCTTATGGTCTATTAAACGGGGCGTGAAGCGGCACTTATGCAAGCCGTCATAGTGTGATCGATCCGCGTTGCTGGTTGCTAACCAGGTGTGTTGAGGATCGCTTACACTTTTTGGACTTCGTCGCTTGGTTAACGTCAGGCAGGGCGCAGTCATTTTGACGTGATAATATAAAAATCGTACCGTTTAAGGGGTCCTTAAAATATCTGTCAAAGATGACACCCTTTGTTGTTGTTGGCTTAAGCCATCCGGTGCCTGAAATAGACACAATCTATTTTTGGTGGTTCCAATCGGTGGAGTCTAAACTGATGATGTTGATGATGTTTTGTTTTTAATAAGTAACAGCCTTGAGCCAGGAAGTTCGCGTTAGGAATACAAGTCTATGAATAGGAAAGAGCGTTAGTAAGGGTGTGGAATACAGGTATAATGCAGTCTTTTAAGCCTTTTTCCCATGATAGTCCAGTTAAGAGGGATCATTGCATTACTGGATTTCTGTGTTAGTATAGAAAGCATTCCTGTGTTCATGTCACCGTAACATTGTAAATACCGTTAGATTATAATCTATTCAGCGAGATTTTAAACTGTTGACAGATTGTGAAACGAACGTACTGCTTACAATTTAACGTATTATTTTTCCATAGATGAAAACGTTAAATTGGGATATGGCATATGACGGAACGCATCTCGTGCTCTGATTGGTTGAACTGAATATGACCCGTGCCGCCATATTTGTTTTGGTAAATTCAAATTTCAAATCGGCATAATAATTCTGGGGCCCCCTTTGGGACCCTTAGTCCGTCAAAATCTAAAATAATCCCATCACACGGTTGCTGAGCGGCGGGATATTTTTATATTCGTCACAATATTGACTCGCGGACTAGCTGTATAAGATTACGAATTGACTTGGAAAAGATAGCTTTATTTGAGGGGCTCATATTTCTTGGAATTTTGCGACTCTTTCCCGAAATTTGCGTTCTGTAGGAATAACTTTCGGAATAACCGCTGAAGCGTTTGTGTGAATCTGTTACAAGGACACTGTAGTTAGTTTGACTGCTTGTAGTTAGGTCCGAAACTTGCGGGTTCGATTCTTGGTTGGGTCAATTTAGGAAATTGACTTTTCTGAATTTTCTCGTGTCCTGGGTGTTCTGGGAGTCGCCCCCATCACTATCTGCTACTCTTAATATAAGTGAAAGCCTTAGGTTAAGAAGACTGTAAACCAAAAACGAACGTAACACGAACTCCATCTTTCGTGTTTTTAGTATTATAAAGAGCAAAATATGAGTTTTTTTTGTTAATTTCTAGCATTTTATACACACTTTCAGATTAAAACACATGCCACCGCCAGACGCGATCTGAGGCTAGTCTTGTAATAAAAATATTTCCCATAGGTATAATCAATAAGTCCCACCCGTTCAAACGCACTTTCCTAAGGACTGATTTCTGACAAGAATCATAATGGAAAAGTTGGAATTAACCTTTACATTTGAGTTGGAATCTTTTGTGCCGCCGCGAGCTTTTAACGATAATTGAAAGGTAACATTATAAGTTTCCGAACCTTCAGGTCTTTTAGCGCCAGTGTGATAATGAAACATTTACGTGATGCATTAATGATAAGATAATTTTTTTCTGGTGTTAATGGAAAAGTTTTATGTTACTAATTGTTCTTTTATAGCCAAAACCTAATACATACTTCCTTTTTTTGCAATAGTAGGTAAAGATATCATCATCCTAGCCTTTTTTCCCGATTGTCTCAGGGTCGGCTTCCCAAACTGAGAGATTTGGCGAGGGCTAACTAAGCTTTTACACAGAGCGACTGCCATCAGACCTCCGCAACACTTAGGGTAAGCTATACCCATTCCCAGTTTAGGCGTCAGAGTTATCATCATATCTGATATGATGTAACGACTGCTATCTGAGTTGGTAAAGATAGCACCCGGGACCAACAGCTTAACGTGCCTTCCGAAGCACGGAGGAAATCAGTGTCAAATTTTGGTCACCTATCATCGGATTGACCGCGCCAATGGTTGCACAACATTTGCGATCATTGTTAAACGAACAAGACCGCGGCGCCACCGAGCTCCTCCGAGAATAGTAGGTAAAGATATAATAAGTGAAAATAGAATCGTGAAAAGTGTGCACTATACTCGTATAAGATCTAAAGTAGCAGAAGTTAAAAACATGAAATGTTTATTAGTTTGAGATGTTTTGTTTGACAAATAAAAATCACCCTTATATTTTACCTATGTTTAGATGTAAAAAAATGGTTCCTTACCACTGCTTCTATCTTATATTATTGTAATTTGTTGTTTTTGTGTAGGAAAATGAATTATATTAGAAATTATTTATTTCAAATGCTATTAAAATCAAACGGAGTGTCTATCTTCGCTATAAGGATATTTTCTTCTCTTTGACATAATGTATTTTTATACTCCTAAATTGTGCTAAAGAAGTCTCTTAACTGTTATGGTAAGACCACCAAAACATCTTAACAAGATTAACTTATCACAGATTCAATCAGACAAAGGCTCTCTACTACACTATGTACAAACACCGTGTGGGCAACATGTAACAGGTTGACCTTACTGCCCACTCTGGCGCCGATCGTGACTCAGACATTAGCATATGTATACAGTGTTGAACGGAAGGATCCGGTCCTCTCTGTCTGGCAAAGAGAGGAAGAGAGGGACGGAGATTGTTATGGGTTTGTATTGTTGATGATTGGAACCAATATTGTTGAAACGTAGATGGGATGGTCTTTGTTGCACAAAAAACAAATATATCATCTAGGAAGAATCCTAGATCGAATAATAATTATGATACTGAGAATATTATCTGTAACCTAGAAACGTTACAGATAATTTATCCTGTAGTAATTTTTACTGGCTTATCTCATTTGGTAGTGACCTCTGCCTTCTGAAACAAGGGTCCTGAGTTCGATCCCTGCACAGTACAAACATTTGTGTGCATGAACATGTCTTGGTCTGAGTGCTTTCTATGTATAAATGTATTTGTCTATAAAAAAAAGTATCGCCAGTAAGTTTATTAATTGTCTAGTTCCAATAGTACACACT
This sequence comes from Conogethes punctiferalis, assembly GCA_031163375.1. Classification (NCBI taxonomy): domain Eukaryota; kingdom Metazoa; phylum Arthropoda; class Insecta; order Lepidoptera; family Crambidae; genus Conogethes; species Conogethes punctiferalis. Next base: position 2,313,000 of record CM062086.1, read on the forward strand.
TCGGCTTAGTTTGGGGCTAGATGGTGATGTGTGGCCCAATGTGGCATGTCTTGGGTTATTTAACGGTATCGTGGATTTATTGGAGACAAGAGGGAGTCCAGGAGGTCCGGAAGCGATTCCAAAGACAACGAGGCAGAAAATTGCGCGCAAAAAGCACCGTGGAAGACTTCCAACTATCAAGATCTTCTTCTTCTCAGCACTTATGTGTCCACGGCTGAACATATGCCTCCTTTCTAGAATTCCAGAGCGTTCTAGATGCGGCGTCTCTGGTCCAGGTCGGCCAACTATCAAGATGATAAGGATGAAACTAGAATTGGTGCGAGATTTCACTGATTTGATCCCTTCACTGAACTCTAGAGCACAAGCAGTTCTTTAGGCGGGGCGTGAAACGGCATCTCAGTGGGCCTTCGGGGTGAGGGCGACAAGCGCAATGGGTTTGTTCTATTAAGCCCGTCGACCTAACTTTTGGACCTCTCGACCGCTTACCATCAGGTGGAGTGAGGTCATCCCGAAAGCTCTTCCTATAAAAAACAAAATAACACTGAAATGTTAAGAAAGCAATAAAATAGACCATGCTGCCCGTCCAATTACCTTCCAAAGAATCTCTTCATTTGATTTACTCACTGATAAAAACTAGCTAGGTTTAATATTCGGATTTAATAGACCATAAGTTATTTGCGTCGTTATTTAGTTCCGTTGTTAGAAGCCATAAAAAGCCTAGCAATTTTTCTGCAAAACAATTCTTGAGTTAATAGTGAAATGTGTGCAGGTGATAGTGTTGTAGCGACACTGCGCTGGATAACGGGACAATGTGGTTCACAGCTTCAAGGGACAGTAGACCTGAGTAATTGATATAAATTTCAGCTTCATACCTCCACGCGTTCCTGAGAAAAAGGGTCTTGACAGACGGACGGACGGACGGACAACAAAGTGATCCTATAAGGGTTCCGTTTTTCCTTTTGAGGTACGGAACCCTAAAAACGTTAGGGATCTGTGTTAAAAGTTTAATAATGTAACCAAAGGTGTGAAAAAATTACCAAAAAGCTATCTTTCAAACTGACGTGTGACACTGCGCTGGATAACGGGACAATGTGGTTTCCAGACCAGTCGTCACATCATATCAGAGATGATGATAACTCTGACGGAATGGGTATAGCTTACCCTAAGTGTTGCGGAGGTCCGATGGCAGTCGCTATGTGTAAAAAGCTTAGACCTCGCCAAATCTCTCAGTTTGGGAAGCCGACCCTGAGATAATCGGGAAAAAGGCTAGGATGATGATGTGGTTTCCAGACTTACTAATAGGACCACCCCATCTCACCCCATGGGTGTCGTAGAATATGACTAAGGAAGTCAGGAGAGGCTTATGTCCAGCAGTGGACTGATACGGGCTGTTAGTAATTTTTATATGTCCAAATTTAAATATATGTGTCTAATAGGCTATTATGACCAAAAATTGTAATTATAGTTCATTCGCGTTAAGAAAATAGTAAAAATTATAATTTCTAGCGTTTTAATTGGCTAGGGGGTGTGGCTTGGCCGGCAGTCGGTGATGAGTCACTATTTTCTTAACGCGAATGAACTATAGTCCGTGTGTTAGCTTATTCAAAAATAAAACACACGTATTTTTTTATTTGTAAATTAGACAAAAAATTACAAAGTTATAGCCCGTTGAAATTATGCGTGACGCCATTCGGTGAGGCATTTTTACGGGAGCGAGTGACGTCAAAGACTCCCACTCCTAACTTTTGTTGCCTTGTATCTTTGCTATTGTTTATTAGAATGAAAAAAGAGAAAATACGTGTCTTTTATTTTTGAATAAGCTAAAAGACGGACTAATTACAATTTTTGGCCATAATAGCCTATTACTGTTGTTGTGTTGTGATGTCCACGTGTAATAAATGTTTTTATTCTTTATTCTTATTATTCTTATTCAGTTTTAAAACCGGCACTGCGGACGTAGGTCCCGTATAAAATAGGACACAGTATTGTGTTCTTCTAGCGCTACACGTCTCTACGTACATACGCAGGCAGTAGTTTCTTTCGTCCAATCCAACTTTGTAACTTCAAAGTTGGTGTGCAAGGAACTCCAAATTACATTGTGCATTTCCTACGCTCCGTCGGATTTCCCCATTATTCTTTGTCGTCATATTTCAAAGAAATAGTAGCAGAACATTGTTGCGTTTCCGAATGCTTGGTATGAAATGTTTCGTATAATATTGCTGGTTTGTACAGTTAGCGTCATAATCATAATTATATGGTGTAGCGCAGACGGCACACTTTTTGTGCGATAGAGTCTGCGTCTGAGACATTTAAAAAGAGCGTCTAGGTCTGCCGACAGAATATTTGAAGATGTGCGTCGTGTGCGTCGAGTCTGTGAAATATCCGCGTCAGATTTTTGCGCGTTGTGTGCGTTACTGCATATACTACCAATTGAGCCACCGAGCCAGAAATGGGAGAGCATACCCACTAAACCCCCCTGTGTTACCAGTGGGCATTAAGTTGCAGGGACACTGGTAACTCCTATCTAGCGAAGAATACCCATTAGTCAAAACCTAACCAGCATTTACATCACATTTTGTTACAAGTCATTCCACTACAAGGAAGTTTCTCTCCAATCAAACGATGACGTACAAGGATTGGATTAATACGATCTTTATGCATGAGCTCTGTCGGTCTGTCTGTTGCGACCCGACAGACCACTTTCACCTTTCTTTTACAGTCAAAGCTTTCTATACTCTACACACACGTCCAGGAAGCACAGTTGTTTATGTATCCTTACCATAGACAAAGGGAAATGGAAGTTAAGTTTGTATTTGTATGCGCTTTCTATGCTGGTTACGGTCATTTGATGGTTGATTTGGAAGTTTTATGGCAAAAGAATAGTTTCTTTGGTTACAAATTGATTAGAAATCTACCACTTACAGTCCGTATTAATAAAAATCACCGTCCCATTTCTTCCCATCGTTGCAGTAAAGCCGACTTGGGCACTTTTTGAGAACTGGGCGACTGAGCTTCCTTAGCCGGTGCTGGGAAAACTTGAAACACCGGAAAATGGGAATGGGAAAAGTAACTTCGGTCGAATTTTGTGGTCAGCCGCTACTTATCTTACAGACGAAACCATAGATTTGGTTACTTGTTCATTCCCACAGCGACTTGGGCTTCTATTTTGCTGTCCACCAGGCGAGGGGAAGCCTACTATTAAAAAAACATTAGATCCTTAACTTGTGGACTAGTGTCAAAGTTTCGGTGACAAAATGTCATAACCGGTCAAACGCACTGGTCGAAGACTTTCGCCTTTGGGCACTGTGGGATCGACGATGTGAAGACTCGACGAAGTTTCCCAAACGCTGCCCAGCCTAGCTGAATTCTCTTATTTAACTCAAAGTTGTTAAAAATACCTACTGTACTATATATAAATTTGTTGTACAATTTAAGCGATCTTATCGCTTTAAGCGAGTTCTTCCAGACTGTTAGCGATAGAGGGGAAAAGGAAAGGAAAATCGGGCTCAAAGTGAATTAAATTAAATATAATTTAAAAAAGTAAAAAATAACACCAAAATAATAGTAACACACCACGCACAACAGAATACAAAAAAGCACACTACTAGAGTTTTCAAGAAACAAAAACAGAAAGAAAATATTAAAAAGTATACGAGTATAAGCTAATGAGGTTGACCGCCATGCTGCAAGTCTGTAACAATTTCGATCGACTGAAGTTATTATACATTACATCACATGTTTATTGACCCAAAGTCGTCAAAGCATAAACATAGTTACACACTGTAGTAATATAAAACGAAATCATAAAAGTACGTCGTAACAATGCTTCCCATCCGAAAGGCAATCGCATAAAATATTTTGTGTAGCGCGGACATATTTCGGCCTTGTATTTGCATATACAACGCGAAGTTAGCTCTCTTTATTGCTATCTATGCCGTAAAAGTCTGCTTTACGATGGAGCAGGATAGGTGATTGATGATAGTAGAACGGTTTATGGCGTATAAAATTATTGTAACTTACAAATCTCTTTATTTTAAAATGTAGTTCGGTTTTTCTTTGTATACTAACACAACATCTCGACACTTGGCAGTCCACTACTGTGCTTCTGTCGTAATTTTCTGCCCCGCACAACTAAACTATGGAATGATTTGTCGCCAGCGGTATTTCCGGACCGATACGACTCCCCAATCTTCAAGAAAGAGCATACTTCTTTCTTAAAGGCCGGCAGCGCAGCTGTATCTCCTGATGTTGCAGATGTACATGGGCGGCGGTTATCACTTACCATCAGGTGACCCGCGTGCTCGTCTGCCCCCTTTTTCATAAAAAAAAAAACAACATAATCACCAGATGGAAAGCTAAAGACGAAAGAAGAAGAAACCTAATGATCATGAAACGAAAGTCGCCGAATGTCCAATTTGCTAACTGGCGGTGGCAACTGACAGGTAACTGACCAGTTACTTGCCCGTTGTCACAGCGATTTGGGTTTCTCTTTGGCTTTTCGTCAGGCGTTGGGAAGCCATTATGTCGAGCTACATAAAAAGTTATCCAAAACCAAGAGTAAAGAGCATATGATACCTACATAGTAAACACCCACACCAACACAAACAGACATGTTCATGAACACAAATGTTTGTACTGTGCGAGAATCGAACTCACGACTGAATTGTATTCTTTTCCATAGCCGTTCGTAAAGTTAAAGGTTTTTTCTACCTAAAAGCTTTTGGAAGACGCCCAGCAATCTGTTAAGCCTTTTTTTCTAAATGACTACGATGATGGCCAGGCCGGCCTTGTCATCATCACCGGACTGTTGAGCCGATGACCTTGCTGCTGGCAGTGGCTGAAAGAGGGAAGCCCGGGATAGAGAAATGGCGCGAATTAAAGGAGGCCTACGTTCAGCAGTGGAAAGATCAGGGCTGTGATTGATTGATTGAAGAGCTTTTGGTGCATTGCTAGACGCAATACAAACGCGATGTTTTCTGATCGCTACGACTTGTCCTTCTTCAAACGCTTCTAAAGAGAACTCTTCTCACGGTAGTCAGCGGCTAAGCTGTGCCCCAGACATTGCAGAGTCTATAAGCGGCGGTAACCGTTTAACATCAGTTGGGCCGCTTGCTCGTCTGCCACCCACAGCAATAAAAAAAGCGTGGCCATGTCTGAGGCCACAATCGCGGCGTGACGTTGACAGCAGATCATCCTAATTACAGCAACGTTTGACCCGACCACTTGCCACACTTCATTGGCTTCCCACTATCCCCTACTAAGGAAATTTGCTAGAATAAATTGATAAATGAATAGCTCTGCTGAACAAGAGACAGGCTTTGGCAACCGACTGCTGCAGGTATAGCCATCACGATTGAAGGCGTAGCTCGGCCGATGACGGGCAGCAGTATCACCGATGCTAGAAGCTAGGCCGTGCGTTCGCCAACCCGCCTGCCCAGTGTGGCGATTATGGGTAAAATCTCCAGTTGTTTGCCCAAAGTGGGGAACAATGGAGAGGCCTATGTCCAGCAGTGGATTGCGATTTGTGGCGATCGCAGGGCGTAGCTCCTCGCTCCGGTGACGCTGCTGCCCGTCACCAGTCTGTGGTATTTAGCTACGTATATATTCATTCATAGGCTAAATAAGGGATGTAAGGGAACGACCCACCATCTTTTTGCTCCAAACTAACCTCACCTGCCCGTGGTGCATCCTGCCGAACAACGAACGAGGCGCTGGCAACCGACTGGTGGCGGTATAACCATCACAATTGAAGGCGTAGCTAAATACCACAGACCGATGACGGGCAGCAGTGTCACCGGTGCTAGAAGCTACGCCGTGCGTTCGCCAACCCGCCTGCCCAGTGTGGCGATTATGGGTAAAACCTCCAGTTGTTTGCCCAAAGTGGGGAACAAATGGAGAGGCCTATGTCCAGCTGTGGATTGCGATAGGCTGTTGATCAATGTCAAAACGCGTGTGATCCCTCTTTTATTAGCACCCTGCCTTCTGAAATAAGGATCGGGGGTTCAATTCATTTGGTTTTGGTTACATGCCCGTTGCCATAACGATTCGGTCTTCTACTTCAAAAAAGTTACGAAAGAAAGGGAAAGCTACATTTACGCTGAGTAACATAAGCTATTTTTATTGCTAAAAAAAAATTATACATACAGACGAATTGAGAACCTCCTCCTTTTTGTTCGAGTTATCATAGTACGGGTGGAATACCAACAAATGTCCGTGACTTTGCTTAATGCGACTGCGTTTCGTATTGCAACCTTGTTGTTCTTAATTGTCTTTTATAATAAACTCTATGAAAGATAACATACATGAGTGCCTGTTTACTTGTGCAAACTGTTTCTATATTTGTCTTAATGGTTCTTGGTGGTAAATAATAATGGACTGTAGTTTCAATAGGCGCTGGTTCATTGTAATCCTTGAAGATACAGCTGACGAACGTGGTGTTACAATATTGAGGGCGGTTGGAGGTTCCCGATCGAGATTGGTGCGCGGTAGCCGTCTGGATATAGTGAGTGTGTAGGGACGACTGAGCGATGACTGCGCGCGCGCCGCGACGTCTGGACCTTCCGCCCGCGCGTCTCCTCCCGTGGGTCGACCGGTCCGCCGCGTCAATAATATTATAGATAGATCATCATCATCAGCCCGCTAACGTCCAATGCTGGATATAGGCCTACCTTTTGGGGGATCTCCCTTAATAAACAAAGACCTACTTGAAAAAAAATATACATACAGACGAATTGAGAACCTCCTCCTTTTTCGAAGTCGGTTAAAAAAAGGAGTTAGGTCTCCCCGTTTTGAGAACGTCGTTGTATTATTAGTGCGGTGTGTTTTATATACGAGAATTATTAAGGTACTAAAGAAGAATTAAAATAATTTTATTTGACAATATGTTAGGAAGGTATATTGTTATTTTTAACACTGAATAAAACATATTAAAATGCCCAAAATAAATAGTGTATTATAATTTTCGCCACAAATTTTGCGAGACAAATCGGAAATGTCCAGCTGGGGACGATTGCAAGTTTCCCCATTAAACCAAATATCGCAAAATCCCTCTTCGTATTTTGGTTGTTTTCGCTACTTAATACACGGATTACAGGCTTACGCTACTTACAAGAACGTCTTTATCTGTAGGATTTCTATGCGAATTACTACAGAAAACGTTCCATTTCGCATCGCGTTTGTCCGGCACTGCGACGGAGTGCGGATTAGATTTATCAGAGAGCCTTTATCAGTATCCCGGCTTCCCGGTCCCGACGCCCCAAATGGCCGGCGGGAATGCGGCGCGGAATGTATTGGCCGAGTGACCTAAGTAACTTGACTTCTAGGTTCTGCAATGGCGCTACATAGCTTTGGTAGATGAAACATATTCAACCGTTATTAGGTGTACGGGACGGTACGTGGCGCTGGTGTGGAAGAAGAAAAACACCGATGTAATTTTCTATGGCAATATTGTAGAGCGAGACGCAGGCTTCTTTTTTCTATTAATTTCTTCTATTAGGCCGGGAACTGTTGCTAGTTGAAGAGCTGCTAACTTGCTGTGCGCCGAAGTGAACATGTCTGTATGCAGGGACTGAATAACCGAAAAATTAAGGTACCTTTATATTTCGGTATGACGTCATACCGAAATATAACGGTTACCGGAATATTTCGCTATCTAAATTTATACCGGTACCGAAATTTTCAGGTACCGTAAAATAAAGGTAATTTCGGTATGAAAGAGACGGGGAGAGGAGACAGACTATTCTGTGAATGACTGGCTCGGTGGCGCAATTGGTAGTGTTGTAAGTGGTAGTGGACTCTTGCCTTCTGAACCATGGGTCGTAGGTTCGATCCCCACCCGGGACAAACATTCATGTGATGAACATTTGTGATTCTTCCGTGTCAATTTATATTTGTAATTAAGTATTTATATTTGTGGTACCCTCGTTGTTCTGATACCCATAAGAGCAGTCCTACTTGACGGGTGTCGGGTCCGGATTTTAATCGGATGTCGGCGCCTCTGTTCACACTTATCAAGTGTCGGGTCCGTTTTTTATCAGTTGTCGTAGGTATTCTTTATTGCTCAAAGAAAATACAAATGGCGGGCTTAATGCCGTATGGCATTCTCTACCAGTCAACCATTGGGCGAGCCAGAATACTATAACATCGTCATCATCATCATCATCATGTACAAATGGCGTACTTAATGCCGTGTGGCATTCTATACCAGTCAACCATTGGGCGAGTCAGAAAACTATACAATCATCATCATCATCATGATGATGAAAGTACAAATGGCGGACTTAATGCCGTGTGGCATTCTATACCAGTCAACCATTGGGCGAGTCTGAAAACTACAACATCATCATCATCATGATGATGAAAGTACAAATGGCGGACTTAATGCCGTGTGGCATTTTCTACCAGTCAACCATTGGGCGAATCAGAAAACTATACAATCATCATCATCATCATGATGATGAAAGTACAAATGGCGGACTTAATGCCGTGTGGAATTCTCTACCAGTCAATCATTGGGCGAGCCAGAAAACTATACAATCATCATCATCATGATGATGATTAAAGTACAAATGGCGGACTTCATGCCGTGTGGCATTCTACGAGTATATCAGTCAACCATTAGGCGAGTCAGAAAACTATAACATCATCATCATCATCATGATGATGAAAGTACAAATGACGGACTTAATGCCGTGTGGCATTCTATACCAGTCAACCATTATGCGAGCCAGAACACTATAACATCATCATCATCATCATGATGATGATGAAAGTACAAATGGCGGACTTAATGCCGTGTGGCATTCTATCTATACCAGTCAACCATTGGGCGAGCCAGCAAACTATACAATCATCATCATCATCATGATGATGAAAGTACAAATGGCGGACTTAATGCCGTGTGGCATTCTATACCAGTCAACCATTGGGCGAGTCAGAAAACTATACAATCATCATCATCATCATGATGATGAAAGTACAAATGGCGGACTTAATGCCGTGTGGAATTCTCTACCAGTCAATCATTGGGCGAGCCAGAACACTATAACATCATCATCATCATCATGATGATGATGAAAGTACAAATGGCGGACTTAATGCCGTGTGGCATTCTATACCAGTCAACCATTATGCGAGCCAGAACACTATAACATCATCATCATCATGATGATGATGAAAGTACAAATGGCGGACTTAATGCCGTGTGGCATTCTCTACCAGTCAACCATTGGCCGAGTCAGAAAACCATAAATCCTCATCATCATGATGAGGAAAGTACAAATGACGGACTTAATGCCGTGTGGCATTCTATACCAGTCAACCATTGGGTGAGTCAGAAAACGATAACATTATCATCATCATGATGATAATAAAAGTACAAATGGCGGGCTTAATGACGTGTGACATTCTCAACCAGTCAACCATTGGGCGAGCCAGAAAACTATACAATCATCATCATCATCATGATGATGAAAGTACAAATGGCGGACTTAATGCCGTGTGGCATTCTATCTATACCAGTCAACCATTGGGCGAGCCAGCAAACTATACAATCATCATCATCATCATGATGATGAAAGTACAAATGGCGGACTTAATGCCGTGTGGCATTCTATACCAGTCAACCATTGGGCGAGTCAGAAAACTATACAATCATCATCATCATCATGATGATGAAAGTACAAATGGCGGACTTAATGCCGTGTGGAATTCTCTACCAGTCAATCATTGGGCGAGCCAGAACACTATAACATCATCATCATCATCATGATGATGATTAAAGTACAAATGGCGGACTTCATGCCGTGTGGCATTCTACGAGTATATCAGTCAACCATTGGGCGAGTCAAAAAACTATAAAATCATCATCATCATCATGATGATGAAAGTACAAATGACGGACTTAATGCCGTGTGGCATTCTATACCAGTCAACCATTATGCGAGCCAGAACACTTTAACATCATCATCATGATGATGATGAAAGTACAAATGGCGGACTTAATGCCGTGTGGCATTCTCTACCAGTCAACCATTGGGCGAGCCAGAAAACTATACAATCATCATCATCATCATGATGATGAAAGTACAAATGACGGACTTAATGCCGTGTGGCATTCTATACCAGTCAACCATTGGGCGAGTCAGAAAACTATACAATCATCATCATCATCATGATGATGAAAGTACAAATGACGGACTTAATGCCGTGTGGCATTCTATACCAGTCAATAATTTTGCCAACTAATATACAAGTAATGCACATACCTAGTTACCTACTTATGTATATTTTAGATACATAATAAAGTTACAAACAAAATAAGTACCTACTTAAAATTGTGATGGGGATACATATATAGTATCTAAACATAATAAACAAAAATATTAAAAAAAAAAATTAAATATCAGACAACATCAAAAAATATTATTTGTATTGAAAAGTGAGACGACATTCATTCTATCACTGACCAGACTTTTCGCGTATGCCATGCACAGGCAGTCTTTCGCGTGCTATGCACGGACAGATAAGAATTGTCAGGAAGAATATTTTGCCGGTGTCGATCGATACGCTCCGCGCAACGAACGCGACGTTGCCAACAATCCGCAGCCGTTTGGCAACGTCGCGGCTTTTCGGTACCGATATTTTATACCGGTTAAATAACGGTAAACCCTTACCTTTATTTTTTTAAGGTACACTTATTTTATACCGGTACCGTAACCGTATACCGTAACCGCTTTCAGTCCCTGTCTGTATGGCGCGCTCCCCTTGAAATTGAAGGGGCGCGGCGTTACCTTAAAGAGAGCCGGTGTCTCGCGCCATTTTTGTATCAATTTTATTGTCAATTTTCATTATGCTAATTACACTTTTATATCTATATTATCTTAATCTATGTACCTATACTATGACTATGGATTGTAATTAAAGAAGAATAATTCTATGTTTTATTAAATGTAAACCTTATAACTATATTTATACACACAAAAAAGATATTACTAATTAATTGACTATTTTATACAAAAGTGGACCATTTTTCCTAACTATTTTAACTATTCTAATGAAATTACTATACATATTTACAAAAACTATACTATTTATAAAAGCCTATGGTCGTCCCGAACATTCCTCCCGCCGTGCATCGGATCCTGTGACGTTGCAATCACGTTGGAGGGCGACCAGTTCTGTGGGGATGACGACTATTTTCTATGCTGCACGCCGTAGGATGCCGCCGCTGGTGCACCCGTGTTGTGATGATGTCTCCTGGCAGTTGCTGTGATGAGTGATGACGTCTCGTAGCCAGATGGTACGTGGTAGCGTATTGTCGACTATTGACGCTACGTCGCCTGGTTATTTCGCCGTGGGGCTCCCGCCGGTGTAGTAAGGCGAACGGTTTTCAGTTGGCGGCTGTGGTGGCTTGTCTCTTAGTACTCGACAAGCTGTTCTTGTTACTGGCCGTAGTAGTAGTTAGTTGTGTTGGCAGTCTTCTATGTATGTTGTCTCGAAGGCGGCGTACGATTTTCTATGGACATTCTTAGTTCGGCGATCATTCCTATCCAACACAGGTCGCGCTACCTGCGCGTTTGGTGACGACATCGGCTGCGTGTATTCGGATGCGCAGTAGATGGCTCTATGTTTGTCGCCAAAGTGCACGGTGGCGTTGCGGCTGTTGTCATAGCTGTAGTGTGTTGCCGTTTCTCGTTTGATGTCTTCTTTCTTGCATAGTTATATTTGTCTTCGCATGTTTGTTTTATGGTGTCGCTAGCTGGGCACGATGACTCCTTTTGTGACAGATACGGCGGTTTAGTGTACGTGTATTTATGATTGCTGTTGACGTCGTGCGGCAAGTCGCGGGTCACATCGTCGGCGGATTTTCTTTGCTTGTAGTGTGATAGGCGAAGCGAGGCCGAGCAGTAGGAGCGTCGCTGTGTACTTCGTGTTGGATTAACTCTATGTTCAAGTTGAAGGCGAGTTTGTCGGTCTGGTGTTTTTATATTAGGCCTTTGATCGCTATGTGTAGATTGCTTGCTATTAACTCTTGAGTCGTCTGCTGTCTTCTGTGGTTGCTTCATCAAATGATTGTTAATGGCAAAGTGGCGTCTTGTTTGTTCATTTGTGCCCTCTTGTGTTTCGGTCTTCATGTGTTTTAGAAAGTTCACACGTTGCTCCGGTGGTCGCGCATGCGCGCCGTGTAGGACCCATCCGAGCGGCGTGTGTGATGCGACGGGTTGATCGCGCCGTCCTTTTCTTACTTCGCTGGCCAGCAATAGGTGCCAGTTGTCTTGGCCGATTAGAAGTTTCGGGGCTGCATTCGTAGACTTGAGGTGGTATTTGATGTCTTCGAGATGAGTGCAATGTTCTAAGTCTTCTTCCGTTATTTCTTGTGGCGACAAGCGAAGGCGATCTATGGTGCGGGCCAGTACATTGTATGGCTCAATGGCGCCGCGCAGTGTGACGGATACTCGGCGTGACTTTGAGGCGGCGAACTTGCTGTTGCTTATCGCTTCTATGTGCAGCGGGTCTATCGGGCCTGTCGCGCCGACTTGTTCGGCGAGTTCGGAGTCTATGAGGGTGACGGTAGAGCCGTCGTCGAGGAGCGCCCAAGTGTCTATGTCTCCCGCCGGTCCACAGACGCGTACGGGTACTATCTTCAAGTAGGAGTGAGTTTTCTTGTGCGTCCAAATTGAAGTAACGGCTTCTTTGTTTATACTATTTTCTTCATTTTCTCTATCGAAGTGAAGAAGTCTATTGTGATAATGTTGGCAGCCATCTATTTCACACTTGATACGGCGACAATTGTGTGTTCTGTTTCTATATTGTAGGCAGCGGAAGCATAGTCGCCGCTCCTTTGCTATGTCCCATCTCCCGCTTGCGTCCGCTTCTATGAATTTTCCGCAGTCTGTTACTATGTGGTGGGAGTCGTCGCATACTAAGCATTTACTCTGGTCAGTAGTCGTAAATGTTCTATGGTTTCTTCTATTGTCTTGCGGGTGCAGAGATGTACCGATGATAGTCTCAGGTTGGGCGTAAGGGCCGCATAGGTCGGCCTCTCGTTGCAAAAATGTCGATATTTTGATTAGGTCCGGTTCATCTTCAGACTGTGTGGCGGCGTAGTCAAACCATCTGTAGCGAAGAGTAGGTGGAAGCTTGTCTATGGTGATCTTCGTTATTTCCGGGTTGTATAGGTAGTAAATCTTCTTAAGAGCTTTCAACGCTGCGACGATGTTAGAAACTCTACTTGCGAATATGCATATATCTTTCGGCGTGTCCGCAGGTCGAGGTAGAGTTCGAAGGCGGTCGAGTTCGGTCGAAGCTATGCAATCGGATCTTCCAAATCGGTTTTCTAACGTCTTCATGACTTCGTTTGGTTGCGCGTGATGTATAAGAAGATTTTCTACAGCTTCTCTTGCCTTCCCTCTGATGTTACGACGTAGTCTTGCTGAGTTTTCGACGTCTGTGTATAGTGTGGCGGACTCGTAGTAGGCGGCTTTGAAAGAAAGCCACTCTTGATGCGATCCCGAGAAGACAGGTAGATCGGTGACGTAGTGCGGGCGATGAGAAGACTTGAACGCAGTAGTGATCGCCGTGATAAGCTCTGATATTTCCGTCTTCTGTGGTGTTGTAGAGGTAATCGGAGCGGTTTCTTGTGTTTCTATTTTCGATTGCGATAAATGTTCTGCTGGAGGCGGCTTCTTTATTTTATTGACGGGCTGCGGTGGCAGTACATCTTGATGAGGTACCGGTAGCGTAGATTGTTGAGGCTTGTGTGTATACAATTGTGCTTCACTTTCGTGGATCCAGGTAGATATCCTCTCGTGCGTTTCGGTGTCGCTGTTTTGTGTCGCTGAGTCGTCATCTTCTTCGGCTTCAATTCTATGTATGCGGGCCTCAGCTAACTCGACTTGAAGTTTCAGGAGGTCTTCCCGCGCCTGAGCGAGTCTTAGCGCCCGGCGTGACTGGGTACTATGACGTGAAGTGGACTTGTGAGCGACCGAGCCCGGCGGCCGTACAGCGGAAGGTTCTTCTATGGGATGCGCTGTAACGGGGCCGGTGCATTCTATTGCTGTGGCTGGTGTTGATGTGCTATGATCGACGGTTTCTGCTTCAATGTTTCGCCTTTTTCCGCTCTGCGATCGCGTAATAGGCATGATGAAATTCTTCTTCTGATCCGGCTCGAAGGACCAATGTACGGGACGGTACGTGGCGCTGGTGTGGAAGAAGAAAAACACCGATGTAATTTTCTATGGCAATATTGTAGAGCGAGACGCAGGCTTCTTTTTTCTATTAATTTCTTCTATTAGGCCGGGAACTGTTGCTAGTTGAAGAGCTGCTAACTTGCTGTGCGCCGAAGTGAACATGTCTGTATGGCGCGCTCCCCTTGAAATTGAAGGGGCGCGGCGTTACCTTAAAGAGAGCCGGTGTCTCGCGCCATTTTTGTATCAATTTTATTGTCAATTTTCATTATGCTAATTACACTTTTATATCTATATTATCTTAATCTATGTACCTATACTATGACTATGGATTGTAATTAAAGAAGAATAATTCTATGTTTTATTAAATGTAAACCTTATAACTATATTTATACACACAAAAAAGATATTACTAATTAATTGACTATTTTATACAAAAGTGGACCATTTTTCCTAACTATTTTAACTATTCTAATGAAATTACTATACATATTTACAAAAACTATACTATTTATAAAAGCCTATGGTCGTCCCGAACATTAGGTTTCGATCTATAATTGAAAATGACGGAGTATCTAATCTAATACCAGCTGCTATTTTTCATCTCGTACATCTCATACCAATTCAATACTGGCTGGCTCGGTGGCTCAATTGGTAGTGACCCCTGCTTTCTGAACCAAGGGTCGTGGGTTCGATTCCCACCCGGGACAAACATTCGTGTGATGAACACTTGTGTTTGTCCCGTGTCTGGGTGTTTATATTTGTATTTAAATATTTATTTGTGGTACCTTCGTTGTTCTGATACCCATAACACAAGTGCTTAAGCTACTTACTTTGGGATCGGAGCAATGTATGTGATGTTGTCTAATATTTAATATTATTTATATATTATATTTCATGCTCAGCTTGTCAGTTGGAAGTGTTTTCGCAATTTTCTGCATCGTGCAACGTTTATTCGAATTCATCTTCCAGCTGCGACTATTCCGAATGGATACTACTTGGGACCTTCACAAAGCTGTGACTCCTCTGGTGTTGCGGTGTTTATAGGCTAAAGTGATCACTTACCATCAGGTGACCTTCAGGCTAGTCATTCCACTCTGTCATAAGAAATTGAATATTATTATTTATTATGTTATCCTTTGTTCCAGATCCACCTAAACCAAAAATGGTGCGATGACGCAGCAATGCTGCTGAAGCAGGCGTCGGCGTCGCCCGGTCCCAGCGGCACGGCCAGCCCCCGCCCCCATCCCAGCCCCAGCTTCAGCTCGCGCCTGAGCGATGGCGCGTCCAGCTCGAACAGCCCCAGGTTGGGCGCCAGTAGCCCCAGGTTGGGCGCCAACAGCCCCAGGTTGGGCGCCAGTCCTAAGGTCGGGAGCCCGCGGCTGGGGTCCGGCAGTCCGAGGGGCGGGCGGACGGCGGTGGAGGATGAAGCGGCGCTGGAGAGGCTGCAGAGTGAACTGAAGGAGGGCTGGACGGTGCACACGGGGAGAGATGGCAGACTGTATTATTGCAAGTAAGTCTTTCATTCACTAGATTTAACTCTTTGTTATTTTAAGAATATTGATACAATGGTATAGAATGAACTCGGCGCTGAGGCTCTCCTCTGAGACTTCAGTATAGGATCCTGTAAAGAGGTGGTGAAGAGGTTTTCAAGAAGCGTGTGATACCTCTGGCCATTACAAGCGTCCATAAGCTAACTTAACTAAATAAGGCGGGGCATAGGCTTGTATGCCACCTTAGTGGTATAAATAAAATAAGAACACTTTATTGGTTTACGTTTTTACTTATTGACTGCTTCGACGCCTCATTTGGTGGTGACTCCTATCTCCTGAACAAGGGGTCGTGGGTTCATTCTGCTGCAACACCTCTCTACGGGCGATAAAAGTGTCGGAATCTGACCCTATCTGAATTTGGATCGCGTAGTGTTGCTACTTCTCCTATTCGTGGTAGGCAATAAGTTATGACCTATACAAAAATATTATGCCAGTGTATTATGTATGACTCATAGCATACTGGCATAATGGAGTAGCTGGTAGCTTCTTTTACATTACTTTTATTCACATTTTTACATTACTTGTTGCTAGCTTTAGGATTCATAAGTACTTATGTATTTTAAGTCTATGTGCATAATGGTATTTTCATTTCATTTCATAGACTTGCTTATGTTTTAGTGCGTGCATTAAAAATATTTGCTCATATCGTATGATGAATTTAATATATCTAAAAATATTTATGATACACCCCATCCAATCGAAGTTATGAATTTTTCCATTTGAAAGCCCACCACTTAGACTGCTCATCGGCGCGGAAATTCCACTTTGAAACGCATCTCACATAGGTGTGGAAAATGTGCAATACAGATCTGACATTTCATTTGGATCCTGCCGTTTGACATCAAACGGTAAATCACAATACGCGATCTTGAGTGGCTCTCGTGACATTCGTACACGAGACTAAACTACTGTTCGATTGGAGACGCGAGAGCACCTGTTCCTGAATTGAACGATACTTTACTGGATATTGCTCGCGATTGTCTAACGATGGCGCTTTATTTGGCAACTAGCTGTGCTCGCGACTTCGTCCGCGTGGAATACTTATTTTTTCCCCGTTTTTTTTTACATTTTCCATTATTTCTTCGCTCCTAATAGTTGCAGCATGATGTTATATAGCCTAAAGCCTTCCTCGGTATATATAAATGGTCTATTCAACACAAAAAGAATTTTTCAATTCGGATCAGTAGTTCCTGAGATTAGCGCGTTCAAACAAACAAACTCTTCAGCTTTATAATATTAGTTAAGATATAGGTTGAATGTACCTGTGAATTCTGGATTGAGAGTAGAACAACCATCGGGGAAGGACCTCCACCCTATAGAATACCGCAGTCAAATAATGTCGTGACGTAAAGAAGTGACCCCTGCCTTCTGAACCAAGGATCGTGGGTTCGATTCCCACCCGGGACAAACATTCCTGTGATGAATCTTTGTGTTTTTTCTGTTATATTTATTTGTAGTACCTTCGTTGTTCTGATACCCATACCTAAGACAAGTGCTTAAGCTACCTTACCTACCTACTTTGGCAGTGTATGTGATGTTGTCTGATTTATATTTATTTATTATTTTAAATGTACCTTTGTATTTGATTTGACCGGTTACCTACCTCAGACGGTAAACACACAAATCACATTTGACATTTCTCTCAAAACAATCGGCTTTCCTTCACGTTCACATTTACAGTGAACATTGATAAAAAGCGATGCGTATTTCCGCTGCGCCCGTGGCGCCATCTGTCTCGCGCGGCGGTGCGAAAGTTCCGGAAGACTGTGACGTCACAAGGTGTCACGGGCAGGGCTGACAGTTGGGACGGGAGACTGGTTCGACTTGCTTGCTTTGTTATTGTTTATTTGGTGAATATCGAAATATCACCTGTCGTTCTATTTTTAGGATGCAAGTGTCTGTCAACTTAAATGTTGTATGTGACAAAGGGGATAGGGGCTGAAATGTTTCTTTTCCTTATCGGCCACAAGACCTCTCTGTGAAGTCTATTTCGTCGTGCCCTTTTATGTGACTGTTGGTGGCAGACGAGCAAGCGGCCTGTCTGATTTTTTTTATGGCGTAAACTGGCATTAAGGTCAACTGATAGTAAATGACCCCTTCAGCCCATAGACACCGATTCACCAGGAAAGTCACAGGTGCGTTCGCGGCTCTTGAGATTGTAGGCTCACTTTTTGAAACATAGCATTCGGGAATGTCGCATCTGGAAACTGGTTCCCTAGAACCTGATGTCAAACAGTAAGCACCACCAATATCTTTGGCTTTGGCATTGCATGGGCTCCCAGGCCCATGACGCTGCCTACAGTGAGGAAAGCCTATTCCCAAAACATAGAAATGCCTACTGTTATTTTATACAGAACCTAACACGTCGAAAACTAAATTGTCGAGGCGAAAATCGAGTTTGTTTGAACTGACTGGCAGCGAAAATGCGTCTAAATCAGTTTGTTGTTGCTGACTGGCAGCATTTTTAACTACATTCGCCGGCTGTCAGTAAAATAATCATTGAAAAAAAGTTACTCAGTTAATTCCTCTGTGAGTGGATCGGACGAGTGACGAATATATCCGCCCTTTGGCAGCTGACAGCTGGGATGGGTTCGACGTTCGTTTGAAATACACTGATGACGTACGCAAGAAAAATATAGATTTTATCGATAACTCTCCATGGATTTTATATTATTTTTGTAGTAATACTTTTTTACAACCAACACTGCTGAAACGCGTACGTTACAGGAAGCCTAATCAGCATGTTTAAAGTCGCTCAACGCGCTTTGAAAGGGAATAGACTTGGTACCTCGCTGAAAGATGGGGTACGAAACGGGCAAATATAACGAAACAAGGGACCGCTCGACGGATTTTAAGGAAACTTGGTACAATTATCTTAACTAATATTATAAATCTGAAGAGTTTGTTTGTTTGTTTGTTTGAACGCGCTAATCTCAGGAACTACTGGTCCGAATTGAAAAATTCTTTTTGTGTTGAATAGACCTTTTATCGAGGAAGGCTTTAGGCTATATAACATCACGCTGCAACTATTAGGAGCGAAAAAATAATGGTAAATGTAAAAAAAACGGGGGGAAAAATAACTATTCCACGCGGACGAAGTCGCGAGCACAGCTAGTTCTTTATACTCCTGGGCAGGTTATAGTATACTTTTCATTACACTACAATCGATAGGAGCAGAGCAGTGATGGAAAGTGTTGGGAAAACAGGAGTTTTATCTGTATGTTTGATCGCGCATCACGCAAAAACTACCGCATGGAAATGAATGCGGTTTTCACCAGTGTATTGCTAGAGGTCTAACTTAATATTTGGGCACCATTTTATGGAAGACAGTTATTTTTGAAACTCGATATACACGCGTGCGACGCCGCCGGCATAGCTAGTTGTAAATAATAACATTTGCTTTGCGGAAGCACTAAAAGCTGACAGGCGAAATGGTCACATTCAGTATTGATAACCCTGAGTTCTACCATTTGCGACCGCCTCGCGCCGGCTCGGTCTGGCTAAGACAATGTGTAGTCGATGCCGCACCCACTAATTACTGATAATTATCGATAATCGACGTTAATCGTTCCGCCGCGCTCAAGTACACAGGATACTGTTATGAAATCGTTGGTAGCTATAGAGGTAATAATAGTTTAGAGTGTTGAAGAGCTTTTAACAACTGTTTAAGCAATTGTTGGAAATACTGAGTAAATCTAGTATTTGGTTTTGGTTTTACGTTTATTAACGAAGTTTTTAACCTTACGGAGGATAATTTATTCTACAGGGTGTTTGGAACAGCGCTGTTGAGCGAAAATCGGAGCCTTAAAAACAGTTTTTTTTATAGTAGCTCGACACAATGGCTTCCCGACACCTGATGGAAAGCGAAAGAGAAGCCCAAGTCTCTGTGACAACTGGCAAGTAACTGGTCAGTAACGTATCCGTTGCCACTGCCATGCCGGCCCAACCCTAACCCCCCACGAACTCCGAGCCCCGCACGATTTGTAATTAAGTTAATGATTAAACGAACTTACTGTTAATATTAAGTATCATTATTATCATCAGCCTTTTGGGGTCCACTGCTGGACATAGGCCTCTCCAATTGTTCGCCACTGGTTCTTGGATCGGTCTTATCAATGTCTGTCATGTTTTCAAGTACAAAATAGAAGTAGATTTCTCAAGGGCCGGGAACGCATCTGTGTTGCGGTGTCTATGGGCTGAATCAGTGCAGGTCACCTGATGGGAAGTGATCGCTTCCCATCAGGTGACCTTAAGGCCCGTTCGCCCCCTCTGTCATAAAATAAAGTGATACAAATTCAACAAATCCTTAACACCACATCGCAAATCTTCAAACCTTTATTTCAGCTTTACAACGAGAATACTGCAGCACACAAAATTGTAGAGAACATTACCAAAAGGTGCATGTTTACAAGCGTGACGTGATCATCCCCGTGCCAGGGGGAGAGTAACGACCCGCCGCGTGTTTTACACCCCATCAATAAAACCTACGTCAAATCGCACCCTTGAACTACCCCTGATTTAACTGAACAACAGGTTAATAAAGATGGAGAAAGATTATGAAAGAATAGGTTGGTGCAGTGTCGTTCTAAAGTTATGGGAGTACATTTTTTTATAGTAGCTTGACAAATGACATAATGGCTTTCTTACGCCTGATGGAAAGCGAAAGAGAAGCCCAAGTCGCTGTGACAACGGGCAAGTCACTGGTCAGTTACCTGTCAGTTGCCACCGCCAGGCCGGCCCAACCCTAACTCCTCACGAGCTCCGGAAACCCTACTCACCGGCAGAAATGACCCGAGGTCATTTGGCTGCGGTATTCTTTAAGGTGGAGGTCCTTCCCTGACGGGCGGCTTAATTCGAACGAAGATTCGTTATATCCTGCCTCTCTTAAAACATTTTGTTTGATGACATTAATGCGATGATCCATCTAATAAAGATCATTTATTTACATCTTATTCATCTCATTTCGAGCTCAATAACAAAAGTTAGCCAGCTAAATAGGATAGGAGGATAAAAGGGCTTTTAAACCTAGAAAACACAATTGCCCTCGATACATCTCGGTATATTAAAATGTGCTGAAACAACTGTCTTGTTGTCGGACCCGATACCCACACAAGGGCTGTTTGTTTAGCCTGTAACCGATACGGGGAGGGATGTCGAAGCTATGGAAGGGCTTCATTTTTAGCCTATTGCAGTCCACTGCTGGACATAGGCATCTCCAGTTGTTCGCCACTTAGGGCAAACATCTGGAGGATATACCCATAATCGCCAATTTCTCGCGGATTCGAACCCCGTTCAGTAGAAATATTTTTCTGCATGAATATATCTGTTTGTAGTGGTCTGCTTGTTTGCTATGAATAATATGTATTTACTGACATAAATATATCTAAGTAGTATTTTATCAGTTATCTAGTTCGGTAGTACAAGCTTCGGTTTAGTTTGCGACTAGATGGCGCTGTGTGGCCCAGCGTAGTATGTCTTGGGTTATTTATTTCTTTATTTTATTTCAATAAGGAAAATATTGTCTTCGCCTAATAAAGCTACACTCACCTTTGGACCTCTGTATTCTAAAATAAAGAATTCGAAAATTGTGTTAACAAAATGAAAGCGATTATATTTATTGACAAATTAGCATGACGGTCGTGAGTCGGAATATCATTGAGCATTATGACGTAAGGGTCGAAGGCCTCAGTTGCGTAATACGTAGCATCAAACATGTTAATTCTGCGATAAACAAACAACCTTTGATATTTCGATGAGATCAGTATCGTTTGTATACAAACAAACCTAACCGTGAGGTGTGACTTTGCATTCTTGATGTTACATCATTAAATCATTGTCTGAATTAGCGATAAAAGTACCTACTTGACTTGCACCGAAAGAAGTCGAAAATGCAAGATTGATTCCAAATCTTAGGCTGCATAAGACTGGCAATTCATTTACTGGGCTAAGTGTAAAATTCTTTAACAAAGTACCACAGAATATTGTTGAATTACCAATACATAGGTTTAAGTCTCATATTAAGTCATGTCTTATGAAAAAAGGATATTATAAAAATTAAACCGACTTCAAAAAAAACACAAACGACCAAAACTAAAAAGCGATAAATAACGTAAGTAATTCTATCCTTAATACATAATTATTTAAATATTACAATTATCACTTATTTTTGAAGTCGGTGCCAGCCTCTCAGTACCTAACGTAGACTGTTGTTGTATGACGCGCGCGGCCGGCAAATCCACACGACAATATACATTTATTTGCTGGCACCGACTTCAAAAATAAGTGATAATTGTAATATTTAAATAATTATGTATTAAGGATAGAATTACTTACGTTATTTATCGCTTTTTAGTTTTGGTCGTTTGTGTTTTTTTTGAAGTCGGTTTAATTTTTTTTAAAAAAATAATTTTATTTCTCTATTTTTAGTTGCATTAATGTGCTGTGACCTTGAAAAAAGGCTAATTAATGTCCTTAAGAGTTTTACTTAGGAATGAAAATTTTTGCTTTAAGTTAAGTGAAGACTTTGCGATCTAGAATCAAGCATATCACTTACCAAATCACCTGCCCTATTAGCCCTGCATAAGTACATACTACTACCTAGTTTAATATCGACCAATGTCAGTAGGTACTGTCCCCTAACTCCTAACCGTTAAGGAGTTCTGTGGCTTCATCATCAGCACCAGATGTTGACGCCCGGAAGCATATACCTAAGTAAAATATGATTACGTAACAAAAACACCATATGAGCATACAATTTTCGGTTGTTGCCCTCAATTTCTCCAGGATCCCATCATCAGATCCTGACTTGGTGATAATGGGACCACCTCGGAAGTGTCCTCTGTCGAACTGTCGAAAAATTTTTGAAATCCATCCATAATTGACGGAAATATCGGTGAACATACATAAAAAAAAAAAAATATTATACATACAGACGAATTGAGAACCTCCTCCTTTTTTCGAAGTCGGTTAAAAATACAAGACTTCCTAGACGATAATATTACATGGACATAATGAGCTGCTCGCCTGCACTTAACAAATATTGTATTAATGTATGACATCAACAGTATGATGATTATGTATATTTTTGAAAAAAAGCCAAAATTGATGAGTTTCTTGCGGCACTTCTTCTCATCAGGCCTCATCCTTATCACGTCGAAGTGCTAGTAGGGAAAAAAAAGTTTGACGTGCAAAAGAATTTACTTGTAAATCTATTTGCAGAAATAAATTATTTTATTTTATTTATTTTTATTTTATTTATTGTTTTAGCTCAGTTACTATTAGGATATTATTTTATGGGTTTCTGTAATTGGTTTTTAACTTTTGTGTACACAGGAATAGCAGATCAGGGCATGTAAAACTAAAACATACATGATGCGAATAGCGCTCAAGAATAAAGATGACAATATATATTTTATGTTCTGGCTTTTCTATATTTCATTGCCTGGCAGGGTGACTCAGCCCAGCTCTGCCTTCTGAATTGTCGTGGACACCCAGACAATCTTTCGTTTGATCAACATTTTGTTTATTTTTTATGGTGCCCTTTTTAAAATTATTAATGAAATATCACACGACATCACATACTCGTACAATGCTCCGATTCCTAAGTAAATAGCTTAAGCACTTGTGTTATGGGTATCAGAACAACGAAGGTACCACAAATATGTACTTAAGTACAAAAATAAACACCCAGACACGAAACAAACACAAATGTTCATCACACGAATGTTTGTCGTGGAATCTTACACAGGACTCTTGGTTCAGAGGGCCGGGGTCACTACGAATTGAGCCACCGAGCCAATAATATGGTGTCGTTGAGAATAATACCCATCCCTTGACAATCGTGCTAACAAGGAAGCTTCCATTGCGTCTAACTTTGCATTCTAGAATATGTTAATTGCATTTTATACGGTACTTCTAGCACTCTAACCCTGCGTCTTCATTAGTCGGGTTCATTACAACCACAAACTAATATGATATAGTTTCACAAACACGGGTCCCGTACCATACCGTTTCAGGTTAATTTATATCCGTGTGAGCCACGCACATGTTAAGAAAATTAATAGCCCTCTCGTGGTTTGTTGCGAAAACACTGCAAGGGGCGCGGCGGTACCCGAATACAGATTGTGCGACATGACGTTTTTATGTGCGCCATATTGTTTTTGTGTATTTTTTTTTTCTTATATTTATTGGCGATTACTTTGTCGTAAGCAATATTTATGTCAAGGGTTTTAGTGTGACTTAGTATTTTATTTTTGCTTAAAGCTTTGGGCAAAACTTAATCACTGATTTTGAAAGACAGACAACAGTTTTATTTTGTACAAATGACATTATTTTAATTATTGTCATTAGATAACATGTTAATAATCTAAATAATAATTAAGAGAGGTAGGGCATAGCGAATCTTCGCTCGAATTGAGCCGCCCGTCCGGGGAAGGACCTCCACCCTATAGAATACCGCAGCCAAATGACCTCCGGGTCATGTTCCTGTCGGTGAGTGGGGTTTCCGGAGCTCGTGGGGGGTTTGGGGTGGGCCGGCATGGCGGTGGCAACTGACAGGTAACTGACCAGTTACTTGCCCGTGTCACAGCGACTTGGGCTTCTCTTTCGCTTTCCATCAGGCGTAGGAAAAAAAAATGTTGCTATTGCCAGAAAATGTTATAGTAGCCTTAACCATTTTTGATAGATTTTTGATCCTCCTCAAGAAGCTATGGTTCTTTACGCGGTTCAACCACCGCTAACTAATGTTTTGATGGCTTCAGACGCTCCAAAGATTTCCCTAGACCATACCTGTACCTATCTATAAACCATCTGTCGAACCCTGTCACCATTCGATGGGGACCAATGTGGCCCTAATACGCTTTTTATATTTTCCAGATGTTTTTTATGCAAAGGTTTTGTTTTGGTTGTATTGGCGATTTCCTTGTAAAGTTCAATGGAAGGTGCACGACTACTTATTCACGTTACGTAACTTTGCATGTGCTATTGGATTCATACTTGTGATTAGTCCAGGTCACTGTGACAACAGGCAGACAGGTAACCAAACCTCCCACGTGCCAGGGGCCCTACTACCAAAAATGAAAACGATAGTTCGGTGAACGGATCGCGTTATTTTGCAAAATAAATCTCTCCCATTTGTCCCTCCCGTGTTCTTATATATGAATTAAATTAATTAAAATGGACTTTGACGAATTTTAGCTCGTATATTCGAACACGGGAGGGACAAATGGCTGGGATTTATGGTGCCAAAGTACGCGATCCGTTCAACGAACGATCGTTTTTGTTTTTGGTCCCAGTTGCTATCGGCGTGTCTCTCTAAACATTTGGCATTGGCAAAAAATACGTGTCTTTTATTTTTGATTAAGCTAAAAGACGGACTAATTACAATTTTTAGCCATATTATGGTCGTAAATTCTACACGCGTTATCACGCGTATATTTATTTATTTATTTTATGTGAACTCGATAGAGTTAGCCATAACCCAAGACATGCCACCCTGGGCCACTCAGCGCCATCTAGCCCCAAACTAAGCCGAAGCTTGTTGTCTAATTCTCTTATAAATAAATACATAAGCTACATAAATAAATATATAACATATAAAATCATACATAAAACATAATATGTAACGAAGTAAAACTAAAGGTTATTGTTGGTTAAAATTAGTTACAACTGCATAACACTAGATGGCGCTGTGCCTTATTAACACGCGCAAGCATTGTGATTTTTCAAATGTATAGGTGTCCGTCTAGTACAAATAAAGTTGTCGTATCTTATATCGTTATCGCCTGAAGAAAGTTGGTGTTTTAGTTAGATACATTTTTTTTTGTAAATAAATATATATTATACATATAAAACACCCAGACCAATACAAACAGACATGTCCATGCACACAAATGTTTGTACTGTGTGGGGATCGAACCCACGACCCTTGGCTCAGAAGGTAGAGGTCACTACCAATTGAGCCACCGAGCCAGTCAAAGAAAAAAGAAAAAAGAGCTTCTTCATTTCACGACATCGCATCACAAAGTCTTGATTATCATGATAACTTACCTACTTTTAAAGTGCACGCTTATGTAGTCTTCTAATGTATAATCAAGCATCATACACATTATTCCCCGCTCTAAAAGCAACTTCCTCAGATAGTTACCCTTCAGTATCATATGATATTAACACCGGAAAATCCTCTCAAAATGGGACGACCTAAACCAATACCTTTCGCGAACCCATCGTGTCACGTAATCAGGGCAGATGAAACAAGATATTGCCGCATTGGCAACTTTAGGCAACATCCGGCACTCATCATGTTTACTAAATATTGACAGATACTCTTTATTGCATACCAAAAAAATTGCATACTTTGAACTTTGAGTAATTTATTACAATTGTATAACGGTATTACAACTCGACTTATCACATTTTAAATAATTATTCGTCGAACATAGATTTCCCTCGATGTCTGTCTTCGGTCCAAGCTGATAATCGAATGCCGGCTTGCCTCGTCCATCCGCCCAGCACAGCTTCCCCCTCCATATTTTTCCCGCCTATTTTGCCGCCAGAGAGGCGCGCTGTCAAAGTTGCCATATTAAATTTGTATTGCCACTTAATTCTTACAAAACATACTAAATAATGAGGGCAATAATTAGACAAATATTAAAAATCACGACAATAGTAAGACAGAGAAGGTGAAATAGTACTATTTTCTTTCTACGCCTGATGGAAAGCAAAGAGAAGCCCCTATACTCATATATTGCCTAAAGACTCACAGTGCCTAAAGAATAGAGTCTTAGACTAATCAGTCATGACATACGGAGCAGAAACGTTAAAGCTTATGGTACCTACAGAGCGACTACAGCTGGTCTGCAAGTTTAAAGTTGCTCAGCGAGCTATGGAAAGGATAACCCTTTCAACTCTGCCTCTCTGCGAGATCGAATCCGTAATTGATTGATCTGACAGAGAACCAAAATCATCACCATAGCTCACTAGATAGCGCTGCAGGCTTGTTAGCCCCCTTAGTTAAAAAAAAACGTAAGTATTATACAAAAATATCAGTTTCTCAACCATTTTTGTGTTTCCAGGAAAAGGGCACGGTAACTTATACCTTTTCCGGTACCTTTATCATTAAAAGCAATATTTGTTTTTGTATAAAGACGTCATTTATCTCTTCTCATTCACCCCATAGCTGGCCGCAAGCTCGAGCCTAAAAGTAAGTAAGTCGTACGCCTCCTAAATCTGCGCGCCCATAAATCACATTTGTATAGCGTGAAGCTGTAACTATTTTTGTTTCCATTGTAAGAAGCGGTACGTCAAACGTTTATTATTTCGTTTATTCTTTTTTTTTATAGTGTCTCGACATAATGCCTTCTCTACGCCTGATGGAAAGCGAAACAGAAGCCCAAGTCGCTGTGACAACGGGCAAGTAACTGGTCAGTTGCCACCGCCATGCCGGCCCAACCGTAACCCCCTACGAGCTACGAAAACCCTGCTCACCGGCAGAAACACGACCTAGAGGTCATTTGACTGCGGTATTCTATAGGGTCACACTCAGTCACAGTGTGACACGATCCGGTGTGACTTGTTGAGAATGTTTATCTGAAACACCCGAAGCGAAGCGAAGGCGGGTCGCTAGTTTCTTATATTCAGATAATAATATAATGACTTTTTTTAAATTTAAGGCTATAGTGGAGCTTATCCAACTAAACCGGTTCACGAACCTTCTGCCATTGTCAACGTGCCGTACAGAGAATCACAATGGAAACGCGTCCGTTCCATATGTGGGCCTCGGGCACGCAACGCCGCGGCCGATAGCGATATCTGTGTCGTAACAGCCGCCATTGTTAGACGAACTGTTTCCTATTTGTGTTACACTTTTGTAGCGGCGAGTGATGCACGCCCCATTTTCGGAACACGCACAAAGTGTCTGTGACAGATCTGGGTCGTCCCGCGTCTGGTACGTTTGTATCGGAAAGTTTGTTTTGCGTGTATAAAAAATATACAGAATATTTTATTGACCTACCTACACTGATCCACAAATCAAACATAAATGACAAGTTGATTAAGTTTGGCGAAACATCCCTGATATCTTCGATCTCCGTTTGGGATCAGTATAGTCAGAATTATATTACAGGCTCATATACAGCAGTAGCAACTGATAAATGATTGATTTGGTTACCTATCCATTGTGGCAGCGACTTGGGCTTCCTTTTTTGCTTTTCCATCGGGCAAAGGTAGGCCACTATACTTCCTAGTGGCAACTAGGAAGCTGAAAAATGAAAAAAACATTACCTTGTAATGAGCAAACTTCTGGAGGATATACCCATAATCGACACGCTAGGCAGGCGGGTTGGCGATCGCAGGGCGTAGCTTCTTCCTTCTGTGACGCTGCTGCCCGTCATCGGCCTGTGGTATTTAGCTACGCCTTCTATCGAGATGGTTTTACCGCCACCAATCGGTTTGCCAGCGCCTCGTTTGTTGTTCGGCAGGATGCTCTACGGGCAGGTGAGGTTGGCTTGGAGCGAAAAGGTGATAGGTCGCTCCCTTACATCCCCAGTCAAGTCGTCATTTGGCAATAGAAATAGATATGTATTGTATATGTTACTTACATCATACTTAGTTAATCTTGTACAACAAGCTTAATATTTGCTCACGCGTCTCACGGATGTCCGCAGTCGTAATATTTTGTTTACTTATTCTGAGTTTATGCGTCGTCATACCTTCTCTAGGTGTTTGCATGCCGTGTGCACGGGATATGTCCATATTTTTAACCCAAGTAAGCTAAATATTATATTAACCTTCTTTTGTTTTTCTTAACTTCAGGCAAAGCTTTTTCCCCGAGGGGAATTCACGCTACGATTATAAACTAAGTTTAATTTCAGAACCTTGTACAGTCATAGTCTAAACTAATAATATTATAAAGAGGAAAGATTTGATTGTTTGTTTGTTTGTTTGATACGAATAGGCTCCGAAACTACTGGACCGATGTGAATAATTCTTTCGCTGTCGGAAAGCTACATAAGTACACTATCTGCGCTGAACATAGGCTATATCATATACAATACACACATTAATATTTATGCCCATCAATGTCATATTATATGGGACATAGACTTTTATGTCCGCGTTATGTCATGGACCATTGTGTATGGTGTTCTCGCCTTAATCGCGGAGGATCGGAGGATCAGAGGATCGCCGGTCTGGTCAATTTAGGAATATTATTTTTCTAAATTGGATCGGATTTGGGTATTCTGGGAAACACCTCCTGTAACTCCTGGTTCGATTCCTGGCCGGGTTCGAAAACTGTGTTATCGTGGAATTCTCAAGTGACGACCAGTTAGGTTTTGGTTGGAACTAGTTGGACGACTGTGGTCCCGGGTTCGATCCACGCACAGTACAAATTCATGAACATATACGTTTGTATTGGTCTGAGTGTTTGATGTTTATTATGTAGGTATTCATTTACATAAAAAAGTATCTAAGTAATTTTATCAGTTATCTATGCCCATAGCACTATGTCATCTCATCATCATCATCACGCTATCGCAGCCCACACGTGGACATAGGCCTCTCCAGTGTCCGCCACTTTGGGCAAACATCTGGAGACTTTATCCATAATCGCCACGCTGGGCAAGCGGGCGATCGTCATACTATGTGTCTCTTTTTTAGGGATCCGTAGCCAAATGTGTATTTATATTTCATTTTATCATATATTATTTTGATATTTATTATTATTATATATTTAGAATTATTGTTTTCAAATTAACTTTGTGGCACACTACCTTAAAATTAGTTTCTGCTTAGCCCAATGGTTGACTGGTAGAGAATGCCTGGCATTAAGTCCGCTTTTTGTACACAGTTTAATTGTGCAATAAAGATTAAATAAATAAATAAATGGCAAGAACGGGACCCTTATAGATAAAATTTGTAAAATAAAGAAAAACATTTATTTAGCTGTATAGTGGTACGGAAAAGTTTCAAACGTGCGCGAGTCCGACTCGCACTTGGCCGGTTTTTATTCTTATATCTTGATTTATCGGAAACATTTCCGATTCTTTGTGAAAGGGGCCTAGTTGATTGAATCATAAATGCTATCCTAACTGAACTAAGCCGTCGTGCACACAGCGCGTAAGCCCTAAGGGCTTGTTAGCACGTGCCGACTGCGGGCAAACGTTTGCCTTTTCAATTATTTATCGGCCCTTTGAGATGCACTGACAAGATGTAAGCTCCGTGGGATTTAAATGGATTTAGATTGAAGATACCTGTTCTATTGCCCATCTCTTCTCGTATCGTCTTCTTAAGAGTCAACTAAGAGACTCAGGCGATGAAGGAAAATAATTATTACTTACTAGTTGTGCCGGCGGCGTCGCACGCGTGGATATCGGGTTTAAAAATGACGGACTTTCATAAAATGCTGCCTAAATTTTAGTTGTTGCGTGATGCGCGTTCAAACATACAGATAAAAATTTATCCCGTTTTCCTAACATTTCCCTTCACAGTTTTGCTCCTATTGATTGTAGGGTGATGAAGTATGAAGAATATGCCCAGGAGTATGAAGAATAATTGTACCAAGTTTCGTTAAAATCCGTTTAGTAGTTTTCGTTTTTGTCAGACAGACAAAAATTTTACTGATTACATTTTCGGCATCAGTATCGATCACTAATCATCCCCTGATAGTTATTTTGAAAATATATTTCATGTACAGAATAAGTATAGATAGAAGGTAGAAGATATATAAGAAGATGTAGTTCCAAAGCCAACGTTTGCCTCTCGTATACTGAAACTATCAATCACGACACCCACGGTTAACCATTCCATGGAAACTCGCAGCATTTACCATAAATTGTTTCGGCATAACCCAACATTATCACGCCGTGCCAACTCGCAAGAACGATCAAGGAGACATTTGCCCCAAGTGTTAACCCGTAACTGCTGTGGGGTCCAATTTGAACTTCTCAGTTAATCAAATGCTCTTTAGGGATAATTATGTGAACATGGTAATATTATAACAGTTCAGTGCTTTGGATAATTGAGCAGATAGGAACGAAAAAGTTTACTGCTGAAAAGTTCAGGATTCTTATTATTTTATAGAAATTCCAGATTTGGTGCTATTTTTATGAATAATGTTATTCATAAACACTTAAGACTTATGTATCGTTAAGTAAATACGAAAACATTTTTATTTATTTATTTATTAAGGAAACATACAGCACATAATATCACATTTACATTAAACATAATGAACTAAACATTGGCAATTAAAGTTTCCACTGCTAGTTTACACATAAGACAATGTTGAATAGGCAGCAAACATACAATTCAACCATGAATGGAGGATGAGGTCCTCTTAACGTCAAATACATTTAAACACTTAAAAAACTATCTTTATTTTTATTTTTCAAGAAGTTACGAAACCGCCCTTTCTCTTTGTCAAAAATGTCGATGTGGTCAAAAGAATTTTTAGTTCATAAGCCCCCCGTAACGATCAAATTGTTTGTCAAATTTTACGTGTTTGTCAAAATTATTTGATGGTGTGCGTGCAGCAGTGTTTGATGCGTTTGTCAAACAATTTTGAAGCGTTTGATGAAAATATTGATTGATATGGATACGGAAAAAGTTTGACGTTGGGTTTGATCGTTTATGCTATTGTTTGATGAAGACGTGACGTTTGATCAACAAGTTTGTAACATTTGATCGTCAATTTGATTGTTTACAGGGCGCTATACCCTATATTTTATCTTATTTCTTATTATATTTGACCAATTCTACCATACCTAAAAATCGCCTCTAGCTACAAAATGTCCGGTTGTAATAGACTGTATCTATGTCTTCTCATGTTACTCGTATTTCATCAAGCTTCGGGATAAATAATGGTCAAACAGAGGGTATCCAGTCCGGTCTTTATGTGTCTTCATACGAGCAACTGCTGGTTAAATAGGTCATGCATTCAAGTTGCCAAAGTTTCGGGCGGATGTCCCGGGAGTTTGGCAAATCTTGGATTTCACGAATGCCTCCGGGCAGAGCGATCGCGCTCGTTAATTAGTTTGAAATTTAAATTTAAACAATGCTGTGTGCTTTGAGTTTGAGGCGATAATGTGGTTTTGGGATGATCTGCGCATCACTTGGATGTTGTTTTGGGTAAATGTAATAAATAAATAAACATAAGACACTCCTTTTCTTCTTGTATATTGATACATTTGCCATTGGGCAATTTATACAAATTCCACCCAGAACCCAGCCACGGTAATTTCTGCAAAAGTCCACTGCTGGACGTATGCCTCCCCCTATGATTGTTAATTGGAAGTATTTACCTTTATCATTACATTTAGTTTCACCATCTAGCCTTTTTCCCGATTGTCTCAGGGTCAGCTTCCCAAACTGAGAGATTTGGCGAGGGCTAAGCTTTTACACAGAGCGACTGCCATCAGACCTCCGCAACACTTAGGGTAAGCTATACCCATTCCCAGTTAGGCGTCAGAGTTATCATCATCTCTGATATGATGTAATGACTGCTATCTGAGTTGGTAAAGATAGCACCCGGGACGCAACAGCTTAACGTGCCATCCGAAGCACCGAGGAAATCGGTGTCAAATTTTGGTCACCCATCATCGGATTGACCGCGCCAATGTTTGCACAACGTTGCGATCATTGTTAAGCGAACAAGACCGCGGCGCCACCGAGCTCCTCCTTAAAGTCCTTCCATTTCCTCCTCCTACTACACCTTAGTAGTTTAAAATGTGTTAATGATCGCAATAGGTTTTAGTTGTACCCAGGAAACCCTACTGCCCGTTTTCTTATATTCCCTAAGTCGTGTTCTACACCCACGGGATGAGATGGGATGATCCTATTCTTAATTCGAACATCACAGGGAAAAGCATTATGCCCTAGTTTACCTAGTTTAGTCTTCGTCCTAGAAAATTATACGTCACTTTCTCGATACTATTTTTTCCCGCTAACTTCCGTTCCCGTGGGAATTTCGGGAATTTCTTTCTGATTGCACCTCTACGGTACCTAACGGCCGTATTCACAAACGTTACTATGCGTCGCGGGAACGCACAGGTACCCAAAAACGTATAGGATTTTGGGCACTGTGCGTCCGCGCGTCGCATAGTAACGTTTGTGAATACGGGCCTAAGCTACGTCTCTGTCATATTTTAAGTGCCCACGTTTAGCTGTTTAGGCTGTGCGTTGATATGTTGTTTCTCCTTTTATTTATTTAGATAAAAAACGCAACATGTAATACTTTTGTTTCGGAATCAACGCCTCCCGATTCCAAAGATATTTTATATCCAACTGTCTTGTTTCGCCCGCATGGGATTCGATCTGACACAGAAAATCTTTCTTACAATCTTGATGGCTCATCTTGTATAACATAATGCCGGGAACAAAAAATGTTAGGTGTAACTGAAGAATTTTGTTACTGGTTAAAATAAAAGATTTTCAGATAACAGCTATTCTAAAAGACATATTCTTTATTTTGTTTATTATAAACTAGCTGCTGCTCGCGGCTCTGCCCGCGTGAATATTCGTATAAAACGTAGCCTATGTGTTAATTTGATGTACAAACTATATTCCTGTAAAGTTTCATTAAAATCCGTTCAGTAGTTTTTGCGTGAAAGTGGAACAAACATCCATCCATCTATCCAAACAAACTTTCGCGTTTATAATATTAGTAGGAAAAGGATTAGTAGGATAGGGTGTGTTAATCTGATGTACAAACTATATTCCTGTAAAGTTTCATTAAAATCCGTTCAGTAGTTTTTGCGTGAAAGTGGAACAAACATCCATCCATCTATCCAAACAAACTTTCGCTTTTATAATATTAGTAGGATAGGATATTAGTAGAATATAATATCAGGTAAGACTAACAGTAAATAGGTCATTATCATCAACAGATACAGGGCTCCCCCAATGACAGTTGTAATTTGCCGGGGTTTACCTTTGTCACGCTTGGCAAGCGGGTTGGTGACCGCAGCTTCCTAATATTCCCTTAGTCGTTTTCTACAACACCCACAGAATGAAATGGTCCTATTAGAAATTCGGGAACCACACGGACAGTAAATAGGTTCTAGTTATATATTCAATACAAATACTGTTAGAAATATATTTTATAGTAACATCAAATAAACACATTTGCGCCACCTATGTATCTATGGTTGTACATCTATGATAATGATATGTTTGTCTATGGTTAAGCTGTATTCGCCATTCTGAAATTAGAATAAATGTCCGTTGGTTGTCTCACAGAATTACGTCGTTTTATTACAATGAATGATTGATACAATGAATGTATTCTGAAAAAAAAAACAAATCCTAGTTGCTATCACCTCTTTTTCATGTCAACATTGACAACGCTCCTTACTTTTTGGTTCACATTAAAGGTACTGTACATCTCTTCTCTTCCAAGTCTTACTAATAAAATAACTGATTACGTTAGCTAACTAAGTTAGATACACAAAGTACGCTTAGATCTTATCCTGACCTTCCCACAAGTATTACATCAAACCAGCAAGTTAATTCTTCACGCATCCCTCCCAAGAACCCACATTGTACCCATTCTATATCCTAAAACAAACAACAAGTCTAAAATTATCAATTTCAAGTTTCATCTACCGAGTGAGACAAGACCACAATATACCGAAGTCCATAATAAAAGCGGGTAAAGTTGGTTCTCAGCCACCGCAGCCTAGCATAATAAAGGGAGTTGGTCAATGGCTCGGGAGCCAACTTAAAAGTGGTTTAAGTTTCGCTTGGGCATAACTAACTCTGTTTAGTTACTCGGGAAAATCTTGAATGGAGCTTGTTAATTCGCCAGTATATGAATTTGGCAAGTCTGTTGAAGAACATTTACTTTAAACTAGCTGTGCCAGCGGCGTCGCACGCGTGGATATCGCGTTTCAAAAATAACGGACTTCCATAAAATGGTGCCCGAATTTTAAGTTAGACCTCTAGCAATACATTGGTGAAAACCGCATTCATTTCCATGCAGTAGTTTTTGCGTGATGCGTTTTCAAACATACAGATTAAAATTCCTCCCGTTTTCCCAACACTTCCCTTCATTGACGGACGGACGGACCGACGGACCGACAGTCATCATCATCATCATCACCAGCCTATTGCAGTCCACTGCTGGACATAGGCCTCTCCAGTTGCTCGCCACTCAGGGCAAACATCTGGAGGAAATGCCCATAATCGCCACGCTGGACAGGCGGGTT
This sequence comes from Conogethes punctiferalis, assembly GCA_031163375.1. Lineage (NCBI taxonomy): Eukaryota > Metazoa > Arthropoda > Insecta > Lepidoptera > Crambidae > Conogethes > Conogethes punctiferalis. Next base: position 2,347,941 of record CM062086.1, read on the forward strand.
GGCGATCGCAGGACGTAGCTTCTCGCTCCGGTGACGCTGCTGCCCGTCATCGGCCTGTGCTATTTAGCGTCGTCTTAAATTGTGATGGTTATACCGCCACCAGTCGGTTGCCAGCGCCTCGTTTGTTATTCGGCAGGATGCACCACGGGCAGGTGAGGTTGGCTTGGAGCGAAATGATGATAGGCCGCTCCCTTACATCCCAGGACCGACAGACAGACAAAAAATTTACTGATTGCATTTTTGGCATCAGTATCGATTACTAATCATCCCCTTATACTTAGATGTTACTCACCATCCATTCAACTATCTCTACTTAAAAAATCACGTCAATTCGTCGCTCCGTTTTGCCGTGAAAGGAAGGCAAACATACAGACAGACAGATAGACACACTTTCCCATTTATAATATAATAGTATGGATTATTTATCATGCACGATTCAGCTGAAACGTTGATTAGACGGAAGCAAAACGCCGACGGCCGAGCTAGTTACTTGGAAACGAGTTACGAAACTTCGGTTAGATAAGCAAGTTTGAGAACGCTGTCCACTGGACCGGCGAGACGAGGCGATTGTATTAGGACGCCTACAAATTAGACGATGGGCAGTGTTTCTCAAACTTTCTTTATAGTGAAAGACCTATTTAAAATAAATAACCCAAGACATGCCACACTGGGCCACACATAGCCATCTAGCCCCAAACTAAGCCGAAGCTTGTACTGCCATTTATATAGACGACAAATAAGGTTTTAATTTTTATTATAATGAATTAGCATAGTGACCTCCCGTCACCTGATGCAAAGCGAAAGAGAGGCCCAAGTCGTTGTGGCAACGGACAAGTTACAAAATCAATAACTTGTTAGTTGCCAACGCCCTTGTCGGATTATTGTGAGTATATATAAGTGTTAGTGCTGTCATTCTTATCAAACAAATTTTGATTGAGAGGTCAATGCTCGGAAAGAGTAGAGAGTTATAAAAGTTCAAGAAGTAGAGTCAAGAATCTTACAATACTAGTACCCCTTGTATACAATTTGAGTGCCCTTATCAGATTACTGTTGCTATCGTGGCTAAGAAAGGGTACGACCATCATAACTGGGACTCTGTATCTCGTAACAATGATAAATGCATCGCTTTGTTGTAACAGACAGACATATGATGTGCAAATTATACTAAAGTAGCCCTAAGATTATGCCCTGTGGGACAACTGTTGTGTTCTCTTTTAACTGCTTCGAGTCAGTCAGTCGACTGAGTTCTAGAGGACAGCTAACTAGCAAAAAAATTGAGTCCACTATAATAATAAAAACTTTTATAAAAACGTTTGTATTAACACATTGTAAAATGACTTGTTAAAAGTCTGCATCAAACAGATCTATTTCAAGTAAACTTTCTCAACACGCAACGCTATAAATTTAAACAAAGTGGACACAAAGTATTATTTATTGTTGTTCGTAACTATTTGTCAACTTTATAAGTTATTGGTTGGTATTGTCAACTTTATAATGCTTTATCGTCTATCGTTATGGCCTGATAACGTTTACCGCCTTTGAACATTTCTTTCATTCGGAGAAATTCAAATTCAAATATTTTATTTGCATACATGTGGTAATACAAGATGGTATAACACTATATGAACAGCACATGCACCCTGCAAGGGCGTCGCAATTTATACAACACAATTTTTATAATTTGCATAATTAAATTATTTATATATATATACATATTTATCTACATTACATTATATTTATATCTAATATTGCAATAATTACTTTATTATATTATTTCTACTTTACTATTTTATAATATTCATTTAATTTATAATAGCATTTATTATTTAAGTATTCAGTTAGGGACAGGAGTAACTTAATTAGTTCGTTATTCTTATCGTTGATTCGTTATTTATGAAACTGTGAATTTGTTATGAGAAGTATTTATTTACAAAAAAAGTATCTAATTAAATAAATAATAATAAATAGGTAACCCAAGACATGCCACACTGGGCCACACATCGGCATCTAGTCCCCCCAAACTAAGTCGATGCTTGTACTATGGGCACTAGACAACTGATAAACTTACATAGATATATATTTTTTGTAAATAAATACATATTAGAGAAAGAGAAGGTAATAAATAAAGAAAGAGAAGTAGGGCATAGCGAATCTTCCCTCGTATTAAGCCGCCCGTCCGGAGAAGGGCGTCCACCCTATAGAATACCGCAGCCAAATGACCTCCGGGTCGTGTTCCTGCCGGTTAGTAGGCTTTCCGGAGCTCGTGGGGGTTAGGGTTGGGCCGGCATAGCGGTGGCAACCGACAGGTAACGGACCAGTTACGTGCCCGACACAGCGACGCGGGCTTCTCTTTCGCCTTTCATCAGGCGTAGGGAAGCCATAATGTCGAGCTACAATAAAAAAAATATCCCAGATCAGGATCGGGCGTAGACTGCCCTAATGCCGCATATTAATATGAGTGGGTCGTCTCCTCAAACGTGATATATGTATCAGTGCGAAGCTTATCAGTCTTAGGGCCATCGATCCACCGCTACACAGGATTAGACGACGGATTCAGTGCCGGTGCAGCGAGGGTCTGAGTAGAGTGATTAAACGCTTTCACACAGGTTTAAATGGATTTCACAACTGTGTGATAGTGTATTAGGTTATATTTGCGCAGAAGCTTGCCAACTGTAGGCTCATCTGGTTGATTATGAAGACGAATACTGACTGAATAATTCCCATATATGTTTTTTTTTTATTCATTTTTTTATAATGGCTCGACATAGTAGCTTCCCTACGCCTGATGGAAAGCGAAAGAGAAGCCCAAGTCGCTGTGACAACTGGCAAGTAACTGGTTAGTTACCTGTCAGTTGCCACTGCCAACCCTAACCCCCCACGAGCTCCGGAGACCCTACTCACCAGCAGAAACACGACCCGGAGGTCATTTGGCTGCGGTATTCTATAGAATAGCATCTTCATTTGTTTCCTACATCTCGCACCTACTAGCCATGCATTTCTTCTCAGTCGTTCACTCTTGGCAGAGTGGTCGTGGTCATGGGGAGTCGTCTGCTGCTGTGGTTGCCGCTTTCGCGATCCGTCTCCACCGGTCTCTGCAGGTGGCATGGCGAGAACATTCCACCACAGGCGTCCCGGTGACGGACTTGATGGTGTCTGTCCAGCGGGTAGGCGATAGACCCCGTGGTCTGTTACCTTCAACTCTGCCCTGAATCACCAACCGCTCCATGGAATTGTTATTACGGGTAACGTGCATTGCGTAGGTGCAAAACCTCGTAGTAAACTGGACTGCACAGATACGCAGGGGGATGGCTTCGTATGTGCAGTCCAGTTAATTATTGTAATAGCTCGCTCGCGTCGCAATTAGCCGCAGTCTGCGCTGTTGCTCAACGCTTCGCTTGTTTACTTTTGCAGTTTGTAAATTGTTTCACGGCCCGATGCTCCTGTTAATCAGTTCTCTTGTGACAGTGATTTTAGCTACAAAATTGCTTCAACATATAGACAAAATTGACTGTTCCCTTGTGACAGCGAACCTGTGATTTTAGTAACACAATTACGACTACTTCTACATATAGAAAAATTGATTACCTGAACCTATGTTTAAGGAAAACGATAGACTCAAACTCAAATAATCCTTACTTGTATAGTAGATTCATAAAAAAATCACTACAAATCGTCAAAACTGCCGAGTGACAGTTGTCTACCGAGAAGAAACCGCCAAGAAATGAGTGTAATTACTCTTTTTTTTAAATTGTTTTCGTAGTATAATCTAAGATCTTACTAAATTATGAATAATACTTGCTAATAACAGAAGTAAGGTTATCATGAGTACGCCAGTCACCAAGGGGGTAGACAAGCCTCCGAAGGATAATTTCTACATTCATTTGCATTGTCTTTTCCCAGATCATCTGCTTTGGTTCTCTCCATTCAATCCAAACTGTAGTCGTACCATCTACCTTTTCAACTGAAAGAAATAAAATATTTTAGTGAGCTCTCATACCGCAAAGATTATCTTTGCCGCTTTTTGTACGAAATTAAAATCGCCACCAGGTTTCAGTACCAACGCTTGAAATCTAGTCAATGATGCGGAGTTCTTCGTGCGCAAATCCGACTCGCACTTGGCCGGTTTTTTATCAATACGTGGAACCGGAACCATTCATTATAATTTCTATAGATAGTTCGACAGCTAACCAATTAATCAAGACCCATAACACCTCTTAGTGTAATGTAGGAAAACACACGTTCCTTACATACGGCTTACATGTTTCCGTATTAATAAGCCGAGTTTAATTACAGCTGTCCCAGACTGTATTATCATCTCGACCCCACTCAATCCGAGCCGAGGTGCTTAAAGTGTCAACTGTTCTGACAGAACCGGCGGTGTAACATGGAACTCTAATGTGTGGATATAAGATTCGTTTTTGAGTGGCATCTCGTTAAAAGGCGCACGTCGCCACTCAGACTCGTTTGGCATGGCCACAGTGAAATGTATCACAGTAGGACAAGTACATTTTGAATTTGAAATTATCTATTTATCCCTTTGCTGTTTGTTACTATTCTCTAATAAAACTGCTTAGTTGGTCTACTGCCATCATGCCGACCGCTTATCATCTGCGGCTGGCCAGGGCAGGCAGGGATGTGGCCGTATGCTTCGGCGGTACCCGTGTCCCTGCTACTTGCTGCCCACTGGCGACACAGGGGTGTTTAGTGGGTATGCCCTCCCATTTTGGGAGGTGAGAGTCCCACACACCATGCCGACTCCCCCCGGAGGCGGCATGAAGGAGCCTAATGCATTCCCCTCTAGAAAAAAAAGTGCCATCTGAAAGCCAAAGAAAGATGATCTAAATTAGTTATAAATTCCTCAGTAGCAACTCCGGAGTTAGGAAGTTGTACGTTATACATGCCAGTACATTGGAAAGCACGTTAGTCTTGCGCTTGAATCATCATATTCATCATTTCAGTCCACATATGCACACACTGCTAAATTTAAGCCTGTTCTTTCTACCACCGCCTTATTCTTAGTCAAACTCGTTCAATTCCGTCCGATCACCATCGCTATGTCATCCGACCATTAGGTCGTCAACAGATCTACGCCAAGCCAAGGCGTCGCTCGCACAACGACGCACCAACCATCATAAGAAATTAGCGCATGAATCGCATACACGCATCCCAATTGAACAATATATCTAGTAACATAAAAATTTGTAGCTACACTGTTAAATCTTATTGTACTATGAACAGCTATCTGAAATTCTGAAATCTGTTCGTAGCAAAGTTTTATTCTACAGCGTAGGTTTTGTCGCGTCATCGGATTACTTTGGGGTAATTAAGGGGGAGCTGGAGGGGGTAAAATAGCAAAGTTTCCAACTATAATCTCCCCAAAAATCGGGTGCTTCAAAATATTTCCGCGAGTTCGAATTCAAGTAGTTGGTGAAGTTATTATTTGACTTTAAGATGATGTTATTAAAGACAGTTCTGAATAGGTTATATATTTTTTGCTGCTTATTTTCCCTAATATTCCCCAATATCCCACGAGTGGCCCGATGGCTCTTTTGGTAGTGACCTCTGCTTTCTGCGCCAATGGTTGTGGGTTCGAACCCCGCACATTTTTGATGATCTCTTGTGGAACTCACTGCCACCATATATCGTTAGCTTTATTATTATCAAAATGTGTAACTCGATTTGAGTAAATTTTGAACCAGCACACAAAAAATGTGTTAATATTTACAACCTACTTTTTGTTTCAGGTAAGTAGCAATTACAATACACATGAGATTGTCCTTCAAGATCTTCGTAATGAGTAAGTTAATTGAGTCTTCATATAATTAGACGGAAAAGCTGTAAAATTTGTATTTTGTATTTGTAATTTATATGCGTAAAAAAACGAAGAATAAATTGACCCGATCTGGAACCGACCACACAAGAACTCACTACACATCCACCACTAGACATCAATAAGTCTTTAATTAAAAAAAAATCGTGATTGCTCTTGTAAAATTAACGAGCCGAATTTCCTTTATGAATTCTTTAATCAAATGTTTTGCGTTGTTAACTTCCGTGCCCACTCAAGTTATTAGCGGACCATTCAAATAACAAAAGAACCTGGGCTAAGCTCGCGTGCCCAACCTGTTGTGTTGTGCGTAGGTAATCTGTGCTGTGCATTTTGTTAGGTAGTCAAATTATAGCACAGACTGGTTTAATTGATTCGAAGTGGTTTAACGTCAAGTCAAGTCAAGTTGTATTTTTGTATGTAACGAATAAACTCAAAAAGTACTGGACCGATTTTGATAATTCTTTTTTTATTAGAAAGCTACATTATCACTGAGTAACATAGGCTATATTTTGTTTAAAAATGTTTATCTGAAACACCCGAAGCAAAGGGAGGGCGTGTCGCTAGTTGCAAATAACATTCACTGGAAAGAGTATTATAGACATATTGAAGTACAATATAGGAGGACTTATCGCTGATAGCTATCTATTCCAGGCAACCTTCAGATAGAGGACATTTACTAAAGAACAGTGCCGCATAACTGTTACCTATCTCTATAGCAAATGTCCATATCTATGTTTTATTCAACAGATTATGTTTTTAATTGAATATTTCATGTCGTTCATTCAAGATAAATTAATTTGTACGCCTTCGCGTACACGCACGCCTAAACATCTTTGCGTGAAATACGATAAGACGTAATCGTTAAACATGAATGATTAATACGAAGGCAAGTCGACGAGACGCTACGTTGCGAAATACGTGTCGTGTCATTACCGTTCACTCGACAGTGTGTTTACAAAATACGGCGCAGAATATTATGTGATTTATTTTGGAAAAAAGATATAGGAATTTGATATGTGCTTAGAAATATGTAATGAGATGAGCGTGATACTGTACCTGTTCGAAAAAACATTACATATTTTTATGGCATTATTTTCCGTGTTTAGGATTTGGAATAGGACCACCCCTCTCATCCCGGGGGTGTCGTAGAAGACGACTATCTTTTCGCTCCAAGCCAACCTCACCTGCCCGTGGTGTATCCTGCCGAATAACAAACGAGGCGCTGGCAACCGACTGGTGGCGGTATAACTATCGCAAATGAAGGCTTACCTAAATACCACAGGCCGATGTCCAGCAGCAGCGTCACCGGAGCGAGAAGCTACGCCCTGCGATCGCCAACCCGCCTGCCCAGCGTGGCGATTATGGGTATATCCTCCAGAAGGTTGCTCTAAGTGGCCTATGTCCAGCAGTGGACTGCAATAGGCTATTGATGGTGATGTTGATGAAGGGAGTATCAGGAAATGGGCAGCAGCGTTTACCTGGGTATAAATAAACCTAATGCTGGTGGTACCTTTTTTTTTTTAGAGGGGAATGCATTAGGCACCTTCATGCCGTCTCCGAGGGGAGGTGGTATGGTGTGTGGGACTCACACCTCCCAAAAAGGGAGGGCATACTCACTAAACCCCCCTGTGTCGCCAGTGGGCAGCAAGTTGCAAGGACACGGGTAGCGCCGAAGCATACGGCCAGTGGTACTAACTATTTTTTTCTTTCCATCAGTTTCCAACGAAAGGCCACTATGCCGTGCTACTATAAAAAAACACTGTTAATTTCCTGACTCCACGTTTGCTAGAGAGTACAAGAGTACAGTACAAACGGACAAGGGTAATTTGACAGGCTCGGTGGCTCATTTAAATAAATAATAAATAAATAAATAAAAAAGATTTATTGTCTTGGTGGGACACCTTGTGCGTCATGACACACTTATGAAAATTATAATAGAAGGTAAAATAGAAGGCAGAAGAGGAAGAGGGAGGCCAAGACGAACATTTACACAACAGCTAAAGGAGAAAGTTAATGTCATGACGTACAAGGAGTTGAAGGCGCTGGCGGAGTCCAGGGAGGAGTGGAAGTTGCTCCACCGACAAGAGCAAAGCTCTTAAATTTAGTAGTAGTATTGTCTTCTTACAAGATAACATATAGAAAAAAAAATCAAAATAACCAAACTACAAAAGAAAGGCAATGGGAATTAGCTCAGCTTATGCTGCCACAGGGAATGACCTGGGCAGCGCTGGTTTTCAGCTTCTCCCCTGCCCATGAGATGGTAGTGTCCTCTGCCCTCTGAGCCGAGGGTCGTGGGTTCGATTCCCGCACAGTACAAACATTTGTGTTCATGAACATGTCTGTTTGTATTGGTCTGAGTGTTTTCTATGTATAATATGTATTTATTTACAAAAAAAAAAGTATCTAAGTATGTTTATCAGTTGTCTAGTACCCATAGTACAAGCTTCGGCTTAGTTTGGGGCTAGGTGGCGCTGTGTGGCCCAGCGTGGCATGTCTTGGGTTATTTATTTATTATTAATTTCTTGACAAAAAACCAATTCATAATTTTAGTCCCTACCCAGGATCGAACCCAAAACGTCTTCTCTGTTAGGCGGCACTCGCTACCATTAAACTAATGAGGCAGTCGGAAATAATAATACAAGTTGAGCAACAACAATAATAATCAACAAAACAATCAATTCCATTTGATTACAGTTTTTCCAGAGCATTAATTCCTTCCAGACATTGATTGGAATAATTGCCTTAGCACTAAACTGTGTCGTTTTAATGGCTGTTCCCCACGACAGTGGGTCACTTCCCCCCTTTTCCCCTTTCATACAAATTACCTGTTTCAGGTTTAAAAGAAAAATTTCTCAGTACATTTGATTCGATAAAGTTCCGAAAGTTGAATGTTTCGTTAGAGCGAGGCTTAGCGAAAGCTAATTGCTAAGCTTTGAGAAGCTCCTTTTAGAAAATTGGCTTTCCAAGGAGATTGCTTGTTGTGGAATATTATTAATGTTGATATTGCAAGTTGAAAGATGTTTTTCTACTCACGTTTGGTTATAAGAGATTACATTTTTAGGATAATTTCGACAGGGCAATAAAACAATTCCTTTGTGTTATAAATTCAATAACGAGACTTTAAAAATTGATATTAGACATCACAATATTCAAAGAAGTAACTAAAATAATAACTAAAGTAACTAGGTAAATAAATAAATAAGCCAAGACATGCCACGCTGGACCACTCAGCGCCATCTAGCCCCAAACTAAGCCGAACCTTGTACTGTGGGTACTAAATAAATAATAGAAAACACTTAGAACAATACAAACAGACATGTTCATGTCATGCACACAAATGTTTGTACTGTGTGGGGACCGAACCCACGACCCTTGGCTCAGAAGGCAGAGGTCACTACCAATTGAGCCACCGAGCCAGTCAGGTAGTAGCTTAGTAACTAAAGTAACTAAATATAAGCCCGGTAGCTTATTAGTTTGTGCGATTTATATTATTACTGGACGAATTTCTAACCAGTTAAGTTTTTATGTTATGTTTACGAATGACGCTATGGCAAACTCTTGACAGTTATTTCAAAGCTTAATGCATATCAATCAAAAATCTTGGAAATGACATACGAGTATCATAATCTAACCAGAAACAACAAACTTAAAATTAAATTTTTTTCCGAATCCGTCAAATATCCTTGTTGCGGACAGAACGACCTTTTTATATGATTTTACCTTTTTACCAGTTTTGTACATAGTTTAATATTTGGAAGTATTTTATAAGAGTATATTTAGTTGCTATGGTTTTTGTTTATTGTTTGTTAGTGAAAAGATATACAGTCCATCGTGGCTGAGAGAGTAAATTTGTGGTTTCCCAGCATTGTTGTTTGATTCCACACCCTGACTCCAGCTGCAGCCTTAAAAATCCTATTTACATAAATCTCAGATTCCACTTATTGTAACAAAAAGCGGCTATATCATTTCTGTTGATTTTCCAACAACTTATAGCCATTTCAAAAGGCATCCTTCATTACGAGGCCGTAATAAACCAGCGAACAATGCCCATAAACTTCATCTGGAAGGGAACTCTTAAATAATTACCGAGTTACAACAATTTGCCCTGAATCCTTTTCTACGGCAGGATGAGGAAAGAAAGTGCTCTAGTGAAGTTTGTATCAGTAAAGTATCTCTCTAAGTACATAATATATAAGTGTCAAAATTGTAAAAGTCGTTAGATTATAATCTATACAGCGATATTGTAAACTGTCGGTGCCGACAGATTGTGAACCGAACTTACTGCTTACAATTTAACCTCGCGCGCTGATTGGTTAAACGGAGCATTAATGCCACATGAGATGGATCAAAAAATGTACAACAGTATTGTACACGCAGTGCTTATTGTGGATTATCTCTAATAGATTGACGTATATGTCACAATAAGCATTTCAAGAGGGCCCAGATTCAATCCCGGGTCGGACCAAAATTGTAGCCGTAGTCAGTAGAAATCTGTGGTAGACATTGGTTATCTTCTTATATATATATATATATAAAAGGAGAAACTGACTGACTGACTGACTGACTGACTGACTGACTGACTGACATATCAACGCACAGCCCAAACGGCTAAACGTAGGCACTTGAAATTTGGAAGGGACGTAGCTTAGGTACCGTAGGGGTGCACTAAGAAAGGAATTCCCGAAATTCCCACGGGAACGGGAATTAGCGGGAAAATCCTTTTGTATGAAAAATCTAAACCGCTTAAGTTAGACGCTTGAAATTTGGCATGCAGGTACCTTAGTAAATATAAAGTTTAGTTATGGCTGTATTTTGAGAAATTCCCACGGGAACGGGAGTTAGCGGGAAAAAACTTTTGTATGAAAAAATCTAAACCGCGTAAGTTAGAACGCCACGCGGACGAAGTCGCGGGCAAAAGCTAGTCATGATATACAGTGTCTTACATGATGTGTCAAAGTCATGTGTCAGTGTCTAATACAATATAACCGATATCCACCGATCAAATCATCATCATCATCAGCCCATTGCAGTCTACTGCTCGAGGTAGGCCTCCCCAGTTGATCGCCACTTCATCATCATAATCATCTGGAGGATATACCCATAATCGCCACACTGGGCAGGCGGGTAGGCGATCGCAGGGCGTAACTTGTCGCTCCGCTGACGCTACTGCCAGTCATCGGCCTGTGGTATTTAGCTGCGCCTTCAATTGTGATGGTTATACCGGCACCAGTCGTTTGCCAGCGCCTCGTTTGTTGTTCGGCAGGATGCACCACGGGCAGGTGAGGTTGGCTTGGAGCAAAAAGATGATAAGTCGCTCTCTTACATCCCACCGATTACATACTTTCTACTACTACTACTAAAAGTCCTTATTATTTTTTTTATACTGTGAGGCTGCATGGGGCTTAGGGCGGTGGAAATAACCGGTTCATCTTGACTCTTGTTATTTTTGTTCAAGCGCCATAATTTTAACTCTATGGGCCAGACGCGATTCTTGAAATATTATGAGCTTTCCATTAGCGTTTCAGTAGAGGCAGTTTTCTTTTCGTTTTACTCTTGTTATAGGCGTAAGCTGGTTCTAAAACAATTTTCTTTTTTGGTTGTTTATTTGTAAACAAATAACTAATTTAATTAAATTATGTTTGATATTTACTCAAATTGTTATTATTAATGTTCACTGGCAAGTGCAATAATTAGACTGATTCGATGGCTCATTTGGTTTCTGAGCCAAGGGTCGTGGGTTCGATTCCCGCACAGTACAAACACTTGTGTTCATGAACATGTCTGTATTGGTCTGGGTGTATTCTATGTATTTATTTACAAAAAAGTATCTAAGTAAGTTTATCAGTTGTCTACATATATGTAGTACAAGCTTCGGCTTAGTTTGGGGCTAGATGGCGATGTGTGGCCCAGCGGGGCATGTCTTGGGTTATTGAAAAAAACAATTGGTCTGGCCTGATGGCTCATTTGGTAGTGACCTTCTAAACCAAGGGTCGTGTCAAAACAACCACAATCTTCAAATCCGATAGGTTCAATTTTCTTCTCTATGGTTTCCTTCACAATACCAACCTTCTACACAACGTTCGATATTAAACGTAAAACCCATTCCTTAGCTAGAAATGTTATTTAAATCCAACCATTGCTATTCCGTACTACTCGACGTTCGTACGGAACCCGTGAATACATATTCACGTTTATTGAAAGTCAATACGGCAAGGAACCACTCTAATTAACAACATTTGCGCACATAACTCGCTCGCTCCACGTTTGACGCGGGGAACGCTAGACCGGGGTGTGGCAGCTAAATTTGATAGAAAACCAAAATTGAATTTGTTAAAATTGTTGTTAAACTCTCTTTCTATCTTGCTTATTCCCTACCCAAGAGTTTATACTGAAAACGATTGTATACTTGGTCTAGTAAGTAATTTTTTTTCTTCAAAAAGAATATTTACCTACTAAGAAAAGAAATCACACGAAATGTTAGTAAATGATCTTGATTGGTGCAAATATTTATAATTGGTTTAAAAAAGATCGCTCATAGCGATAAGACCGCCTGAATTGTACAACAATTGTACACTTTGTCAAGTTCTAAGTATTTTTGTGTGGCGTGTCTACTAAGAAATGGATATAATCACACGAGATGTTGCAAAATAACCTTTATTAGACGAAATTAAGCTTTTTTTTTGTGGCACAGCATTGTGGCCGAATGATGTACCATAAGAGGCCCATGTAGTTGCGGCAGCGGGCAAGAAACCACTTCAATCACTTGTTACTTACCACTGCTATGCTGGCCAGAATATGACTCTTACTTGCAAAATTGCACCATGAAATAGAATAGAATAGAAATACTTTATTTGGACACATAACACAAACAAAACAGAGAAAATAAATACACATTTAGCAAAAAAAATACACATTTAGCTGCATCAACCGCCTGAATAAATATAAACTAGGCTCCCGGACTACAAGGAGAGCTAGTCGGGAGGGAGTGGGCTCGTAAACATTTTTGACTAATTAATTCTTCAGTTTCTATCACCTGGGTAGAAGGAGCCGTGAAGGATTTGCTTACAGAGGGAGGGTTTAAGTTATAAGACTTTAACGGTATGGAACATTGATCAATTATTTTAGACTTTTCTTAAATTCATTATGGGTTATGGGACTGCAATTCACCTGATCGTAAGCAATACCGCAGTCTACGATGGCCCAGCAAAAACAACCGGTTTTTGCTGGATCAGCGTCACTCTCGCCATCGAAGAGTTGTTCCTTGATAGTGTAAAAAAATAGTGAAATGCAAACTTCGAGGACCCCAAGAAAACCCAGTCCATCAATCAAAAGATTACTAAGCTCTGATTTTTGGAAATGTTTAAAGGAGACCTTTGCCCAGCAGCCCATAGGCTGATAAAAAGAGAAGAAAAAAGAAAGACAAACAAGAGAATACATAGCAAGTTTACTTTAAATTCTCAGCATAAAATAAGATAGTTAGCACTGATATGACCGCGTGTAGCGCGTAGAGCACAAAGCGCGCGCGCGCTCGCGTCGGCGCCTGTAAAACTCCCTGCTAACTAATTTACGGAACGAGATAGGATAGGACTAATTGAATTTTGCGGCGCGCCGCGTACAGTCAGCGGCGTTTGAGCGAGACACGACGTGGTAAACGTTACGATAATAATTTTATGGTAGAAAATAGTATATTGGATTGCGTTAAAAAATTTTTTTTGGCTCTATAACTTTCGGTATTTAGCTACGCCTTCAATACGGATGATGACAAGGTATGAAAATAATTAGTCCGTCTCTTAGATAATAAAAAAATATTAGACCCGTATTTTTTGTTTTGTCGAAATAACAAGAAAATACTTAGATATAGCGCATTAAAGTTACGGAGTGGGGGCTAACTACGTCACGTTAGAGTATATTTTGTACTCTAACGTGACGTCATGTGACATTTAAAATCAATGTATCTTCGTAAGTTTTTGAACAAGAGGCAAAATAAAAAATACGTATCCAATATTTTTCATTAATCTATCTGATGGACATTAAATTATTTTTTAGTCATCATACCAATTGTACTGGTTATACCGCCACCAGTCGGTTGCCAGCGCCTCGTTTGTTATTCGGCAGGATGCATCACGGGCAGGTGAGGTTGGCTTAGAGCGAAATGATGGTAGGCCGCCTCCTTACATACCCGGAATGATGATATGCCGCGTCCTTACATCCCCGGAATGATGATATGCCGCCCCCAGTTTTTTTTATTAGGTAGAGGGATTCAAGAGGTAGGTTTAAGTGTATAATATATGCATATAGTAGGTATTGCAGCCGGGGCGGGTTGCTAGTCTTACTTATAAAAATAGTCTTATGAATAGGCTATTTTGGGGTTGGCTGCCTCACTCATACAAAATTTTTTTTGCCACTTTTTACCCGATATCAAACCAGGTTCGTGCGCAAGTCCGAATCGCACTTGGCTGGTTTTAATAAATACTTCACCTAAACCACAAAACACACAATGACAGCCGAATAACGTGAATATAAAAAGTAAATAATATTTTCAAATATTGGTTCACGCTCTAAATATTCATGCAGGCTTAATTCTAGTTTCCTATTCGCCGGATCTGCACGCGTTTGACAAAAAAAAATGATGAATAAAACCGTTTCGGTACAGGTAAACCTACATTTTATTTAGCCGAACCGTTTGTGAAGGCTTTTGAAGAACGCAAAGAGTAAAAATAGAATTACATAATTGAATTTTCGGGAGAGCCGCAACGAAGTTAGGATTAGGACCGGGACAGGACTATAAAATCAGTACAACCTTTTTGGACGAGAAAGAATGACTTTGAATGTTTTGGAGGATATTTTTAAACCTGTATTTGGCAGTGACATGACAGTGGCTTGCAAGAATATCAGCAGACCGTGGGTAATTCGATTCCTCCTGCCCCTTTTTATTATCAGACGAGTGATACGGCGAATAGGCACCGTTATATGGTGCAAGTTCCTAAGCCTCGCAACCTTCATAGTGCGAACGGCTAAACTATGGAACCCTTTGCCGGGCTCCTTGTTCCCCGAGAGATATAATCTTCAGATGTTCAAGGCGAGAGTGAACCGGTTCTATCGTAGACTACGATATCGCTTACCATCAGGCGAATTGCAGTCAAGCGCAAACTCATTATGAATAAAAAAAATAAGTTGGACCGGCATGGCGGTGGCAACTGACAGGTAACTGACCTGAGTTACTTGTCCGTTCTCACAGCGATTTGGGCTTCTCTTTCGGTTTTCATCAGGTGTAGGGAAGCCATTATACCGAACTGCTATAAAAAAAAAACAAATATGTTTAAAAATAATCACCGGGAATCCAAAAGACGCAACGTAATCTTAAAAGCGTTTGTCATTTTTTTTCCACGTCTCTTTATCTCGTAATGACGTCATTAACAGCCACGTTGCCAGCTTATGTGATTATTATGGCCGGCGGTTCACGAGATAAAGGGTATAAATTACCCTTTCAGCATTTTAAACAGAAACTGACTAAGGGTAACTGCGAATGGAATGCTTAAGCTAAGGCTTAAGACTATTACTGGCTGGACTGGCTCGATGGCTCATTCGGTAAGATATCTTGTTCTTCCTTCTGAGCCAAGCGTCGTGGGTTCCATTACCGCACAGTACAAACATTTGTGTTCATGAACATGTCTGTTTGTATTGGTCTGGGTGTTTAGAATAGAATAGAATAGAATAGAATAGAAAAACTTTATTTGGACACATAACACAAACAAAACAGAGAAAAGAAAATACACATTTAAACAAAAACAAAATACAACTTGTTGGTTAATAAAAAGAAAAATGCGCCTCTGCGTAATGCGACCAAAAAGGCGTCCACTCAGCTATTGTTACAACAAACCTTTACTGTAACGCTGGTTTTCAGTGGAAACCATCGTTAATGATCGGTAATGACACCGGTCAACGTAAACAATATATTAATATATTAACTATAATATGTTTGGTAGTAACAACAAAACCGGCCAAGTGCGAGTCGGGCTCGCGCACAAAGGGTTCCGTAGCAGCAAATATAATAAACTTAACCAAAATTACAGTTAAATCAACCTATCTCAAAAACTATAAGAGATACTTTGATCAAACCAAAAATCGTTGAAAGAGTTAATTAGCATGCATCACCTCTATTTTTTTTAGAATTTTATACCCCGTAGTTATAAAAATAGAGGGGGGGGGACATACTTTTTACGACTTTGAGAGCTGATATCTCAAAAACCGTTCACTTTAAGAAAAATGTTTTTTAGAAAACTTTATATCATTTTAAAAGACCTTTCCATTGATACCCCACACGGGTATGTACATCGAAAAAAAAATTTTCATCCCTCAGTTACATGTATGGGGGGCCCCACCCCCAATTCTTTTTTTTACTATTTAGTGTCATAATTTTGTAGCGGTTCATACAACACATATTCCCATCAAATTTCATCACTGTAGTACTTATAGTTTCCGAGTAAATCGGCTGTGACAGACGGACAGACGGACAGACGGACAGACGGACAGACGGACATGACGAAACTATAAGGGTTCCGTTTTTGCCATTTTGGCTACGGAACCCTAAAAATTAAGAGTGCTTAAAGATACTACTACTAACGTAAATATAAAAAAAGTGAGCAAAATTAATTTAATCAAATGAAAAAACAATTTAATTTGGGTTTTTGTGTGCGTCAGGAAAACGTGTAGGTATAAGTATGTGTGTATGAGTGTGATGTGGTGATGAGAGAACTGAGAACGAAGAAACGGCTGTTAGGACTTTTGCTCCTCGAGTACTTCCTGAGATTGCGCTTAAAAGAAGCAGCAGATTTACTATGTATAATATGTATTTATTTACAAAAAGAAAATGTATCTCAGTAAGTTTATTAGTTGTCTAGTACCCATAGTAGAAGCTACGGCTAAGTTTGGGGCCAGATGGCGATGTGTGACAGCGTGGCATGTCTTGGGTTCTTTATTTATTATTATTATTAGAAGTTAGTTAATCACTTAACAAGTTAAAACTGAGAAAGTTTTGAAGGGGACTAATTTGTCGATTTTTCTGATCTCCTTTCGTAATCGTGTTCGGAATGCTTTTACCTACGTGAAATATATAATAATAATAGAAAGAATAATAGAAATATAAGAAGGTGATAAATGAAAAGAAAAGCAAACTTGTAACACAACCCAATACAAATATATTGTAAACAACACTCCAATGTGTACATTACTATGGACGAATGATAACATTCCGAGCCTTTAGTACCGCAAAGCATCAATAGATGGCGCGCGGTGTACGTTACATCGCGGGGTCGTTACGATTCTCCAGTTACATATGGTCTTGCATACATTCATCAACATTTCAAGCCATTAGTTCCGCAAAGCGTCAATAGATGGCGCGAGGTGTACATTACATCGCGGGGTCGTTGCGATTCTCCAGTTATATAAGGTCTCGCATAGCCACCGTGTAAAATTCAATTCAAAATTCCGAATTCAATTCATTCCCTCTAAACACTAGAAATAAGCACAAGCTTGCCGTTCCACGTCTGAGGCTGAGTAGGGTGAGTGAGTGGGTCGTTTGTAGGATTGGGTATCAAAATGTTCAACAGGTTACCGGAACATATTGTTGAACTGCCCATTCATAAATTCAAATCATACATGAAGTCCTTACTTATAAAAGGGGGCTATTATAGAGTAGAAGATTTCCTCAACGACGACATCTCCTGGACTGCTGCTTCATAGTAAACTTTGCATTGTATAGACTCAACTTTTATTTTGTATTGTTTAACTTTAAAATATTTAAGATAGATAAGATAGATAGATAGATAAAAAATTTATTTACATAAACTGACACACACACAACAAACGAATACAGCAATCAAAACACAGGAAGAAAACAAATATAAGAAAAATAAAACAAAACAATGTGCAAAGATGTGGGCATGTGTGCAGCAGCAATGCAAAAAGGTGATGTCTCAGCGAGTTGTTTACTCAATGAGCAAACCGCTGATTTTCAGCCACCACCAGTCCTGTGGGTGGCGCAAAACGCGTAAGCAGCACTGACCGAAAATAAAGAGATAAAAACATAATAATAATAATAAAGACATTATAGATAGGCATAGTGGACAGATATAATAGAATGATAGATGTAATTAGGTGATGATCATTCGGATCTCAGCAGTCGGCATTCGAGCGACCAAATGCAATACCTGATTTTGCGCTGTCAAGTAAGGAACATTTCAGTAGTCTTTTAAATGAGTTCTTTGACAAGGCATTTCTTATAGGAGGGGGAATGTCATTCCAGCACTTGGTCGCTTGATGCCGAAAGCTACCAGTAAATGCCACGGTCTTGTGGATATGCACCGCCATAAAAATGTTGTAATACCAAAACATGTAACAATTGGCGATTTAAAAAGAGTAACTACCGAGTTTCTTGCCGTTTCTTCTCGGTAGAAATCTACTTTCCGAACACGGCGGTAGCTTCTTTTAAATTGCTTTTACTCACATTCTTACATTACTTTTTATATTTTTACTTTATTTTTACTTGACGATTCATAAGTGCTTATTTTAAGTCTATGTGAATAAAGGTATTTTGACTTTGACTTTGACCTCATCCCTCATACTTCGACCACTTAGCATCTGTCCGTCAGAACTCTGTGGAACGTTTGGGACCTATCTTTACTATACTGTAACTACTTTGCCTTTGTAACTGGCACTCTGCTTCGTGCATCGCCTTGCGGGGACCGGATTTCATCATTATATTGTAATTACGCTCATCAATAAACTTTGACCGAACTCATCGTGTTTCTTCTGGTGGTGACGTCATCGGGACCCCCTTCCGTCATCTTCGTGCCTACCTACTACAATCCGATTCGCGTGGGTCAGAACCCGAGAGAACTACCTATCTCTCATCCTACAAACTGAATTAAATAAACCAAATTAGCTATTTCCTTTGCATCTCGGCTTAACGTGTCCAAGTGGCTTAGGAACGGATTACTTATACACTGTTAGTATTTAATATGTACTCATTATATCTCTTTGGATGGCTCTTTAGCGTACATAGTTTTTTTCATGCGAAATATAAAGGTTGATCTCGGCAGAATGTTAATGCTTCATTACATACTTTTATTAACGTTTTCTCTTTGTTTTTCATCGAAGTTTCCTCATGATGATTCACTTTGATAATAAACCGTTTGATATTTATTTATGTACTAATTTCTACTATCTGACGTAAAGAAGAAATAGATACATAAAAACCGGCCAAGTGATTTCGTGATTGAATGGAAAAAATTAGGTAATTTGATTTTAATAGATAATTTTGATTTATGATGTTTAATAAAAAACTAATGTCTAGATTTCATTCAAACCAATTTTACCACTTTGGAAGAGTCTCTCGCGCAAACTATTCAGTTTAGAAAAAAAAGATGTTAGAAACCTCAACATCATTTTCAAATACCTATCCATAGACACCCCACACGTATGGGATTGACGATAGGTGGTACACGGGCGTTGTGCGAGTAACGCCATGCCTTGGTCGGAGATCTGTTAAGAGACCAGTCGCCAGATGGTCGGATGAGATAGCGGCGGTGGCCGGGAAACATTGGAAGAGCTTGGCGAGGAATCGTGAAAAGTTGCGGTTGAAAGAAGAGACCTGTCCTTATCAGTGGGTAAATAGGCTTAGGTGGTGATGGTTTTTTTTTGCGAAAGAAAAACCCAAGTCACTGTGACAACGGGCAAGTAACTGGTCGGTTACCTGTCAGTTGCCGCTGCCATGCCGGCCCAACCCTAACCTCTACGAGCTCCGGAAACCCTACCAGAGGTCATTTGGCTGCGGTATTCTCTAAGGTCGAAGTACTTTCCCGGAAGATTCGCTATGCCTATCTTCGCCTATGCTGATGGTAGGCTGAAATGACTATAATGAAATAATATGAAAATCTCATATTCAAAATCGTCTTGTACAGAAAATCGAAAGAAATAGGAAATAAAAGCTCTTTATTTCTTTAATTGAAAGTTATTTTACGTTTATTGAAAACCATATTTGAAGCCGCGGAAGCAAATTACTTTTTTTAACGTCAACGCCAGCTCGAATGTCATGGGATTAAGTGTTACTTAATAAAGCGTGAAATCTTAATCAATACGTTTTCTTAAAGGAAAAATAAATTGTATACGTACAACATTTAAAAAAGGAAACATTTTCAAGAAATGTATTCTTTCTCACTTACTACGGGTATAGTCCTAGACTTTAATGTTCTAGGAGACAATCATTAATTACGTTTTACTATTTTTGCTAGTTTTAGATTTCTCCGTCTTTGTATTTGACAGGCTCGGTGGCTCATTTGGTAGTGCCCTCTGCCTTCTGAGCCAAGGGTTGTGGGTTCGATCCCCGCACAGTACAAACATTTGTGTGCATGAACATGTCTGTTTGTATTGGTCTGGGTGTTTTCTATGTATAATATGTATTTATTTACAAAAAAAAAGTATATAAGTAAGTTGATCAGTTGTCTAGTACCCATAGTACAAGCTTCGGCTTAGTTTGGGGCTAGGTGGCGCTGTGTGGCCCAGCGTGGCATGTCTTGGGTTATTTATTATTATTTATTTGTCATTGTATGAACAACTAGCTGTGCCCGCGGCTTCGCCCTAGTTCATGTAGGTGTGTCACAGAAGTATTTCTTCATCCCTTTTCGCAATGAAAGGTAGCCTATGCTATGTCCATTCTCAGGGTCTAAAGATTGCCTGTGCCATATCAAAATCGGTTGAGAGGTTTAAGCGGGAAATCGTAACAAACAGATAAGGTTATTTTCGCATTTATAATATTAGTAGGGATAACGAACAATGTTAATTCCCTCCCTCCATATTATTATTTTACATAACAAATTAAAAAGTTTTTACCTTCATAACACATACCTCTCCAAATGTTTATTTGATCCTGGCACCCTGGGCTGCATGGACGGCTGGCAAGTGCTGGATGCGAGAAGCTAAGCGAAAATCGACCTAAGTGGCAAACATTAGGAGAGGCCTATGTCCAGCAGTGGACTGACACGTGCTGATGATGATGATGATGACCCTGCACGCCTTCATCGCCCAAATCATCACACCATCTGTCATGAGAGATTAAGAGAGCGGTGGTCTTAATATAATTTTTCACACGTGTAATGAAATGAGAAACGTGAACACGTCTCGACAAATCATATTATCCTACTGTATCTAGGTCGAAACACTGCATATCTAGGTCAAAACGAGCCTACGAGAATAGCACCAACCCACTACCACCCCGAATCTCATAAATAACAATTAAATTTCCACAAACCGTCTTCCATTTCGCACGTGCGTTCATTACTCTAATTATTCGGCCCAGCGTTATCGCTCAACTTTCCCGCTCCGGTGTTGTTTTTGCAACGCATTAAATTGTCGAGACAAACATAACATTTCCGCGAACATGCGTTAACTGCGTAGATGAGATGAAAACTTCGGGCAATCAGTGCGACGCTTGTAGTGATGGGAAATGCTTGCGTTAACTTAATAATTCGGGCGCAGTTTGCGCCGGCTTGGATTGAAATGAAGGGCGCTGAGTGAGCCGCGAAATGCGCTCATTTCCATAATGCACGCTGCACTCAGGTAAACTAACAGTGTGGGCTTATTGTTTTTTTTTGTTCACATATAAAGTTAGTGAAAGAATAAATTATATCGAAAAATCTCAGTTTCCAGTTAGTCTACTTCGTTTCCATCTTTCTCTGTCTTATTATTTGGTCTTCTACGTCAGGACTGCCGGTTCTAAGTCGTCATCTTTGGCAATTAGACTTTTTTCAGTTTTCTTGACGTGGTTTGATTCCGTGGTATCTATTGGATTGAATCAATTGCTTTGTACCTAAGTACAAGCTTAAGTTTAATTTGGGACTTGATGGCATTGTGTAGCCCGTTGTGTATGTCTTGGGTTATATTTTTTATTGATACTCTTGGTTTTAGGACGCTAGGTCTAACAGGCTAGGTTTAAAAGAGGTAGGGCATAGCGAATCTTCGCTCGAATTGAGCTGTCCGTCCGGGGAAGGTCCTCCACCCTATAGAATACCGCAGCCAAATGACCTCCGGGTCGTGTTTCTGCTGGTGAGTAGGGTCTCCGGAGCTCGTGGAGGGTTAGCGTTGGGCCGGCATGGCAGTGACAACTGACAGGTAACTAACCAGTTACTTGCCAGTTGTCAAGTCTCTTTCGCTTTCCATCAGGCGTAGGGAAGCCATTATAACGAGCTACTATAAAAATAAAACAGGCCTTGATCTTTCCAAATTCCTGATCCTGCTCGCGACATCACATGTTTCATTAACACAACCAGCCAGTAGACTCAGTTGGCACCTATGCGCGGCGCTACGCAGTGTCCCACCACTAGTCCCTCGTGTTTCCGGGGCTTCATTTGAAGGGCCACACAATGTGAGGTGCGTGTAAACATCGCATGTTGAGGCGGGGTGAGCCCAGATTTGGATCCCCGGTCGGGTCAGTTAGGGGAAAGCCCTTCTGAATTGTCCCAAATGTAACATCATATAGAATTTAATGTATGTAAAATACAAACCACATATTCTCGTGGTTTGAGTTTCTTAATCGGATCTGAGGTTTTCTAGCAACCCCTTAACAAAACTCTTTCACCTTCCACAATAATAACGCTATTTCCATAACCAAGAAACGTTTATTATTTTCGGAAATCACAACATATACAGTAAAGGCACACTAACAGTTCTACACAAACAAAGATAAATAAATACCCAAGACATGCCACGCTGGGCCACTCATCGCCATCTAGCCCCAAACGAAGCCGAAGCTTGTACTATGGGTACTAGACAACTGATAAGCTTACTTAGATACTTGTTTTTTTTTGTAAATAAATACATAGTATACATAGAAAACACCCAGACCAATACAAACAGGCATGTTCATGAACAAATATTTGTACTGTGCGGGAATCGAACCCGACCACGACCCTTGGCTCAGAGGGCAGTGCTCACTACCAAATGAGCCATCGAGTCAGTCCATACACTAAACTAGAGAGATAAACTTATAAATATTACACATAGACCAAAACAAAAGGGCCTTACTTACAATTTAAGCCGTGGCCACGTAGAAACCACATCGCTGGTTTTCAGTGTCCGGTTGAGTGTAGTCGATTAAGTATAGACGATTGTATTCGCTCTTTGATATAATACATTATTAGATACTCTTCAATGCATACAGTAATGTGATATATGTAGATAAATAAATGCTAAATGACCTAAAATATACGTATTTAAATAATCTCTTGACTCTCGATGAAAAGCGGTCTTTGCCCTTCAAAGAATAAAAAGTAATTTAAATTCAGCTCATGCTTTCATAAGCTCCACGAAGAAATAATGAAAGAACATAAATAAAACAAAGGTAGAAATTCGACAAAGTTTCTATAACTTCTATTTGTATGATTTACGGCAATAGTCGTTTATTCCCTTTATAAAAGAAGTGCTCAGGAATACAAATAAGTCCATAATTCATAAGCAAACTACAATAAAATATCATTTGTCGGCAATACCATACATTTTCCACATTCATACGCAAATGCGCCGTACTAAAACAAAATTCGTTGGTGAAATACGAGCCGAGCATCGAACCTGCGACCGGCTGGCTTGCCGCCAGACACGGCAGCCAACTTTATGGCTTATGTCTTGGAAAAGTTTGTGTTTATGAGCTTTTTAGATTTGTGTAGGTTTATTCTTTTTAACCCAGTTTGGGCATGAAAGTTTTATATAGGTTAAGTAGTAATTGCCTAGTAATATTAAACGGATCTCGAGATCCCCAGGCTGGCCAGACAGAAGCCTTCACACGGACTATGACCTTCAACAAGAATGGCGACAATCTTGGGACGCATTCCAACATCACGAGATTCAACCAGGTGATTCAACCAGATGACTGCGACAGATATACCGAATAAATATATAATATATTCGGCAGGATGTAAGGGAGCGGCCTATCATCTTTTCGCTCCAAGCCAACCTCACCTGCCCGTGGTGCATCCTGCCGAATAACAAACGAGGCGCTGGCAACCGACACTGGTGGCGGTATAACCATCACAATTGAAGGCGTAGCTAAATACTAAAGACCGGTGACGGGCAGCAGCGTCACCGGAGCAAGAAGCTACGCCCTGCAATCGCCAACCCGCTTGCCCAGCGTGGCGATTATGGATTTATCCTCCAGATGTTTGCTCTAAGTGGCGAACAACTGGAGAGGCCTATGTCCAGCAGTGGACTGTAATAGGCTGATGAT